>VZSC01001678.1:56499-127505 GCA_013398225.1 Steatornis caripensis | reverse complement strand
CTCGCGCACCTGCTCGCGCACCTGCTCGCGCACCTGCTCGCGCACCTGCTCGCGCACCTGCTCGCGCACCTGCTCGCGCAGGTGTCGTCCTCCCCCCGCGGGCGGCGCTCGGAGCGGGGCGACCCCGGGCGAGCCGGCAACCTGAACGGGCGCAACTGGAAGAAAGGAAAGGCCAGAGAAGATAAAGCAACAGCTTGGTGAATTTGAAGGAGGAACAGGAGACCTTGGGAACCCGAGGTAGGAACAGAGCTTGGAAAGAGAGCGTGAAATGATTTTGCTGGAGGAAGAGGGCAAATCGCAAAGGTTTGGGTAAAGCAGAGAAATGAACAAGGAACAGATGAGACTTAAAATGTTAGAGATGGAGACGGTGCTGGCGGGGCTTGGAGCAGCACAGGAGGGATGCGGGATGGGGCTGTGAAGGCAAGGAAAGCTGTGCCTCGGAAGTGGTGCCCAGGTGAGACGCATGTTCAGGACTGCAGAGGTCTGAGGTATTCTGGAAGGAAAGCACACGCAAACATGGGAGCACTCACTGTAAGAGCATGAACTATACTACCTGCAAGATACTAGCTATGTACAAGCTGTGAGAGCTACAAGGAGTAACTGCAGGGTGGCTTACGCCCTACAAAGTCCCCTCCTGGCTTCACCTGTTCTCTTATTTGTGCTGTATCCCATAAATTGCTCATCAAAGCCACCTAACTCCTGACAGAACCACAGCTCTAGTGTATGCTTGTTAATCACTTGGCTTTGTGAGGGCTGTCATTCTGACAGAACAAGTTCAGGCCACTCTAATGAAATGGGAGCCATTTTAGTTGAATACTGGGTGCCAACAAGCAAGAACTAGGTTGCATCCTACGTAACCCCATGTAATACACAGAGGACATCACAGTCGTTGGGTAAAATCACTTGGGTTTGGGTCTTTCCCATTATTCCTTTCCATTATCTTTATATGTATTGCTAGAAGCATGATTCATTGAGCAGATTGCTCTGAGTAGATGGAATGCAGGATTCCCTACACCACCTTCTTACAACAACACATGCAGAAAAAGTGGGATGGGACACAGAGGCAAGAACCCAAGCCCTTTTCCAAACCTAACACTTCATCTGCTAGAGAAGGAGGCTGGAAAGACACATTTACTGTTCCACTCAAGTTATACCAGTTGGGACAAATTTCTAATGCTCTTTTCAGTTGCTTGTCTAATTAGTTATGGAATGTCCTTTCCTGTAATCTCTATTGTGAGCTGGAATGGAACAGGTATGAGGAGAAATAAGGGAAAATCAGAAGTAGAAGGATTAGGCATGCTAGACAACTATGCACAGAAAACAAAGTTTTTGCCAGCATTCAGTTGTTTCTCATCTTTCTACAGAAGAATTTTTTTTTATGAGGAATTCAGCTACTGTAAGTCACTTCAGCTAGTCAGGAGGAAACTCCTCCATCCGCAAAGAGTTAAATATTCCAAAACAATGTTTGCTATGTATGCACAGTAAGGGTTTCCTGCAAACAGCTCAAAAGCACTTTCAGTATACGATGCAAGGCTTGACCGTGCTTCCCGACACCCAGCTGGGAGCAGACCGCTACCTGCCTTGTGAAACCAGCCATGTACACGGCAGCTGGTTTTTTCAAAGGTGCACTGCTGTGCTGAGTGCCCAAGCGTCCGTCACCTGGAGGCAAATATTAAATACAGTGCAGAGAGGTTAAACTGTCATCATGAATGGGAATTACAGGGTAAATCCATGTGGTCCTGGCCAAAATCCTCCACGTTTATAGCAGTTGGACTGACAAAGACTGCAAAGGCATAGAAGGAACTTTAAAATTTATAGGATTTTAGTTTGGTTTTTTTTTTAAAAAAAAAGCTATGTGGCAAGCAGCAACAGAAGTCCAGAAAGCAACACCCTGCTTCTTGAAAAGTCAGAAATATGACCTATGGACTACCACATTGAAATAGCATATATATAAACAGAGCAACATAATTCAAAGGAGGGTATTTTCATGCAGTGAACTAGCAAGAATTCGAGGAAGGTAAAGTTGGAAAATACTGCTTTTTAAGTATTAACCTATTCTTAACAATCCATAATATAACTGGTTTGGTGGTGGTATCTAAGAAGCAGGTTTGCAAGGTAGATGCTGTACAGGAAGATGTAGCTCTCTTCCCAGCCAACTTACAGTCTAAATAAATAAGACAGATAACAGAAATGAAAAGGGACAAACGCTACCCCATTCCACAGGCAGGGAGCTGGTGCACAAAAGATGAAGAGACTTCACTGATAGATAACATTCTATTGGTGTAAGAATCAAAAACTAATTTCAGCTCCGGTACCCTAATCAAAAATTCTCCTTTTTACCTCATTGTATTTGCTTATTGACATGACAGCCTGGGTCTATGCTCTTCTGGTGGCGTCTTATCCATGTGATGGATCTAGATAGATAGAAATATTTACAAACAATAATGATGATGTAGCACAATGCAGAAATTTGAAGTAAATAATTGCCGTTAAGCCCTACATTTCGTGCTGCTTTGCAACCAGGTGTGTCCATTAACTTCTACAGCCTTTACCAGGGTTTAAGAAAGCAAGCTGAAAATCCTTTGCACAGTTCCCTCTTTCTGTCTAATCACTGTGTAATTGAAGGACTGTATCTTTCAATTTTTGCTTATGTGCATTTGTGACAGAACAATTACAGTAGGGAAATGTATTATTTAGTCCCAAACAGGGCATAGCTGAAGGATTACCTCTGACCTGAGAGCCATCTATTCACATGTCTAGAACCACCACTTTGTTGTGACATGTTTTATTGGTCTTGTAAAACAGAAATTCTAAAACAAGGGGGAAAAGGTCATAGCCATGCATTCACTGAGAATTATTGACATGGACCTGGCATCAGAGGCAGTCAATCAGAAAGATCCATTTGAGTCTAGAGATGTAAAGATTATTTTTATCATAATTTCTCCAGTGTGGATTCAAGGCACTGCTGGGGGAGGGGACTTAACCCTGACAGACAGAGTTTGCTGAAGAAATCTGGGTGGTTGCAAGGTCATGGTCAATCCCACCTCATGATTATCAGGATATTTAGCTGAGAGTTTTAACTGTCATGATGATCATATTTTCTGAATAAAAGTTAATAATGTCATGGTGAATATCAGTTTTCCTAAGTAATAAGGAAGAGAGAGCTTAGCAGTAATATTCAGGTACAAAGTGGTATTACAGTGTTGTTAAGGGTATTAGATTCTATTAATTAAAAAACTACTTAAGCATCAAAAATAAATGAAATCACGAAAGAAGATTCTTTTTTCAACATTATGAAAGTCACTTTGTCACCCATACAGAAAATTTCAGTACCTAAATATACATAATTCAGATCTTATAGCAAACCCATTGTAGCATACATTCTAGGATCAGACTCTTAGGTTCATTGTGCCGTATTGCTTTATTTTAGGACTTTACTCTCTGTTTGCATAACACTGAAAATGGGAAGAACATAATCTAATTGGGTGCCTAAAGCCGTGATTCAAACAATATTAAACTTAATATATAGGGTTTTTTTTAAAAAAAAAAAGTCACAGGAATCTAGATTTGATTACATTTAGGAGTTTTTTATGTATTACTGAAGAAAATGGCAACTTGTTTTCCTGTTGGAAAAAAAAAGGGAAAGAAGCATATATGTCATTTTAAAGAAGAGAATAGATTTCAAAGATAGCATTATAGAGAATGTATTTTAACATGATACATAAAAGTCTGGTATTGCAATCAAGTAGATAAATAAGTATCCATTTTCCAATAGAAGGGAAGTAAAATTTGTTTTTCTAGTCATATAAAGTAATGGTTTCTACGTGTGCCAAATGCAGCAGCAATGGCACTGATGTAATTTATGTTTCTTTACAACAAGTTTGAACTAGGCTAGGGCCTTCCTGATTATTTGCTCTTTTGCTCCGTGAGTTTAAACCATGGGCTCCTTGGGTTGCCTTGAACGTTAGAGGACCTGAACAGAATGATGTAGCACTTTGCTACTGCTACCACAGCTACCATTGCCTCTCTAGAAGTTTGCAAGCATTTCTCTAGAGACTTATTCAGGTCAGGAGCTTTTAATAAATAAGTAGGGTGGCCATCAAGTAGAATACAACAAGCAGCCTGAGAAATGAGTATAAATATAAACATTACTTTCCAAATATGCCGCAACTGCTAATGTGTTAATTAAACAGAAGAAAATAGACTTTAATTATTTATTCTTAATAAATGAACCATCTGAATAATAAATACATGTGTTCTGTAATCATCGGGAGGTTTTTCAAATAAAAGGCTCTTTTGCAGCAGGAAGAATCACATGGAAGGAGGGGAAAGAAATGTATTTGTTTAAATAGCATCAAGAACCCAACCAAAGCCAAATAGCTATAATGTTGGAAATTAATACTGCTGACAGTCTACTGCATTGTCCCTTATAATTCGTGTATAATGTTGTAATTCCTATTTAAGAATGCAGATTGGAACTCTGAAAGTACATGTAACTCTACGTTTTCTAATCAGTATAATGGAAAATGTGCGACTAGTTCCTCAGCTCTGATACTTGAAGCCTTAAGACTGAAACCTCTGCTTTTAAACTCACTGGTTTTGTCATGTTCTTGCAAGAGACATCGATTTTATTTTGGGCTCAATAAGAGGCACATGCTTTTAATTGTTATTTCAAAAGCAGTATTTCTTTTAAATGTATTATGAACCTTGCTTGGTTTTTATAGTGAGAGATCACTAAAAAAAATCATGGTACACATTAAGTTAATCTCACTCAATCACATCAAAATAGCCCTTTGGACACCTGTATAAAAGTCTTGTGTCTCGTAGAAAAGGAAGATGGTAATTCCGTAGGAGATATGACTCAGATCTGAGCTAACGTCCTATTACAGTCGTGCTTCTGGATGTGCTTTGGAAAGAATTATATAACAAGTCTTGACAGCATGTTCTCTTTAACAGTCCTGCAGTACTTTTTGCAAGAGTAGGGATCTTCTACCCAAATTCCTTCGTGGCTGATTAGGTATCACCTGCCTAACTTGCCCATAAAATTTTAGCTGGAGATTGTACACTCCCATGTTCACAGACACAATGAATTTATGCACAACAGTGTGTTGAATCTCTAAAAAGATAAAGAAAGCAACACTATTCAGGTAATCAATTGACAGAATCCACAGTGGAGTGCTTAACGCTGTATTAGTCTTTTTATTGTTTTCCTTTAAATGAAATAAGATTCTCACTCTATTTTAATATTTACCAATGAGATAATACCTGATAGGTGTTTGCCTTTTCATTTTCAGTGGTGAGATGATTTACAGAGTACTGTTATCCTTCCTTTGTGTTATCCGGTTTGGGTCTTTCCTTTAAGAACTTATTTCATGTAATGAAATTAGAATTTCGAAGCAGAGATAATGTATTTTTTTCATAGCATTAATGAGATTGTCAGCAGTGTACAAGGAAATTAGCAATTTTTTTGCGAATTTTAATGAATGTAGCACAGAGTTTCAACCTTGACATTGGATGTAAATTGGGAAAGATATAGTTAAAGTAAAAAAGTAATGCATGGAACAGTGAATAAATATTTTGCCTATAGCCAAGATGTAATTTCAACAAACTTAAAACAGGAACACAGTGAATAAATATTTTTTTCATTTTGTAAAGTCTGTCTTTGAGTTAGTTTTTGATGCCTTTTTCCAAAAGTATAAAAACCACTAGTTGTAAGCCACAATTGAGTGTACTGTCTCAGGTTCTGGCTAGCCCAGATAGAGAGATTAATGCCTCCAGCATAACTACGGTTCAAGCTTCCCACATCCATTCACCATAAATAACTTCCTCTTCTAAAAGTGTAGGCAATGCAATCTTACGTTTACATTTAAACTGTTGGCTGTTGTTTTCAGGTAAGCTGCTATGTTTTACTTTTGGGTTTTTTTCCTGCTCCACTTATTTTATTCTTTTGAGAAAGATTTCAATTGAAAAGTTAATGAATCATAAAAACATCACTTCAAAATACCTAGGATTCTCCTCTATTTCTTTTGTAAGAGTGTTTTCCGTGTCATTCCTGCTATTTGAAAGGTAACAACCCTTCTCATCTCTCTTATTCTGTGTTAGCAGTTGAGCCCCAGAAGCAATAAACCAATTTTTATTTGGCTCCTAGTAAAATACTGGATAATCAAAGCTGCCACAGTGGGCCATGGGACTTAAATCAGCATGTGAGATAGTGTAGTCTTACCCCACTAGAAAGGATCAGCATCCGTACTGTGGCTTGCATCAAATAGAAAATGAAAAGTTAATGCAGGTTGCCTAGCACAAGTATATAATGGTCTCTTCGGATTATTAGATCATGAAATTGGTGCTGCAGTACAACCTGCTGAACTAGGGCCTTTCTTTGTGACCATTTTTTTCTATACTCAGAGAAGCAAAAACTTAGTCTTCTGGAACACTATGTCAGCTCTTCATGGGATGGACTTCGTGCTTGCTGAACTTGGATGGTAGCACTTTAGATAACTTGAAATATCCAGAGGAAATGAGAACATCAACATGCCACCAGAACTACAGTAGTCTTAGTTCTTGGAAGCAAATGCTATGATCTGAAGGCATAGTAAGCACGTTCTTTAACTCTTCAAAGTGTTTGTTTCTTCTTCCTAACATTTCTTCTTTCTCATGTTACCTGCCCTCAAACCAACTCATCTGTTAAGTTTCGTTTCACAGGACATACATTCCGTAAACAGCACGGTAAAGTTAGAGATGTAAATTGGTACGCCATTGCTAGGTGTATAGCCCAATGTTAATTCATTATATTCTGCTTTCACCTTCATATAGACTTTTGGGAAGATGTGAATCCATGCAGGGACATGAATATGACTAATTTAATGTGTGGAAGGGGAAGAACAATAAATATTCAAGGTGACCTTTGTAGCCCAACTAAAAACACAATTTGACAAATTTTTAACTCTACTGAAGAGAAAAATTACAGTATTTCGATCCATCCTGAGTGGTCTGTACAGGGCCACTCTAGCTCCCATCAGACTTCATAACAAAATTTCTATAGAATCTGGTTTTCGTACCCTTTGCCTTTTTTAGAACTTTTTCAGTTCTTATGCTTTTTCCTAACATTTAGGTTATCTCGTTCACCCTCACTGTTGTCCATATTAATTTTTCAATTAATCAATACTTGCTGTTCCTACCTTCTTCTAGTTTCTGTATATTTCTTAATGCTTCCTTAAGTTCTAGAACAAAGCATCAGACTCTAAATTTGTGCACTAGCATAAAATCTAAGAGATTTTCCCATTATATTTATAACAAACAGTTGTCATTCTAAACTAACACTTGGATAACTTCTATTTACTTATCAAAATCTAAGCACAGCTTCCCTTTAGCATTTCACAATCTTCAAAATGAAAAAACCACACCATTTTAGGAAAATAATATTCTAATATAAAAATGCACTCAAAGCTTGGAATTGCTACATGGCTATTAATATTCTTGTAAGTGCTACCTTTCCTGTAGTTTGATTACCAGCTTATTATACCAGACTATGTCAAGAAATGATGATGCAGATAAAGATTTTCCAGTGATTATAAAATTTCCTCCTCAAGATAAATTTGAACCAGTTACACTTTCAATAGCTGTTCTTCATTTATTTGAGTGATGATTTTTTTTTATAATTTTCCACCTTTTTCTCCAGTCTGATTTCTCTTGATTATTATAATAATACACTGTATCTATTTTGTTTTCTTCTAATGCAAATTTCTTGATAGTAACCATTTTAGATTTAATTCTTTTTGATTTCATCTGCCAAGAGCTCTTGCATTTTGGCTGATCATTTAACAAGACCTGATGTTTACAGGAGCTAATCATTTCAGTAGGAACATAGGTAAAGAGTGCCATCCAGAGACATACGGAGCTCTAGGCATACTGGAAATGGAGAAGAACCTGAGTGCTGTGAGTCAGAGCACTTGTGAGTTTTCTCCCCCATTATGGGAAATAATATAATGCAGTCTGGATTTTCTTTTCTTTGAAGACCAACACAAATAATATGTCTGCATCACAGGAGATCAAAGTACCTGGATGCTCAGCAGTATCTCACATTGTGCAGATGTATAGTTCATGACTTCTACTATTCTAACTCTACTAGTTTCCTTTGCAATAACTGAAGTCTTGCATGTTGAAGAGAAACTAAGGTGATTTTTGTGGTTTTAAACACAATGACCATATTACACACAGACGACTGAAAACATGGATAGGAAACAAGACAGAAAAGCTGTTACTGAAATCCAATGTTTCCAAAGATGATAAATGATGGAAAAATTACATCCGATAGATTCAATGCTGAAATGCATCCACATAGCTATCCACATGAATTCCTGAATTTCAACATTAAAAAAATTCAGCTGAAACCAAACAAATGAATTGCAGCCAAGCCCTTCTAAAAAATGAGTTTGAGAGGCTCAGAGTGACTTCAGAGAAGAATCACATATATAGGGCGGAGACAGCAGATTCATCACTCTAGGAGACGAGAGGAATTCTTAAAAATATAACCTTATTCATTTGGTTTTCTGAACTAACGGAAATAAAATCACCAAAGAGTTCAAATTCTAGAATTCCAAATGCAGTGCTATCCCTTCAGCATAGATTTAGATGAAACAATATTTTTCTTACTCACAGGAAACTGTAAGACACCCAAGGGCAAATAAGCTACTAATTTAGTCAGAGATCTTCAAATCTATGTGCATACTGTTGCTTGATAACTGAAATAGTACCTATAGCAATATTCCACCTACTTATGTCTTGGCTCTCCAAAAAGGCTTAGAGTTTCCAGAAGGACTAATCCTGTAACTGTGAAAGCGACAAGTATTGTAATTATTCTCAATTTCCCAAAATGGTAAGTTTTAGTATATAAATAAAACTTGAGCAAGAAACATTTTCCCACACGTGAAGCAGTTCAGGGCAAAACATCTCTAAGGAAGTAGAAAGGATTCTCTTAGGTGCCTTCTGTGAGCGAAATTTGAAGTGTACCCCAAAACTATCCTGCCTTGTTGACTGATACTAGATGTCCTATTAAGTGGGTATTACCAGCAGATGACAAAAACTTGGAGAAATAGTTCATTGAAACACAATGCATCCTATCAGTCTCATTCTCTATCATGCTCTTCAGTGCTAGAAAAATATTATGACATTCTGTTTGAAAGACATTACGTGACTTATGTCCATTTCTTCCACTCATTTTCTGGAAACACAACAGAGGACTCTATTTTTTCTATAGAATATCATTAGTGAAAATGCTCTGATTTGGAAAATTACATTTTGCTACACTTTCATGGAAAATGTTGGTCTTCCAAGTAATTGAGAATTTACTATTTTGAGGACTGTAAACTTCAGCAAAGCTTGTGGTAGGCAATGAATTCAAAATGAATGTGTTAGCCCACTTAGTGACTCAAATACTACAATAAATGGACTAACAAAATAAAAAGGAAAAGCAGCAGAGCTTTTTCGCAGAGGGCTGCATTTTCTTACTGTCTCATTAAAGCCTTGCTGCAGAGACTGCAAATTTCCCAGTGAAATTTCTCATCACCAATAAACAGTAGGCAAGTATTGTTTAGCAGTTGCCCAACAAATGATCGGCATTTGCATTTCATCTGTCGCTGGCAATGACAAAGTGGCTTCTGTGTTTTAGTAACTTAACAGTTTGAAAGTGCTGCAATTTAGTTGTAATAATATGAAAAATTGTTATTGTCATACAAAAAATTACTGCTCTCTAAAAGCTCCCAGAAATTGATAGCTATCAATTCATAGATAAAGCAAAAGATACGATTAAAATACCAAAACGATTAAGCAGTGTGAAATAGTTTCAGATGCCCATGGATCAATAAAGAATGGCTTATTCCTTGAGCAGGTTAAAATTATCTGTTAATCAACGGAATCATTGCTTTTCCTAAAATGTTTTTTAATAAGTACATCATTATTTTCCCTACTTTGATTGGAGGTTTGCAATGTCAAGAAAGTTCCTGGGAGCCACGCTCTGAATATAAGATGAATGCGATTCTATACTGAAAGAGAAAGCAACCTCACTGTCCCTGTTCCAAGAGGGCCACCAGCTCCTTCATATCACCATGGCTCTTCCCTCAGGAGCCTCCAACGCAGCAACAGGACACCTTCAGACAGTACATCTATGACTAAGCAGAATCATCACCTCTACCGAGTTCTACGAAGGTGTGTTAGGTCTGTGTGGTGGGGTTTCAGTAGCAGGGGAACGACCCACATGGGCCCTGTCAGAAGCTGCTGGAAGCTCCCCCAGCTCCACGTTGCCCCCGCCTCGGGCTGCGGCCGGGCCATTTAGAGACAACAGATGCACCTCTGCGATAACAGATTTAAGAAGGGGACAAAGGAGCAGTGGATGAGACCTGCAGCAGAGGGAGGAGGCAGAGGCGAGAGAAACACCTGTGCAGATACCAGGAGTCAGTGAGGAAGGAGGAGTAGGAGGATGAGGAGGCAGCCGCCGGAGCAGAGATTCCTCTACAGCCTGCGGGGAGAGGGCAGGCTGTGCCCCTGCAGCCCATGGAGGATCACGGTGGAGCAGCCCATAAAGGACCATGGCAGAGCAGCCCATAAAGGACCACGGCAACGCAGAGACGGATCTGCAGCCTGTGAGGGACCACGGTGGAGCAGATGGACCTGCAGCCCGTGGAGGAGCTCACGCTGTGGGAGGTGCCTGCTCCCAAAGCAGACCGTGAGTCTGTGGGCAGCCCGCGCTGGGTCGGTGTGTTCCTCAGGGGCTGCACCACGCGGGAAGAACTCTCGTCGGAGGGGTTTGTGAGGGACCATCTGCCATGGGAGCGACCTCACGCTGGTGTGAGGAGCCCTCCCCGCCCAAGGAGGAACGAGCGGCAGAGACAATCTCCAGTGAACTGACTGCACCCCCCAGTCCCCATCCCCCTGCACCACTGAGGGGGGAGGAGGGAGAGACATCGGGACTGAGGGGACTCAAGCCCGGGAAGGAGGGAGGGCAGGACGGGGAGGGGCAAAGGTGTTTGTTTTTAAGATCTGGCTTTCGAGTCTCCTTATCTTACTCTGTTTTGACTGATTTTTTTCCCCAAGTTCAGTCTGGTTTTGCCCCTGACCATAACTGGTCAGTGAAACCCCCCCANAGGAGGGAGGGCAGGACGGGGAGGGGCAAAGGTGTTTGTTTTTAAGATCTGGCTTTCGAGTCTCCTTATCTTACTCTGTTTTGACTGATTTTTTTCCCCAAGTTCAGTCTGGTTTTGCCCCTGACCGTAACTGGTCAGTGAAACCCCCCCATCCTTGTCCTGACCCACCAGGTTTCATTACATTTTCTCCTCACCCCACCAGAGAGTGAGGAGTGAGCGAGCAGCCACATGGTGCTGCATTGCCAGCTGGGCTCAAACCACGACACAAGGCAACGTGGAAAAGGAAGTTAATGCAGCTGAGCCATTGAAGCATCCCATTTACATAAGTTCTGTCACAACAGAAAGAATCTTGACCTGACAGAGGTAGCAGGCTCCTTTCCATCCAGGTATTGAGATATTACAGTGCTTGACAGGTACAGTGTGGTGGGGATGGTAAATATGGAGCCAGATGTTGGCCACCCATAGATTTCATCAGTTTCACATGAACTCACTGGTACACATCATCTCAGACAAGATATCCCTCACAAACTCATCATTTAGTTTTAGTAAATGACATCACATCACATTGTGCCAAGCAAATTGATTGATTGTTTAGAATGTTCAAAACAAACTTTCCGTTTCTCAGCTGTTCCCACCTTACTAAATCAATCAAAACAAGTGTGATTTTATTGTATATTAAGCACATCAAAAGTTTGCTGTAAGTTTGTTCAGTTTTCTCCTTTTTTTTAAATTCTAAGTGTAGGATCAGCAGCAAACTAGCTAATAATATCATTAAAACAAAACAAGAGATTTTGATAAAAGAGACCTAAGAATGAAAACGGGCGTTTATGTTGCCACTTTAGTTTGGCACAGGTGCACTTTCCAAGCAAAACCAGTTGTCCCAACCCACTATGCTTTGTTCCCACTGTGGAGCAATTGCAGAGTACATGAGCTGTATTCCTGTCAAGTGACATCAAAGCAGCAGATGTGGTTCACATTCACCCTTGGTGCACAGGACCAGACTAAGGTAAAACTGAAGGCTGAAGTTAGATCCGTGAAATACATATAGTGCGGACAAAGGGTTCTCAGCATCATAGCTTCATTTGTTACATTTCCTCCTATTGCACTCTTCAGTAATGTATACAAAGCCTAAGTGGAATTTAAGACTATACAAGGCATGTACTTCTCTCCAAAAATGAACGCCAATATGACAAGGATTTTGTGCATTTTTCTGGCAATCAAACATTTTAAAATCCTGGAAGTGGGCAATTAGGAAGTCCAGGTATATTTACTATTCTATAATCATTCTTGTTACAGCCTGTAGGCCATTCTCCCTCATTTTTCTTGCCTAATGTATCATTTCTAGGGGTATCATACAGAAGGACCTCCTTCTTGGGTGTAGAGTTTGCGCTTAGATGTCTCTCCTTACACGCACACTAAGTAATAGTTATGCACGTTCATCACCCTAGATGTATAAGGTGCTGTCAAGTATTGATCTTATTGCTTTAATTGGTTTTGTATCTTTGCTCTGGCACAGCAATTTACTAATCCCATGGTGACAAGCATTTCTGCATTCTGTATGACTTCAATACCATCCAAGCGCCTGAAAATTTTCAATGTGTATATTTGAAGTTCACATTCTGCAATCCTTTCGGTGATTAAAACTTAATTTCCAACTGTTTGCAGAATTTAAACAAAGTCAACTTGAATTAAATTTTCAATCCAAATGAATAACTGTAGAAGTATTTTTACAGTGGTTATCCAACTTTGCCCATTTTACCTTAGTGAATATCAGCAGGGAAGCATGTAGGCAAGAAGTCTGCTACCAATTTATTGTATATATTTTTATATCCTAAATAAATGTAAAAGGATTTTCCCTGTTTTTCAGTGCATTTGCAGAAGAAATTGATCTCTTGGGGTGGAGGGAACCAAAACAATTGAGCTGATTTAATTATGAACAAAATATACTCTTGGTAAAAAACAGCAGAGGTTGCAGTAACCTGAGGAGTACTGTGGCCTTTGTTTAAGAAATTATATGCAAGTCACTGTCTTGTTTCTATCTATATCTTGTCATACAAATTACTCATTGACAGAGCTGATAACTCACCAAAAACCATTATAAAAACATAATTACTACTTCTGCATCATTAATCTGAAATAGCAGTATGTTTCTGCATAAATGAAAGCGAGTTAGGCAGTTCTGCCAGTCCATGGTCTCTCAGCTGTACAATAAAACTGTTCATTAACAGAACAGAGACCTATATAAGGCCTATGTAGTTGAGGAATCTCCAGCAAAAAAGCAAGACTCGCAGCCAGTTTGTAATTCTGGCCATCTAACCACTTCCCTGGAAACTTCTGGACCTGATACTAACAAACTCCTGGACCTGATACTAACAAACAGAGAAGGACTGGTTGGAGATGTGAAGGTTGGGGGCAGCCTTGGCTGCAGTGACCATGAGATGGTGGAGTTCAGGATCCAGCGTGGAAGAAGCAGGGCTACAAATAAGATTAGAACCCTGGACTTCAAGAAAGCTAACTTTGCCTTCTTCAAAGACCTACTAGGAGGAATCCCTTGGGTTAGCGCTCTAGAAGGCAGGGGGGCCATAGAGAGCTGGTTAATATTCAAGAACCGCTTCCTCCAAGCTCAGGATCGGTGCATCCCGATGAAGAAGAAGTCGAACAAAGGAGGCAGGAGACCTCCGTGGATGAACAAGGAGGTCGCAAAAAAACTCAAAGGGAAGAAGGAAGTTTACAGGATGTGGAAAAAAGGATTGGCTACTTGGGAGGAATACAGGACTGTTGTCAGAACATGCAGGGATGCAACACGGAAGGCTAAGGCCTGCCTGGAATTAAACCTGGCAAGGGAGGTGAAGGACAACAGGAAAGGCTTCTATAGGTACATTGGGAGCAAAAGGAAGACTAGGGAAAATGTGGGCCCGCTGCTGAACGAGGCGGGTGACCTGGTGACGCTGGACACGGAGAAGGCAGAGTTATTGAATACCTTCTTTGCTTCAGTGTTCACTGCTAGGACTGGCCCTCAGGACTCCCAGACTCTGGAGATAAGAGAGGAAGCACGGACAAATGAAGACTTGCCCTTGGTCAATGAGGATTGGGTTAGAGAGCAGCTAGGCAAACTGAACACGCACAAATCGATGGGTCCCGATGGGATGCATCCACGTGTGCTGAGGGAGCTGGCGGAGGTAATTGCTAGGCCACTCTCCATCATCTTTGAAAAGTCGTGGAGAACAGGAGAGGTGCCTGAAGATTGGAGGAAAGCCAATGTCACTCCAATCTTCAAAAAGGGCAAGAAGGAAGACCCGGGAAACTACAGGCCAGTCAGTCTCACCTCCATCCCTGGAAAGGTGATGGAACGGCTCATTCTGGAACTCATCTCCAAGCACATGGAAGAGGAGAAGACTATCCGGAGTAGTCAACATGGATTCACCAAGGGTAAATCCTGCTTGACCAATCTGATAGCCTTCTATGATGGCATGACTGGCTCGGTGGACGAGGGGAGAGCAGTGGACGTTGTCTACCTTGACTTCAGTAAGGCTTTTGACACTGTCTCCCACAACATCCTCATAGGAAAGCTCAGGAAGAGTGGCTTAGATGAGCGCACAGTGAGGTGGGTCAAAAACTGGCTGAATGGCAGAGCGCAGAGGGTAGTGATCGGTGGTGCGGAGTCTGGTTGGAGGCCTGTGACCAGCGGTGTTCCCCAGGGGTCAGTGCTGGGTCCAGTCCTGTTCAACGTATTCATCAATGATTTGGACGAAGGGACAGAGTGTACCCTCAGCAAGTTTGCTGATGATACAAAGCTGGGGGGAGCGGCTGACTCACCGGAAGGCTGTGCTGCCATTCAGCGTGACCTGGACAGGCTGGAGAGTTGGGCGGAGAGGAACCTGATGAAGTTCAACAAGGGCAAGTGTAGGGTCTTGCACCTGGGGAGGAACAACCCCATGTGCCGGTACAGGCTGGGGGTTGACTTGCTGGAGAGCAGCTCTGCGGAGAAGGACCTGGGAGTGCTGGTGGACAACAGGCTCACCATGAGCCAGCAGTGTGCCCTTGCGGCCAGGAAGGCCAATGGCATCCTGGGGTGCATTAAGAAGAGTGTGGCCAGCAGGTCGAGGGAGGTGATCCTCCCCCTCTACTCTGCCCTGGTGAGGCCGCATCTGGAGTACTGTGTCCAGTTCTGGGCTCCCCAGTTCAAGAGAGACAGGGAACTACTGGAGAGAGTCCAGCGGAGGGCCACAAAGTTGATTAGGGGAGTGGAGCATCTCTCTTATGAGGAAAGGCTGAGAGAGCTGGGTCTGTTCAGCCTGGAAAAGAGAAGGCTGAGAGGAGATCTGATCAATGCTCACAAATATCTAAAGGGTGGATGTCAAGAGGACGGGGTCAGACTCTTCTCAGTGGTGCCCAGCGACAGGACAAGGGGCAATGGGCACAAACTGGAACACAGGAAGTTCCACCTGAACATGAGGAGGAACTTCTTTACTGTGAGGGTGACAGAGCACTGGAACAGGCTGCCCAGAGAGGTTGTGGAGTCTCCTTCTCTGGAGATATTCAAAACCCGCCTGGATGCATTCCTGTGCAACCTGCTCTAGGCTAACCTGCTTTAGCAGGGGGGTTGGACTAGATGATCTCTAGAGGTCCCTTCCAACCCCTACCATTCTATGATTCTATGATTCTCAGACCCTAAGATACACTGCAGCATTTTCCTGTGGTTGTTGCAGTTATCTGTTCCCTGATCAACTGTCTATTCCTTTCTTACTCAGGCTTACTGTGAAATGGGAACCAGGGCAAGACCTTCCCTCCTTACTGCATTGTCTTGTTCTCACTGGGATGCTCAATTTCCTAGTAATGTGTTTGTGCCTAAATGCTCTCCAAGGAAGATTAAATGCTCCTTTCTCCCCCACTCTTTGAAGTTATTCTTTCCTTTTTTTATTTTTCTTTTCTTTTTTCATGTTTCTATCCTCCAGTATCTCCATATTATGCAATGACAAAAAGTTGCGTACAACACCTAGACGTGATTAGTCTTGAACATGAAGTAATTACCGACTTGTAAATACAGCATCCTGTCTTAATTTCTTATAGTTGTGCTTTTGCAGATTAGCATGCACCTTCAAAAGGCGTCTGATTAAGCAGCACGTGACGAGACAATTTTTGGGAATGGCAAGGTAGAAAGGAATGAGAGAAAAAATTAGGAGAACTGGAGCTAAGGAGATCAGAGGTGAAGATATTTTGCAAGCGTTATTCATCTTTCCAGATCAAAGACAGCTTTACATATGAAAGAACTACAAAATTTGACCGTGAAGAGAGTAACAGTACCTTAAGTTCACAAAATAAATGAGAAGATGTAATGTTGAATGTTGCCAGTCTTCAAATACATTTTTTTCACTCCGTGGAAAAGTTGCTGTTCTGCTATTGCTCCTAAACTGTCTATAAACACCTCCACTTATCTCTAGTAAATCTTTTGGTATGATAATCTGGGGTGAAAGTTATAAGGAAAACTACCAGAAGATGCTCAGATCTCATGCAGCCACCATTAGCGGATAGGAGAGCTCTAAAAGTATAACAATAAGGGAACTTCTACAGAAGGTATCTGAGCTAAGCTCAGAATTATTGGGAGTTACTGCTAAGAAGCAACGCTGATTTCACTGAGGGCAGTTTCCAAACACTGCAGAACATACAATATTTCAGCTCAGATGTGAAGAGGAAGTGCGATTAACTTGTTGGGCTATCACACAAGAAACAAAATGGGACTGTTTAGATTACACAAACAATAGTTACAGCTTTCATGTTATAAATTATGTTTTGTATAATTAAGTATTGATTATTTAAGGCTTCTGAGGAAAAACTGTTAACTTGTTTTTCCTATGAGAAAATACACCAACTTTTTACATTTTATTTCCCGTAGTGCCTCATAACAACAGGAACAGCAGGAGAGAAAAATGAATGGTGTAATCCCTCCCCCTCAAATTAAAATCCTGGTTTTGATCTCCAAGTGCTAGCATAAAAACTATAATATTTCATCCTAGATTGTTAAATACTGTCCTGATAAACTAAGAGCTCTATTGTAACACAAATATTTAATTTGTAGAAGTCATTTATTGCAGCACTATGAGTAGCAAAAAAAATAAAAAGGAAAGAAAAAAAAAAGGAAGAAAAAAAAAAGGAGCTCATTTCAGACCCATAGAATCCACAGGATCAACTACCACTTATTACATTGAGTTTTGCCGTAAAAGCTAATATCCAAAGGCTCGGAGCAAAACTTCCAGCACATTCAATGAGGCCAAGAAATCACATCTCTAATCCAGTTTGAATTAAATCACGTATGTGAAATAAGGAAGAATTAAGTCAAAACCTTATTTTTCAAAATCAGTTTCTGTGGTTTTCTTTGCTTTTTGTTGTGGATTTTGGGGTGGGTTTTAGGTTTGGGGGGTTTCTTTATATTCAATTCATTCTGCAAGAGCAAGAGTCAGCGTGCTCACCGGACATAAGTGGTGAATTGTCCTTTTTTAAGAGGATTTGTCATGAGTCATTTGTAACCAGTTACTTTGTGATGCAAAGGCTTGGGCTAAGCAGCACTCGCCAATCCAAGCACTGAGTAGTGGATCTCAGTGGTCTCATCTATGCTCCTAATTAAAATAGGTTCAGGAAATGAGCTCAGGCGCTGGCCAGCTGGTCAACCATTTGCTCGGCTGCTTGCTTGCTCCCCAGCCTCTTGCTGGCTTGTGCCAAGTTGTAGTTTCTGAAACTGCAAGGACACAATCCGGAGAACAGCTTGTGCCAGGGACTGTTCCCAACAGACAGTGGGGACAGCAGCTACAGGGAGACCAGAGGAGACACAAAACCAACTGCACTGTGGAAGCTGCATATATATTCCAGAAATAATCATGTCCTGTTTTGTCCTAGAGATATCTTGGCTACTTGCTTTCCTATAACAAAAGAGTGTATTATATACTGTTCTTTTCTAGCATATACCATCTTAAAAAATTTGGCTTGGTTTTTTTTTTCTGTATTTCATCTGAGCTGCAAGTTTCTCCAAATATAAAGAAGGTTTTACTAGTTTGCCAAGTGTTTACTATTCTTAGTGCAGCTAACAAATATATTTGTTCTGTTTTCCTTTTGTCTGTTGCTTGTAATGCTTTTGTTCCTTGTACAACTGCTTGTATTGTAAACAGCACTTTCCCTTAAAGGTACTGCAATTCAATGAATATGGATGTTTTACAAAGCTAATTACTGTATATGTAACAAGTTAATTATTCCAAGGCACATAAAATTGATAATTCACAGAGAAATAAGAAAGAATTATAAAACTAATATATGAAATATATATGTAAATTATACCCCATTATTGAGAGGCAAAAATGTGGATATGTCAACATATAGGCTGCCAAAAAAAAGGATTATGACATTGGGATGCATTTTAAAAAAGAAAAAGTCACATTCAAGTCAATTATTTCTTTTCATTTGAACAATCTTTATATTAAAAATACTGCCTACATTCTGAGTCACATCAGTCAGAAAAAAAGATAAGAAAGATCAAATCAAGAACTACAATGAGTTTGAAGGGGGAGAAAATCTAAATTGTATTCACAAAAATTCAATGAAGCATAAGCAAACGGTCTGAAAAATCAGTGATCACACTACAGCCAAGTACAAGGCAGACAGACTGGAGAGATTTTATGCATCAGCAGGGCCTACTCGCACAATTTTGATAAGGAACTTGTTGCAGCTACTTGCCTAAAGTAAAATAAGCTATGCATTCAAAGATGGAGAAATTCTACAAGAAAACCCTCATCCATTTCTTGCCCTTCCTGCCCGCTTCCATAGATTCTCTGAGGATGCAGGAGAATCTGAACCATATTGTTTATTTATTATACTAAGGCAGCTTCTACTGAAGTATTTCAAAGCATCTTGTCAAACATTTAATTAAGTCTCACAGTTAGTCTCTCTCCAAAAAAAGCGTTAGGACCTTTTTACAGAAGATGTTTCAATAATAAAAAGTTTCAGTGCCCCAGTAAGATCACACAGAAAAATTATTATGGAACTGAAAAACCTGTTCTGGAAAGGCAGAGGAGCAGGAGATGAGGAGAGCACCACTCCCATACTACTGTCTTTGCCCCCGTGGGAGGACAGGTGCCTGAAGGCATCTCTCTTAGAAACCGTCCCACCTACTGTCAGTGACAATAACTTTCTTGGAGAAAGAAGTATCTTACAGAAATGCTGTGTTTTTTAGCAAAATGAGTAGCAATACCCTGTAAGATTGTCTGGTTGGCATCGCTCACATGATCATTGGATGGACAAAGAGGTGCATGTCATGTAAGAAGAGTTGAGGGGGTGATAGCACCTCTATGTAATATTCTAGTGATGCTGCCTCTAGCACACTAGGGTTTCAGTACTTGTGTCCATGCCATGAAAAGGTGTGGAAAAACTGGAGAGGGATAATGAAAAAGCTACAAGAATGTCTAGAGACTTGAAGAGTATGTTTTGCACAGACCAAGTAGGAAGTTCAATCTACTCATTTTGTTAGAACATTTTAAGTAAGTTGGGAACAAGTTAAGTACAATAAAGACAAGTAAACTATGAGGCCATTTAATGTAGCAGACAAAAATCAGAAAAACCACCAAAAGCTGACACTAGAAATAAGAGGGGTTTTGAAAATAGAATTAATTAGTTATTGGAACAGATTACTAAGAAAACTGACAAATTTGTCAACAGCCAACACCTTTAACGTGAGGCCAGCTACACGTCAAACAAAGAGAGGGCCTACTGGAAGCTGAGTGTAGCAGTTAGGTCAGCTTAATGATTGTAAAGATTCTGTATGCCCTTAAAGCCAATAAATCACTATGATGTATGTGACTTCTGTGCAGATGCTTCCCGATCATGAAAATGTTAAGCTGATTTGGTTATTTGGTCAGACCTTCTTGTTTTCCCAAAAGTAGCACACCCACAACGTTTAAAGTAAGACGTCAGGAGAAACTACACTTTAGGGAAAAGATGGGAATTCGTGGTCTCTGCATGATTTCTTCGTTTGTTTCTACAATTCGTCTTTTTTAAAAAAAAAAATAGAGATACTCAGTCATTTTATTAGCCCTTTCTTAGCTTTCAAACTCATCAAGAAGAGTATGTTCTTAATCCTTATTGCAAATCATTATCTGCATAATCTATGAACAGGAAAGCTTGGTAGATAAAAGCTGAGGGACTAGAGTTTTCAGTCCAATGCATGTAGTTTAGAGGAGTGCCACTGATTAAAACCATGGTCTAAACCTGCTACTGTATAACCATGTTAGGTAGGGCACTGATAGGTAGATGGACAAGAAGGACTATAAGCAATTTCTTTCCACTCTCTTCTTTTTTTAAATCTTTTTTTTAAAATTTTTTTTTTGTTGTTGTCTTTTGCTTCAGCACTTTGTGGTATGTTTGTTTTTTAAAAGGCAAGTTTTGCCGGTTTTTCTCACAATAGCAGTTTCAGACTTGCCAGCAGTGCAGGCAAAGTAACTTCTTTTATGCACATCCTCACTGGTAGCAAAAATCACTTTTGCTGCTATCAGAGAGAGGAAGCAACTGCTGCTCCTAAAAGCAGCCATGCCTCCCCCTTCCCTGGGCAGGTGTTACCGTTACATGCTCTGCTTTCCCGGAGAAGAGCAAGTGCAGCCCGGCTGTGCCCATGCTGCTGCTCAGGCAGGAATAGGAGCTCAGCTTTGTGCTTTGTTCAAAGGGCAAAAAAATAAGAGGCAGTGCTTTGCTGTCCTCCAGCTGGGCCCTCTCTCCTCCCGCAGAGGCAAAGATGGTAGCTGTCAGGTTGCTGTTTTACTCCCTTCCCAGTAGTCTGCTGCCCACTTACTTTAGCTGTGCCCGATTTTTTGCTATGGACACAGTATCTGTTTCCATTAAAATCAGTATGAGCTGCTGTTGATCTCAACAGAAGCTAGATCACACCTTTAGAAAACACCATGGAAAATAAAAAAAAAGAATTGCTATTTACCCCATTTTCAGCAAGTGTTTTGAACATATAGATTTGCATTTGGCAATCTCCACAGGCCCATGGAAAGTGAAAAATACAGTCCTCCTCAGATAAACAACCCTCCCGGATACCCAGAGAGCTATGTATTGGCCTCACAGGTACAAAATCCAGGAAATTAAAATAATGGGATAAAAAAGAAAACCTCAAAACAGATAAAATATAGGTAAACATGGAACATACTACATTTCATTATGCCACAATTTCTCTGCATAAAAATGTAAAAATAATAAAACAATTATCTAAAAAAAAAGAGCTAGTTTAAAGTTTGTGCTATTTTGGGCTCTCTAAATCTGCTGTTCTAAAGCAGTTGAAGTGCTGATAATTAAAGAGTTACATCATTCAGGGCTTTGGCAAAAAGCTACATACAGATTTCAATTCACATTATCTTGTCCATATGCCAATATCAGACTTTTATGCTGCAGGGATGTCATGAGCACACATTAACAATTCAATCATTTTTATTCTCTCTGCTTTTATTTTGGTTAATATGATAATCTAGAAGTCAATTTTGTGTGAAATAAAATAAAGGTGTTACAAATCTAAGATGACTGCAAAGGAATATCCTAAACCAAGCTACGTGAAATCATTTAAATACTTTCTTTCCATTTCCCATTTCTGAACTAATCTATTTAGAAATTATCTTGAGAAGAACTAATAATTGTAGTATACACAGTATACAGGTGATACTGCCCAGGAACTTCAGCATGGAAGAGTGAACTGTGGAAGGCTTTGCAGGTTCTAACTAATGAAAGTACTCACCTTGAGCCCTTGGAAACTTTGTCTCATGGCAGAAAAATCCCTTTCCTTCAAAGCAGGGGATTTTGTCAGTTTTATTTCTTCAAGAAACAGTCAGAAACTGTCTTCAATATGTGGCAGCAGCAACAAAGCAAACGATTGTTGGTATCAAATACCTGGGTGCAATACCATCTGGATGTTACAAGGATTCTCTCAGAAATGTAGAGATGAGAGGTAATGCAGAAGCACATGGTCAGGAGCACAAGTGACCTGGGAGCTCATCACGATATAGTTAGAATGTAGGTGCTGAGACCAGGGTTATAAAGGCAAGTAGGTGACTAAAGGTGGATCGAGAGCTCAAAAGACCTCTACAAGTTTGGCCCTAAACCATTCTGAGTACTTTCCTTCAAATTCATTCTCCAGTGAAAGAAGTTCTTGCCTGTAGTCCAGCTCCTATGTGAGAGGAAAGAACTCAGACTAGCCTCTGAAATTCCACACTGATGTTCCTTGGAGTCTTAATTCATTGTTTTGTAAGGAAAATTTCTTTTCAACCTTTTACTGTGAGAAGGGTAAGATGAGATCCCTGCAAAGCCTACTGAAGGAGGTAGCAGAAGGTGCACATCATCTGTTCCTGTACTCTGCACTCACTACATTTCTCTTAGCCTTACCTGGATGAAACACAGCAGGAAGATGGAAACCTTCATTTGGGCACTTAAAAATAAAACAATAAAAGAGGCAATGATGTTATCTGAGAATAATGAAACTGCTGTTGCCAGGATGTGTAATGTAGTCTGACAGCCTTCATTTGCAGTCGTTTTATATTTATAAAATGCCCATTGCCTGTTGCCTCTTGGGCTGTGTGACTGCCTGAGAAGACTTTTTGCTCCAAATGATACAGGAATTCCATCTTGGGACTCCTCCAAGACAAGGAAGTTTTGGTTAAATGATGAGGAAAAAAGGAAAATCAAAAAGATAACAAAGCAGTAATTCTAGTCAGAAGAACAAATTAAAATGAAATAAACGCAGTTAAGACTAAGTCTAGACTTTAACAGAAGACTTGAATTCCTTCTATTCCCAAACCTTATTCTTTACTTCAAAAGGACATTAGTCTTAAACAAATAAGTGGCGGACAAAAAATATTTTAAAAATATTGCTGCCAAATGCAACAGCAGCGTTCTGCAACAGGAGCAATGACTATCTTATCAGTCTTTGCAACAGTGCCAGGACATTCTGCTTCACTCTTTATGTTACATCCTCAGGCAATGTTTTCTGCAACTGGCACAGGAAGACCTGAATATTTTTCGTTGGGTGACAAAGATGAGAATTTAGTTTCTTACGCTCTTCCTCAGCCTTTCCAAACAACAAAATAGCATTTTAGTTAATATGGTCAATTCAGGAGCATCTTTGAGCTTCCATTACATTTGGAGATTGCAAAAGAAAGAACATAATCTGCCTACGTAATCTCTGGGCACCAAGCATACGTCAGATGCTATGAAGAGGTAATAAGTCTCTAGTAGGACTACTTTATGGCTTATGTTTTTCCGTAGGACAGAGTGTACTATTCCCTTACTTTTAGGCAGGGCCAAACCTTTTATCTACCTTGAGAAATTATGAGCAAGTTCACAAAGCCAGGCATAAATTCAATTCATGATAGGAAAAGAGGGAATTACTAAGCATTGGAAGAGAAAAATGTTTTTCTCGCCTAAACAGATTTATCAGCCTGGGCCATAGCATATCTGATCTTTACACAAGTACACAGCAAAAGATCTTAAGAAGAACCTCTGAAAATAACAGTTCCTACCCTCAGGGGGAGCCCAAGATGTGATCCCTACCTGTTTTCCTGGGAAATTAATAGAAGTCAAATCCAGAGTTCCCACCCACATGTCTGCTCGTTGCCTCGCCATATGAATGAGTAGATCCTCACTTAAGCAGCCTCTGTGCTACACCCCAGTCCGGGCGAGTCAAGAGCAGTCTGCCTCCATGGAGCAAAATTCATCCTGGACCTGGAGAGGCAAGTGCCACATTCTAGATGCCAGACTAGTTGAAAGCATCACTGGACTCTATTAGGGTGAATTACATGAAAGTCACAACTGTTTCTATGAATACTTCTACTTTGATATTTAGATTTATACAGGACTTTTTTTGTGACTGTTTTGGATATCTGGTTTATTTCACCGCTTTTTTTTCTCCCAGGACACTTCACATCTAAAGTCCTAATGACCAACAGAGATCTCTTACGCCATAACACAGTGGAAGCCCACTCAACCCCATGACTAGGCTGATCTAGAGATATGTTTCGATTATGTAGGAAAACTCTCTGAAATCAATAGGGAGTTTTGCTTACAAAAAGGAAAAGGGACCATATCTTGAGAATTACAGCAGATATGATCTTCCCTTTTCCCAATACTGGGCTGTTGACTGACAGTGCAGGATTCCTCATTTTCCCTAACAATATCCTACAGACTCAAAGATTTACTTTCCTGAATTTCCCTTTTTATTTGTATTATCCATTCTAATCTCATTGACGCCCAATAAAACTCCAAGAAAGACAATCACTCCTGTAGACATTATTAGAAATCATTATTTGCATTCAAGCCTCTTAAGGCTCTCCATATTTTGCTTTGTTCTATGAGAACACTACTGGAGAAAAGAGTTGGATATATTGAAAAATTAAATAATTAGAGGGATTTTTCCCTTTTCACAGTAACAAATGCTAACCTGTCTCAGAAGGTTTGGAAAAGGTAACCTGCTTTCAAAATGCAGGAAAGGGAAGATACTTGGAAGAGATTAAAATCTTTTTGTATAAGAGGCAAAAATGACTAATATACATTTTGTTTTCCAGCTGAGATTTAAAACTGATGCACAGTTCCTTATGAACCCAGGTATGCACACAAACTGTTAAAAGTCAGCTCTCCCTGAGCACCAGAATCCATTACCCTGAGTGTGCAGAGTAGAGGAAGCAGGGGTCTAACCAATTTGTCAAAATAATTTTCAAGTTTAATTTTTTTCATGGTTTATAATAATCATAGCCATTTCAAGCAGTGTGATAAATCTGCACATGTATAAATCTCCGATTCCAAAGAGTAAAACCCAGTAGGTTGCAAATACTAAGCTTGGGAAAAAATGCTTGCCTAGAAATACAAATCTCCCTTTCTGAATAAAAGTAGTGATTCCTATAGTTAGGAATATTGAACAGTTTCAGTTATAAAACACCATCATGATTTGTTTATAACTCCAAAAGCACTAGCTTTCTGTGGTAAAGTTTTTCTGGAATTCTACTTCATAGAATATGCCAACAAAAACTGTTTAGCTTTTTTACCAAAATGAGATTTGGACAAAATATGTTGTTTTCTGCATTTTAAAAGCTGTACTTTTAAGAGTCCCTAGAACATCTCTGTTTTGGACTATGTGAAAAATGTCTGGAGATTAAGTTCTATGTACTTTGAGCATGCTTTATCACAGCACTTCAAAGATTTTGCCTACTCTTTCCAGCGTGGGCGTGCTGTGGTCAGTACACAGAACATGAGAGCGCTCCTGTGCCCCTCAATTGTCCCTGCCACCAGCAGGAAGAAAAAAGGAGGAAAATCCTGATGGGCACTGAAAGTGCTAGAGAGCCGGCTGGGAGCAGAGGCTAAGGGGCGGTTGTGATGCAAAAGGGGACTTCAGTGACTGCTAATAGCGTGTTGGCAGAGCGCAGAAGAGAAAGAGGTATTGAGATAGCATGTAATTAAAAACTTCCCTGTAATGCATAGGAAACTAAACTAAGTACAGGCAAACTTAATTCCAACATGTATGAGCTTATTAATATTATTCTTGGAAACTGTAGGAGCATGATGGGTACGCATGGGAGCAAAAGGAACAGCAAAAGAGCAGAATAGAAAAGTAGGATATAATTATTATTTATTAATCCTTAGGTAGGCTTGAAAGTTGCTAAGCACTGTAAAAACTCAGTGTAGGTGACAATTCCTGCATAAGGCTTTAAGAATCTCAAAACTTATCACAAGGAAAGATGTAAGAGGCAAAGCACTTACTTCAAAGACCCTCATCTATGTCAGTGGCAAAGGAGTACTTTGATTTGCTTTAAGGGCAACAAACAACACAAAACCCTAGAAGATACAGTAGGACTGACAAGACACTGCAATCCTCTCTGGACAGCACACGCAGCTAATGAAACCCACTGGCTCATTGCCTCCTGAGCTCCTCTACTGTACAATGTTCCCCTACAACCAAGCATTCTTTGCTGAAAAAGGAAAAGGGTGAAATTATAAATCAAGGCTAGAAATCTAATGAGTTTGGCACATCCTACATATTAATTCATGCAAAGCTTTTACAGATCTACTTAAGTACTTAAGAAATGAGCAAGCAGTGTCTGCAAATTGGTATTTCTTTTGCTGCAGAACATGAAGTGCTGCTTTCCAAAGGCAATGAGTCAGGAAGGGGCATGACGCACGAAGAACACGAAGAATGTAGTCTCCTACCACCTGAAATGAAAAGGTGTCTCTGACTGCAGGTCACCATTACCCACAATAGCAACTGGAAAGCAAAACCAAAATGTAACGTTTGATGATCGTGATCCTATCATCACAGAAAAGGGGATTTTTGCTACCAACTCCAAAGGGTGCAGAACTGCACCTCCCTTTCCTGCTCTTCATTCACACTCCATCACCTTAGGTGTTCTTGACGCAGCATCTAAGGCGAGTCTCCTATGATCTTGAAAGGTAAATATACTTCCCTGTGCACTACAGTAGTTTAAGTACCATCACATTTTATTAGAGTTAACGGGAAAAGTGCAGCTCTGCACACCTTGTTGAAAATGTATTTTACATCACAACGTAATATTCAGGGATGTTATGTTACCAAACACTAGGCAACCTGACAGATAGATCTGTTACAAGGATAATTATAGCAGATAACTTGTATTGCTGTCCCTCTCTGTTAAACAAAACAATGGATTTTCATTCAGAGGGGCACCTTGGAAGATTAATGGTAATAATGAAGCATGAAATATTTCCTTGCTAGCATGGTTAATCTGAAACAGAGCAAACGATGATTTAACCTGGGAGGGATAATCCTTTGAGGAAAATTTTCAGTGCAATAATGTATTGCCATATCTCATCCCACATATGTCAACAAAGAAACTATCAGTGTTGTGCTTAATGCAATAAAGGCCAACAAGCACAAGAAAAGGAAATGGAATCAGCACAGCATAAAACCAGATACACAGTAGTATCAGCAGGAGGGAGGGGAGAGCCAGCAAAACAGTGGCAGGAAGCAACAGGACAAACACCGGAGGAGGACGGAGACCAGAAATTCCGTAATAGGGAGAGAAGATGGAAGGAATTGTTCAAATAAAGACAATGGGGGAGAAGAAAAATGTTTTGGGGCAATTTTTTAAGTTAGCCACGTGAAACGTTTGTCATAATGAAGTGGGCACTGAGGCAGGTGTATTTACCAGGTGAGGTACTGCAGTATAGCCTCCCCGCATTGCTGCGGCTGGGCAGAGGAGCTGTAAAGCCTGCGGAACAAGCAGCATCCGGGCAGACACTGCGCTTCGAAAATTGGCTCCTCTCACCCCTTGGTACAGATGGCAATTTGGCAATGCTGCTGCAGCACTGCTGCCCTCGAGTCCTCCTCAACTGATGTGACGGCTTCCTGACGGCACAGCAGTTTAACGTCAGCTGCCTCAGAGACTGGACCAAGATACTGTTAACCTCAGAACTAGGTGGCCTCAAGCATTTCTTTGACAGTCTATACCGTGAATGGGCTCTAACAACTAACACACACAAAGACAAGTACATACAGGTGTGTATATATACAAGAGAAACAAGGCTTCAAAAAAATATATATTTCATTTCAGCCAAGTCTTTTCAAGCAAACTCTGGTGTCCATAGGAAAAAAAATCCCTTGATATCAACTTATTGGAATCATCCCCTCAGAGTCTTACTAATAAACCCATGCTCCATCTTCAAAGCACACTCACAAGCCTTTCATTTTTGGCAGATAAGCCATTTGATCAATATTTTCAACATTAATCAAGGCCAAGAGCAATTTCATTTCTACTCTTTCCCTAAATTGAGTTGGAATCTAAGCAAACGCATCACTTAGTTACTTTTCTTGTGGTAAGTAGCTTCAGCTGAAGGAGTTAGAAGCTTTCAGTGGTAACTAATTCTGTTCAACTGCTACCATGTCATACCTATTTTACATAAACCTCAGTACAGCCGGAAATGCTAACCTGTCTCTAGAAAAATGCTTTGTTAAATAACTAAATTTCTAGATTCTGTTTTTAAAACATAAATGCCTTTTTATTACTTGAACCGATGACTGCTGTTGTCCCAATAATTCTTATTCTGCAAGATGTTTTATGCTCACAATATTCTCAGCGTGAAGCACTAACTAGAATCAGAAAACCGCTCTATTCTCATTGTCTTTTTGCTGTCATTATTTATTGCAGAAAAGGTCTTTCCTTTAAAAAGTGTACCTTCTCCCTTGTCAACTGGAAAGCTGTGTGGTCATCGGGACTGTCACATCACACCGCTCAGCTCTACAATGGGGAAGTTACTTCCCTCAGCACAGAGAGCAGTAGCAGTCAGTCCTCAGCTACAAATGGAACATTCCCTAGAGTTTTGCCTACAGCCTATCCTTCTGTAGTGTTTTGTTTGTTGAAATCACACAACATTTGTGATAGATACTATGCAGCTTTAAGGCAGAGGAAAGGCCAAGATTTGAAGCAGCAGCATAGCTGCAGTGACTAACGCTTCCTTGGCAGAAGGTTTCAGGTATTGCTAATTGGACAGCTTCTGTAGAAAGAAATAAAACCTTTTACCAACTAGGTTGGTCTTCGGCCTTACTAACAACCTTGTCTAGATGTGGCTGTGGCCATACAAACATCTACAGTAGGATGGTCTCACTAGCACAATTCCTATTTTTATGTCATGGAGCAGTCAGTACTTCGTTGCTGCCAGGAAAAGAATAAGGAATAAAGTGAAGAGAATATCACAGTGACCGTAAAAATGCACTACCATCCTTCACTTGACTGGAAGAAAATGAAGCTTAACTACTGTAAGCTGTGTAGCAACCCCATAGACTTGCCTTTGGCTTTGAAAAGGCCATTTTGGCTTTATCCCTCTGCAGTAGACACTTTAAAACATGTCACCCAATCTGCTTTTTACCCTTTGTTTCTTCCTCTGATATTACAACATAAAACACATGAAAGAAAAAGTTTGCTTTCACAAACATCTCCAGAGCTAACAGGAGCTTACTGAATGCTGCCTGCTGCGCAAACACGAATTTAAGACAATTTTATGGGGCCTGTTATTTACCCAGCTATAGCAGCTTCTTTGTTAGAGGACAGCACTATAATTATCTGCTTTTATCATTAATACTTTGAGTCAGTGGTTGATGCAGAGGTGACAAATCACTGAAATGCCTGACAGTTTATGGCTTTTAGCACTAATGAATATATTTTCTATTTCATATCCCGTGTGTGTATCATATTTCCTTTAGATGTCTTCTGTTCTCTTACATACACATGCACATTCATAATTAAACATATCTGATAATTTATTTGCACGCAACCAATCACCAAATCTCGATTCTTTGGTGTTAGCATATATTAATGCAAGTCTGGAAAGTGGTGGAACAAGAGGAAAATTTCTGACTGAGGAAGTATCAAAGTAATGTCTTTGGTCCTTTATGCCTGCTTTGAAGCATCATCCAGCAAATAAATTAAAAATACCTATCTGCTTAATTTTGCTAGCCACTGGAAGGACAGGGTGAACTGCCAGTACCCTCAACTAAATAAA
Source organism: Steatornis caripensis (assembly GCA_013398225.1). Taxonomy (NCBI): domain Eukaryota; kingdom Metazoa; phylum Chordata; class Aves; order Caprimulgiformes; family Steatornithidae; genus Steatornis; species Steatornis caripensis. The sequence continues at coordinate 97,824 of VZSC01001678.1, read as the reverse complement.
CTCCAAAGAATGGAATCAGAAATTTTTCAGGCCAAAAGCAGGAAAGTGCTCTACTTTCCCTATAAACTCAAGTACCCATGTTTCACTTGCAGCATGTTGCAGAAGTACAGGCACATATACCAAAGATCTCTCACCAAAACCCGCACTAACTGTGCACAGAGTTCTGCAGACCACAGGCCCCTGTCCTCGGAGGTGCTGAGCTGTAAATGTCAGGATCAGAATAAAGAATAGATAGTCAGCATTAGATTACCTTTCTTCATGAGGAAATACAGCCAGCTGTGACACAATTATTCACACACAGACCATGTCACTACATTGTATAAGTTTCACCCTATGTATAAGCATGAGTTGTCCCATACGATTAGTTTATTTTTCTCACCCTCCTGCTCCCATGCTCACAAAAACACATGCACAGCTTGAAATGAAATGTAACCCCTTGTGTTGTAAGAAGACTGTCACTTTTGGAAGCAATGAGTAGCAACTGTTAAAACAAAACAAACTCAATTTCAAATCCAGCATGAAGTAACGGAGCAAAAAAAAGAATGAAGCAGAAATGACCTTATCCGTAACTATAGCCAGAAGGCTAGTTAGGATTCCTTCTGAGTGAAAAAATAGAGAAGAACAACTGGCAAATGTCAGCCTCATTATCACGAACTCTTTTTAGTAGTGAAACAAAAATTAGCCCTCAGATCTTTTTTCCACACACTAGGCCATTCTGTGTTAGAAGCCTTTCCGTTTCTTTTCAGTAAACATCAAGTTATGGAAACACCTTTTCTCTTTAGTATTAAAAGTACAGGTTTCAGCCTTAATGGCTATATGCACATTATGTTTATCTTTCCACAAACACTTGATATTTAAATAGTCTGGGCACAATGTCTTGAAACATATTATAACTAAAAAAGAAAAGGAGGGGAAGCTGAGCAAAAAGAACATTGGGTTCAAAGGTAGTTGCTTTTCTGTGATACATGCAGTTCTTCATATTGTCCTTTAGAAATACTAAAAAGTTGAACATTCCAGCTAGATAAAAGAAATCCTGAAACACTTCCTCATAATGTTAATGCCACTGTTTAAAGCCAAGATAACGTTCTTGAGACTTGAGTATGCAGTAAATGCTATAGATAGAGAATACAGCTGTCCTTAACCTGGTAGATCTCCATGGGAGTTTTCCAAAGTAGCAACTTGGTAAGAAGTCATATCCTAACCTGTTGCAAATTATTGAAGCTCCACTAAAACTAACACAACTGTGTCATTTCATGCCAGTTAGGGCTCCGGCACAATGTAATTTAATTGAAACACTAATTGACTCTATCTTTCTAGCTGGCAGTTTAACACTAATGCATGTTTTTACAAGTCCCTTGACTAAAATACATGGCAGTTTCTCATCTTGGCTTTTTTGTCTCTGGCATAGTTTTGACCATTTATTCTTTGACATTCTTCAGTAACGGATCTTTCAAGTGGACACCCATCTCTTCTCAAAGATCAGGGCTTTAAGTCTGCAGTCATTGTGACAATCCCTCCTAGATATGACTGGGATAGTGACAGAGCACAGCCAGTTTTCCCTATTCATGTCATCATATTTTAACATTTATGGGAAGAGAGATTGTTCATGTATCCGCATCCTCATAGATAATGCTCAGAAAAAAGTTCAGCTGTTGGGGTTTTGAGTTTTGGGGGTTTTTTGGGTTTTGTTTTGGTTTTGCTTGTTTGTTTGTTTACTTATGTCCCTGTCTTGTAAAAACCACCTCTGACAGTGATCTCAGGTCAGGATTAGCTGTCTGAGTCCTTCCTTCCCCACCTTAATTTGTCCAGCTTCCTGAACTGAAACAAAACAGCATGGATCTTAATCATGTTTACCCACCTAAGGATTTGCATTACTGAGCCAGGAGTAGAAAGACAGTTGACTCTTACAGCTCATGTTTCTTGTTTCCCTAGTGTCTGTAAACACAAATATGAAGATGAGTCTTCCAAGATTTTATGTACTCAAGATCTCACATCCAGAGCTTCTCCCTGGAATCACACAGAGATGTACCAACTTCATGTGTCTTGTGAGCTTTACTTCAAATACTGTAGAGGCCCTGCTTCAGCTGGCTTCACCAACCTCCACTGGACAGTCTGGGTTGAGAAGCTCAACTCCATGTGGATGGAGAAAATGACATTGGAACAAATGTACATATTTCTGATGGCTGACCAGGGAGTAACAGAGAGAAGGCGGCATTCTGGTTCAAACTTCATTCAGAAAAGATCACTTGGAGTCAATTCCAGGCAGCCAAGGCCATCTGACATTGCCCGTGACTCCCTGGAGAGCGACATGAACAATAAGCATCACATTATAATTTTACCATGTGAAGGGCACAAGGATTCCATTCAGTCACGAGTTTAAGATCAGAATACGAAGGCTAAACAGAACATCCCATAAGATATACTAAAATGTCAAATTTCATATTTGAAAAAATGGGAATGATGATACTTACTTGCTCTGGAGGGATGCTATGAAGCTCAGTTTATTCTTAGTAAAGTTCTATGTGATTTCTGATGTGTTCTATCTATGCCAAGTACTATTACCTCTAAAGAAAACAGTCTCCCAATGACTCTTGTCATTTATAGATGATTTATAGAACACGCCACAGAGCAAGCCAATGGGACAACTCTGATAGATGCAGAAAACAACAGCCTGTAAAACAAAGGGTGCTGCTGACATGGAGCTAACAGCCTGTAGAAATGGCTTCTAGAGAAACAGAAAGCAGCACTGCATCACTTAACAACTGTCCTTACTTTATGAGGATGCTAATAAATCTTTCAACATTTCTCCTGTTATATACAATAATCTTCTCTCCTACACCTTGAACATTTGCTGGAAATGGGTGCTTTACACAAGATGCTTTTCACCTGGACTTGTAGATACATTGATTATGCTATCTTCCCTCTCATGACAGCATCAAAGAAAGTCATAACTGAAATCTCACCGAGTTTCCTGAAGTTTCCAGCTTTAGTTCAAGGCAGCAATAGATCACTCAGGTTATCTCCCTGAAGTCTCTTTTAAAATATTATTACAAGCATATAGGACATTTTCCATTTTTTTGTATGAATCCAGGAAATTCAAATGCAAAGTCAGATGAGGAATATAGCTATCATCCTGTAGTGGGTTGACCCTGGCTGAACACCAGGTGCCCACCAAGCCGCTGTATCACTCCCCTCCTTAGCTGAACAGGGGAGAGAAAATACAACACAAGGCTCATGGGTTGAGATAAGGACAGGGAGAGATCACTCACCAATTACCATCACAGGCAAAACAGACTTGACTTGGGGAAATTAATTTATTACTAATCAAATCAGAGAAGGGTAATGAGGAAGAAGGTCAAACCTTAAAACACCTTACTCCCACCCCTCCTTCTTCCCAGGCTCAACTTCACCTCCAAATTCTCTGCCTTCCTCTTGCCAGCAGCACAGGGGGCCAGGGAATGGAGGTTGCAGTCAGTCCATCACACATTGTCTCTGCTGCTGCTACTTCTTCCTCAGGGGGAGGATTCCTCACACTCTTCCCCTGCTCCAGCATGGGGTCTCTCCCACAGGAAACAGTTCTCCACTAAGTTCTCCAACCCAAGTCCTTCCCACAGGCTGAAGTTCTTCATGAACTGCTCCAGCAAGGGACCCTCTGCTGGGTCACAAGCTCTGCCAGCAAACCTACTCCAGCTTCGGCTTCCTCTCTCCACAGCTCCTGCCAGGATCCTGCTTCAGCACAGGCTTCCCACGGGGTCACAGCCTCCTTTAAGGTGCTTCTACCTGCTCCGGCATGGGGCCCTCCATGGGCTGCAGGTGAAGATCTGCTACACTGTTAACCTTCATGGGGTGCAGGGGCACAACCTGCCTCACCATGGTCTGCACCACAGGCTGCGGGGGAACCTCTGCTCCGATGCCTGGAGCAACTCCTCTCTCTCCTTCTTCACTGACCTGTGTGTCTGCAGAGTTCGTTCTCACATATTCTCACTCCTCTCTTTGGCTGCTGCTGCCCTGCAGTTTTCTGTTCCCCTCTCTTAACTGTGTTATCCCAGAGGCTCTACGACCATCACTGATTGGCTGGTGTTATATAGCTGATATTCCACCAGAAAACAGAGATTTTCACGATACATCAAATATACTTTATGATACAAGAGAAAGATTCACAGTGACGATACAGCATTATAACAACTACTACTAGAAATTAAAAAATCCACAGTAGCCTAACTCATGATGAGACAGTAACAACTCAACTTTATTGCTAGGCAGAAACACTATTAACTTGTGATCCAGTAAGCTAGAAGCTGTGAAATAACATTTTCATTAAAAAAAAAACAAGCAAAACATGAAAAACATGAAGCCAAACCCCCAAAAAACTCACTACAAAAAATAAGACTGAACATGTTGCTTATAAAATGTTTACACCCAGTTCACCAATTTGTGTAGTAATGATGCTTAAAGTATGTTTCTCTTGAACGGCTTTGAGATGCTAAATGCAAAACAAGAATTAGAGGACTTGAAAATAGAGAGCAGATAATTGCCACCAAAGAAAAGATGGTATCAGCATATTGCACATACCCAATGAAATCCATATGGCCATGGCCATTTTCAGCTATCTCCGTAAATTCCATTCTGTGCTTTCTTCTGAGTTTATACGTTCATGTTTTCAATTAAAAACCACTGTGTTTCATGGCACAAAACTGGGCCGTATTAAACTCGGAAATAAAGTAAATCAGCAGTCTGGCAGCTAAGAGCATTGCTACAGTCTAAATGAGGCAAAGCACAGAAATATCCTGGAAAGGTCATAAAGGAGCGAGTGCAAGATTATGGCTTGGGATAGAGCGCATAAGAGAGAGAAGGACACCTGTAATGTCAATACTCTGTGGGATGAAGCAAAACAGAAAGGTATCCTCCAAAAATTCCTCATGCAAAGTGTTTTAGATTTCAAGAGGAATAAAGAAGAGGCCGAGACTCAGTGGGGTTACCTGAGTATGCACCTGACTTATTACTGGACTTTTAAGTATATTTTAAGACTTCTGCATTTCATGACTCTTTTGACAATTGTTTTTATGATCATGTCAGATTCCTGCTCTAGAAAACTTACTTTCCCAAATTTGCTGTTATAGCTCCTCAAAAAAGTTTGTTTTGCTATTTTACAGACTGAAATATCAGTTTTGGCAAAGATCGTAAATAGAAAAACTTGCTTTCTTTATAAAAAAAAAAGAAGACGCAAACATTTGGTTTTCTGCTGATTTTTTCTGTTTGCTTTTCTAATGGAAAAAGTTAACCGGATAGTATTTTCAAATATTTTTAAAATCCAGAAATTCCTAATTCTCTGCACAAAAAGCTGTGTGAATATCATATGGTTGGAGTGTTGGGGTCTCCAACAGGTGTCTAAGCAGTCTTTTCTGATCTCTTTAAAGTTTCTTCATCACAGCTCCATAGAAAGGTGCAGAAAGGTATACAAAAATACATGCATACAAAAATCACAAAATATGAAAAGTAGTAGAAATTTGTGACATAGAAAATACTAAGAACAGGGATAGCAGAGAAACCCCCACAGCAAAACCTTGCAAACAATGACATTAGGGAGACCTTCATAAGTTTCACTTGTGAGGCTGGATATAACCGTTTTGTGGCTGGGCGGGTTGTGCATCCACGCTCTGCTGTACAACAGGGAGCACTTACCATTCCAAAAAAACCTAGTGGAGAAACACAGGAATATGACATTGCCCTTTTTTTCCCCAGGAAATCTGATTCTCACTGTATGACCAACTATGACAAACTCTGTAAAGAAAAGGAGTTGCGATCTTCCCAAGGTGTCTGTTCTGATGGAGCTGGGTGGAAATTCCTATGGATGCCTCATGAGAAAGGGAAATTGGAAATGTATGTCCCCTTGTAAACACACGCAAAATGAAAGATACGCTGGCATGGAAAAAGACACAGCTCTCTGAAGCCCAATAATATCATCAAATATAAGAACAAGTTGTCCCAAGAGCAAGATTTATTAGCCAATATGCAAATTGCCAGCAGGACTTTGACTTTCTCAGATGAAAAAGGACTGAGAACCAGTGCTCATTTTTCTCATTATCTTTTTCTGAGTTCGCAGTACCCCAGCTGATGAGAGGCTAAATCTAGAATTTCCTACATGTCAACTTTTTGAAGTCAAAAGCATAGAGAGATTATACGTAAGGAGACTTGTACAGTTAAAGAGGATGTGAAATCGGAATTTTTGAAATATGAGCTGAAGTCTTATGCTTGAATTTACACGAAAAACACCTTACATGAAAAACATTTTTGATATGACATCTGATGAGCACTGGTGATAGACCAGAAACCTAGAGACAGGAGACATGAATCTCTCCCCCTTGTGCCTTTCCTGGAGAAGCTTCTAGCCCTGCATGGCTTCTCAGCTTCAAAATCCTTGTATGGCTGCAAAGAAAACTCGGAAAACTTGACATTTTAAAACTAGGACCCAATTTCCTGTTGTTTGACCCTTGACTCTTGATTTTATATGCATATTTACGCATCTGCAAACATGCACATTGCCAGCTAGAACACTAGGTTGCCTACAAAAGCAATTCTTTTAGGACACTGAAGGGCATGAAGTTTAACATACTAAATAGCTCAGTGCTCCAAGAAGTTGTAAAGCTTTTGAGGGCAATTTGTAGCAAATGGCCACATGCCAAACAAACTGCTGTGCAAGGAGCGACTAATGTCTTTGCTGATACCCCCTACTTCTCTGTCAGCACCCTGCAGCAAATCCTGCAGTAAACTGGCAGCTTCACTCAAGTGAACGAGGCTGAGATAACTGGTTTCTGCTGGGAATCTGCCTCTTCTCAGCTGTGCGTTTGGGCAGCCGCTCACAGCTAAAAGCTACTCTTGGAGAACTTAGGTAGCGCGGTTCCACATGCAAATAGAACCACTTAAATTTGTCCTCCTGTCCACCAAATAACAGGGATGCTTAAAAACAGAGTGCTGCTGAGCTTTTTCAAGCCAAAGAAGTAATGCTTATTTATAGCAGTTAGGCACCCAGACCTCCCGTAAAATTACAGCACTCCTAGTTTGAGAGCTAACTGCGTTATGACAGTGCAAAAACTAAAACTAAAATAAAATGTAAAAAAATAATCAAACAATGCATTCCTCACTACTGAGACCGAAAGATTATTGCTTCTTGGAGTAACTCCTTGAGGTGCCAATATGAACAAGGTCTTGATTAAGACACAGACTGAGAGGCAGTCTGGAACAGAGGAAATTAGCTGCTGACAATTTCTATACCTACATTCTCACAGCAGCTTCATGGCAAAGCTGAATATAAGACAGAGGTGTTCCGACAAAAAGTCCAGCATGCCACTTGCCTGCCAGCTGGCACTCTTCTGGAATCAGATTCTCCTCTGGTCAATTCCCGAGGCAGCCAGTACCAAAATTTCAGTGCTTATATAGGAAGACACTTACATCATGAGGTTCATGCACTGGATGAAACAAAGAAGTTTCTATCTTTTGGCCCCTGAATATTACATATTTTACGAACACATTAAACATAAGAAATATTTTGAGGGAGATGAACGGATAGAACAAGCAATTAGTCCTAGCAGTACCGATGCAAATCAGAATGCGCAAGAGCAGCTAAGAAGGCTTCAGAATTAATCACAATAAATAGAAAACAGTGATTAAGATAAACGTTTCCATCCCACTTCATCAAGCACAGGTACCATATTCTCCAAATTATCTTGTTTAAGTGAGTTAACTTCTAAAAACAAATCATCTATGCTATTACTTTTATAGCATGTGGAGTATATTGCAAGTACATGATCTGTGTAACACTTGGAAGAAGAACTCAGGAGAAACAGAACTCTAAACCATAAAATATGGTAAAAGTAAGCCTTATACATAGATGTAACACTATTTACCGTAGTTTTCGGATGTAGAAAGTTCTGCAGAAAGGTCAGTCCGAGCTCTGAGAAACTTCTTTATAAACACTTCATATAAAAAAATTAGCAATAACATGAAATGATATTACAGATATTGCATTAGTTACAAATACAGTTCTTAGTAGAGCTGGGGAACCCAGACCATCTGCTCAAAGTGCCAAGGACAACCACTTTGCTTCAGCAAACATAAATAAAGATGTGCCATAAAACCAGGCCCACTGCAGTTTAGTAGATTTGCTGTTAAATAGTGAAACCTGTTTGGTTCCCAAGCACCTGGCTGATGCAGCTTTATGAATGAAATCAGCGAGATAACAGTATTTACTAATTAGTCCTCACCACTGATTTGATTGTTTGTTCTTCTTTATATTTATTAACATGATTACTTCTGAAGGGAGAGAAAAGAAATATTTATTTTTTATCTAAGCATTTTACATGGGCTTGCGCCAAGTTTCACAGTTGCCAGTTGTAAAACAGCAGAATATTTACAGCAGGTTCTAACAGCAGCCACAGCTTAGGGAGACTGCCCCTGGCAAGCTGTTGAAGTTTCTCCTTGAAGGGGTCTTAGCTAAATCGTAATGCACAAAATCATACCTTCAGCACACAGCAATCTGGGTTTGGGGTTTTTTTCTCTGCTATTTTAGAATTTGTTTTATTTAAATGCAAGATTTCAGTCCCTCTATTGAATTTTTACAAAGATCTGAGAAAAACAAAACATCAGTGTGAAAGATTAAGAAAATACACTCTTTCTGTATTATGGTTATTTTAAATCAGCCTTATGCAGGCTATGACACAGCGGTCTAATAGATCCCTATTAAATCAAAAGCCAAGGATTGAAGCGGCAGTTCCAGTAGAATTGAATGAAAGCCAAAATAACTGCAGTCAAAGAAAGAGTCAAAGCCTATTTATTGCTTTAAGAGCAACTTTCTTTGTAACAATGATTTTTAACTTGCTAAATATTCTGAGTAAAGAAAGATGCAAATGAAAGGTGCCGGACTGAGGCCCAATCCAACAGAAGGTTTCGTTGGACTCAGTGCCTCTGGACCTGGCCCAGTATCACAATCATATAACCTCTCCAGACATTTTTCTCCAAAGTTGCGTGCCCTACGTACCATCACAAGTAATGTCAGTGAGAGCTTGACATTCATCTCTGAGGAGGCTCCAGCCCCCTCCGTTGCAGATTCCACAGTTTGGTACATTAAGAGAGCACGAGTAAAACCACAAGAACGGCCACATCACATCAGACACGGTCCACTTAGCCAGGAAACCTGTTTGCTGTAAGAGATGATTTCGGAAAGCATAAATAACCAGGAAAATGTATTCTCATGGGTTCCAGCCTTAAACAATAGCAGCTTTTTGAGATAAAATTCAGATGCGCACAACAGGTTTAGAAAAGCTATTGATCCACCATGACTTTGTGAAAGAGAAAAACAGAAAAAGTAAGAATGTAGTCTGATAACTCAGTGGAAAATCCTCAAGGCTTTTCTTGAGAAACACTGATATTTCTGTATATATATTTCTACTTTATTTTTTTTCTTCTTCATGGCATTACTGATCTTAAAGACCTCATATCCTCTCATACTTTGAGAATTTAAACAAGCCTGTGCAAGGCTCTCAGTGATACTCTGAGCTGTGAATGTGTCTTCATTTCTGCATTTCATGCGAGTCCTGTTTCAAGCTCATTCAACGATACCTAAAGTTGTATTAAACAATACTACAATATAGCAAAGCCTACAGCATTGTAGGAGCTCCAGTTTTCAGAGGAAAAATGGTCAAAATCAATCAAATAAATCCCACCACTTGCAAAGAAGCAACTCTGTCAAAGTGACATTAGAACTGACAGTTGTACAATAGTCCATGTCAGCATCTAAAAGTACCTGATGATCTCTGGTAAACCTCACAGCAAACCTTTGTCAAGTTTGGTCAAGAAAGTGAACCAGGAGCAGAGTTTGTCATGTTTACAAAAATACTGTTTGGTATGTTCACAACATTTGTTTTATTTTTCCAATTCCATAAAATACGTGATCAGAAACAAAATGGATTTCATGTTCCACCTGTCACCATGAATTAAAGACATTCTTCAGTGTAAATGTTTCACAGCAAATCACTTGACTGGTCAAATAGATCTTGCCTTTTCTTCCAAGCTTCAGCCACTTTCCTCTCACCTACAGACCAAGTAGACCTGGTTATCTGGTGATTATCTTTAATTCCCAGTTTAGATCCAACCTGCAATGGCTCTGCAGTGATCTGATCCTAGTGGCCAAAATTATAAATGGAAGTAATTCAAACTACTCTAGAGAGAAAGTGTCCAGACCAGAGTTATTCTAGTTTTGATTATACCTTTCAGATTCCTGACTTCCTTTTTTTCTTTATTTTTTCTTTTTAATGTCTTATCTGAGGAAGGCTTCTAGTTATCGCTCATTTTATCATACTGGAATGGGGAAAAGTGAGTGGGAAGAGGGAGTGGAAGCAAAAGAGAAAACTCTAAACTAATTGGTACTGGAGGAAATCTGGAAAAGTAGGAGGCTGGCAAGACAGGCAAGGGTTTGATGAAAGTTATTTAGTAGCAAAGCTACTTAAAACAAAAGGCCATTTGCTATTCTAAAAAAACCCCAAACAACAAAAAACAATAAAAAACAACCCCCCAAAAAGCATAGAGGAAAATATCTTTACATTACCAGTTGAGGGATCAAATTTTTTGGTGATGTTGCCCACTAGATCCCTCTTTAGAAACTTAGAAACAAAAAAAGTCTTTAATAAATAAAATGTAATAAAAGTCTTTAAATAAAATAAATAAAATGTAATAAAAGTCTTTAGAAACTTTAGAAACAAAATCTCTGCAGAAGGCACCTTCACAAGAGCTAAGGAAGCCATCTGAGTAACAGAAAACTTCGCCATAAAGAACATCACAACAGTGGAAAGAACTGTCTGACCAGGATCCCCTCAGTAATGATACAGAAGAACTTCAGCTGAGTTTTATAAAACCTCCTGTGGAGTCACTCAACCCCTTTCATCTGAGAGTTACATTACAGGAAACGTGCATTGCCTCTTCAGGGCAGCCCTGCAGTCAGGCTAACGTGGCCAGACTCACGTGCTGCCTTCAGCTGTGTAGCTAGAGCACGTCCTCTGAGACACAGAAGGGTGTCCAGAGCCCAGAGCACACAGCACATAGCACATGAGCCACCAGGCAGGCTGCCACAGGGCAGCAACGCTGATGGAAATGAGCAGCATTCAGTGGACTATAGGTTTAAAGCCACTTGCAAAGGCTGATTTGTCTCTGCAGGACAGGTACAGCCTCCAACCAGAGAAGGTCTCAGCATGTGGCTTCTTCAGGTGCATGATTGTGCCAGCGTACATGAGAAAGAACAGTATCTTAGAGGACCCATAAGGCAGACCTTTAGTTGATGCTTTAGCACACTGTCTTTCAGGCCAGAACAGCAAAGATGTTTTCAAAATAGCTTCTTAGCAACAGCTTCTCTCTTTCATGATCCCATAGAGCAAAGCAAGCGCATAAAACAACTAGAAAAATACAAAAGCAAGAAAGGAAAAATACTACCTCAAGCTAAAAGGTGTTATTCAGAGATTACATCTGAGTAGAGATAGTAAAGAAGAATGTGTGCAACAAAAAAGGAACGTAGTTAAGTAATTTCTTCTGAGTTTTTAAATGGTCAAACACAAATGAGTTACGGTCAGTGTTGGAGAGAAGAGTAGTGCACACTTAGGATTAGGGGAACTTTTCCTGGGACAAGAAAAGATTTTTCTTTTTTCTTACATAGAACATTTGTTTCTTAATTTTCCAGGCATTCTTCTATTCCAAGCCAAGGACGTGGCTGCTTAATCCAGCTGTAGTGTTTTTATAATATCCCATCATCAGTACTTATGATGTTATGAAGTGCTTTCCCCTTCCTTCAGAAAAAAAAAAAGGCTAGAAAATAACACTCTGTGGGTGTGTAAGAAAATCTCTTTCAAAAATGTGTATTTAAAAGAGTATCTAAAAGATAATAGCAGCTATACATGAGTATCACCATGCTCACCAGCTCCCTTAATTTCCTCCAGGATGACATCTTCTCAGTGGTGCCCAGCGACAGGACAAGGGGCAATGGACACAAACTGGAACACAGGCAGTTCCACCTGAACATGAGGAGGAACTTCTTTACTGTGAGGGTGACAGAGCACTGGAACAGGCTGCCCAGAGAGGTTGTGGAGTCTCCTTCTCTGGAGATATTCAAAACCCGCCTGGATGCATTCCTGTGCAACCTGCTCTAGGCTAACCTGCTTTAGCAGGGGGGTTGGACTAGATGATCTCTAGAGGTCCCTTCCAACCCCTACCATTCTATGATTCTATGATTCTATGACCCAGAGATAACAGCAGCCAGAGAAATGTTTTCAGGTGGAAGGGTCTGCAAAACCACAAATGGTTAGTAACGCATGCCTCTCAATTTTTTCCAATATACATCTATGCGTAACAATGGTCACATGCTCACTGCCCCTTGCTGTGGGGCACAACAGCACACGGTGGAGAGAGATGGTACTTTCCAGACCTCTTAAGTTACGGCAAGTGAAGAGCCTAAATAATTGGACGGGGATACTCTACTGCACCCTGTTCAACTATATACAGGCTATGATAAGACATATTGCTCCTGAAGTAACATTACCGTTTTCATTATTATACTTTACTAGAATTTTTTCTTTGATTGAAAAAGTATTTTTGTTTACTTTGAACATATCTGCACTTTCCCTTTAAAGAGTTATTTGGGAATGCACATAACAATTACCGTTAATGCATGCTATTAAAGCTGGTAAAGAGTTTTAGGCTAGCATGCAATCAGAGCCTGTGCAGCAACCTGCTCTAGCGTAATACAAGCCTGTAGCATTGCCTATATGAAGACAGCAGAACTAGGACACTGCATGCTGCAAACAGGATTTTTCTAGTTCTTCTACCTGGATGGGAGAGTGATGCCTAAATCTCTCAGCTGGGCTTGAGGCATTCCTACTGCCAGTTAGTCCCTTAAGTCTGACTGTGCTGTTGTGTCTAATTGGTCAAATGGGAGACTAGAGACCAGAAGAAAAGGGATAAAGAGACCAGCCTAGAAGACAGGAGAAATAAAATTGATGTTTCGACCTCTCCACCATCTCCTTTACTTCTGACTGAAAAAGTTAAATATTTTGGTAAGAATCTCCAAGGAAATATTTGAAAGTCAAGTCGCAAGTTAGTGTCCTGTCGTTGTTCTATGTGTCCATGAATAAATTGTACCCAATTCCCAGAGAAGTTTTTGTGCAAATATTTCAGTATAACCTATTTATCAGCTGCTGTCACTTTCCATTTGCATGTTTCCCAGGAACAGATTTTTCCTTATGTTTGTTTTAAATGCAAAACAAACTAGGACATTGTTTTAAGATTTCTGTCTCAGAAATTTACTTGCATAAAGAAAGAGCACAGGACACTTCCAGAATGTCATAGAACAATAGAATCATTTTTGCTGGAAAAGACCTTTAAGATAATCAAGTTCAACCGTTAACCTAGAACCTGCAAGTCCACCGCTACATGACATCCTTAAGCAGCACATCTACACGTCTTTTAAGTACCTCCAGGGATAGTGACTCCACCACTTCCCTGGGCAGCCTGTTCCAATGTTTGACAAACCTTTCAGTGAACAAACTTTTCCTTATATACAATCTAAACCTCCCCTGGCACAACTTGAGGCCATTTCCTCTCATCCCATCACTTGTTACTTAGGAGAAGAGACCAACCCCCACCTCACTACAGCCTCCTTTCAGGTGGTCGTAGAGAGCAATGAGGTCTCCCCTCAGCCTCCTTTTCTCCAGGCTATACAGCCTCAGTTCCCTCAGCCGCTCCTCACAAGGCTTGTGCTCCAGGCCCTTTACCAGCTTCTTCACCACCCTTCTTTAGACACATTCCAGCACCTCCATGTCTTTCTTGTCATGAGGGGCCCAAAACTGAACACAGTATTCGAGGTGTGGCCTCACCAGTGCCAAGTACAGGGGGATGATCTCTCCCCTAGTCCTGCTGGCCACACTATTTGTGATACAAGCCTGTTGCCCTTCTTGGCCACCTGGGCACACTGCTGGCTCATATTCAGCTGGCTGTCAACCAATACCCTCTGCTGGTCCTCTTCTGCCAGGCAGCCACTCTTCCCCAAGCCTGTAGCATTGTGTGGGGTTGTTGTGACCCAAGCGCAGGACCCAACACTGAGCCTTGTTGAACCTCATACCATTGGCCTCAGCCCATCGATCAGCCTGTCCAGATCCCTCTGCAGAGCCTTCCTACCCTCAAGCAGATCAACACTCCCATCCAACTTGGTATTGTCTGCAAACTTACTGAGGGTGCACTCGATCCCCTCATCCAGATCACTCATAAAGCTATTAAACAGAACTGGCCCCAACTCTGAGCCCTGGGGAACACTGCTTGTGACTGGCCACCAACTGGATTTAACTCCATTCACCACAACCCTTTGGGCCTGGCCATCCAGCCATATTTTTTACCCAGAGAAGCGTATGTCCATCCAAGCCACGAGCAGCCAGTTTCTGCAGGAGAATGCTATGGGAAATGGTGTCAAAGGCTTTACTAAAGTCTAGGTAGACAACATCCACAGCCTTTCCCTCATCCACTAAGCAGGTGACCTTGTCATAAAAGGAGATCAGGTTGGTCATGCAGGACCTGCCTTTCATAAACCCATGCTCACTGGGCCCGATCGCCTGGTTGTTCTGTATGTGCCACATGATGGCACTCAATATGATCTGCTCCATAACCTTCCCTGGCACTGAGGTCAGACTGACAGGCCTGTAGTTCCCCAGATTCTCCTTTTGGCCCTGCTTGTAGATAGGCATCACATTTGCTAACTTCAAGTCAACTGGGACCTCCCCAGCTAGCCAGGACTGCTGATAAATGATGGAAAGTGGCTTGGTGAACACGTCCGCCAGCTCCCACAGTACCCAGCCCCATAGACTTGTGTGTGTTTAAGAGGTGTAGCAGGTTGCTAACAATTTCTCCTTGGGGTCTTCATTCTGTTCTTTGCCCCATCTTCCAGCTCAGGGGGCTGGGTACCCAGAGAACAACTGGTCTTACTACTAAATACTGAAGAAAGGAAGGCATTAAGTACCTCAGCCTTTTCTTCATCCTTTGTCACTATGTTTCCTCCTGCATCCAATAAAGGATGGAGATTCTCCTTAGTCCTCCTTTTCTTGCTAATGTATTTACAGAAACATTTTTTATTCTCTTTTACAGTAGTAGTTAAGTTCTAGTTGGACTTTGGTCCTTCTAATTTTCTCCCTGCACAGCCTCACAACACCTTTGTAGTCTGAGTTGCCTGTCCCTTCTTCCAAAGGTCATCAACTCTCCTTTT
Organism: Steatornis caripensis; assembly: GCA_013398225.1. NCBI lineage: Eukaryota > Metazoa > Chordata > Aves > Caprimulgiformes > Steatornithidae > Steatornis > Steatornis caripensis. The sequence goes on along the minus strand of VZSC01001678.1, from coordinate 82,538 downwards.
TTGCCCTGAGTTCCAGCCAAAGCTCTCTGTTCAGCCATGCCAGTCCTCTTCCCTGCTGGCTTGTCTTTCCGGACCGGAGACAGCCTGCTCTTTCGCCTTTAAGATTTCCTTCTTGAAGAGCGTCCAGCCTTCCTGAACTCCTTTGCCCTTCAAGACTGCCTCCCAAGGGACAGCTCCTAAACAGGCCAAATTCTGCCCTCCAGAAGTCCAAGGTCGCAGTTCTGGTGAACCCCATCCTTACTTCTCCAAGAAGTCCTTCTCTGTTTGCAACAGGTCCAGCTGGGCACCTTCCCTCATTGGCTCACTCACCAGCTGTGTTAGGAAGTTATCTTCCACACACTCCAGGAACCTCCTGGACTGTTTCCTCTCCACTGCATTGTATTTCCAGCAGACATCTGGAAAGTTGAAGTCCCCCACGACAACAAGNCATGATGGCACTCAATATGATCTGCTCCATAACCTTCCCTGGCACTGAGGTCAGACTGACAGGCCTGTAGTTCCCCAGATTCTCCTTTTGGCCCTGCTTGTAGATAGGCATCACATTTGCTAACTTCAAGTCAACTGGGACCTCCCCAGCTAGCCAGGACTGCTGATAAATGATGGAAAGTGGCTTGGTGAACACGTCCGCCAGCTCCCACAGTACCCAGCCCCATAGACTTGTGTGTGTTTAAGAGGTGTAGCAGGTTGCTAACAATTTCTCCTTGGGGTCTTCATTCTGTTCTTTGCCCCATCTTCCAGCTCAGGGGGCTGGGTACCCAGAGAACAACTGGTCTTACTACTAAATACTGAAGAAAGGAAGGCATTAAGTACCTCAGCCTTTTCTTCATCCTTTGTCACTATGTTTCCTCCTGCATCCAATAAAGGATGGAGATTCTCCTTAGTCCTCCTTTTCTTGCTAATGTATTTACAGAAACATTTTTTATTCTCTTTTACAGTAGTAGTTAAGTTCTAGTTGGACTTTGGTCCTTCTAATTTTCTCCCTGCACAGCCTCACAACACCTTTGTAGTCTGAGTTGCCTGTCCCTTCTTCCAAAGGTCATCAACTCTCCTTTTTTGCCCTGAGTTCCAGCCAAAGCTCTCTGTTCAGCCATGCCAGTCCTCTTCCCTGCTGGCTTGTCTTTCCGGACCGGAGACAGCCTGCTCTTTCGCCTTTAAGATTTCCTTCTTGAAGAGCGTCCAGCCTTCCTGAACTCCTTTGCCCTTCAAGACTGCCTCCCAAGGGACAGCTCCTAAACAGGCCAAATTCTGCCCTCCAGAAGTCCAAGGTCGCAGTTCTGGTGAACCCCATCCTTACTTCTCCAAGAAGTCCTTCTCTGTTTGCAACAGGTCCAGCTGGGCACCTTCCCTCATTGGCTCACTCACCAGCTGTGTTAGGAAGTTATCTTCCACACACTCCAGGAACCTCCTGGACTGTTTCCTCTCCACTGCATTGTATTTCCAGCAGACATCTGGAAAGTTGAAGTCCCCCACGACAACAAGGGCTAGCGATTGTGAGACTTCTCCCAGCTGCTTATAGAACATTTTATCTGTTTCTTCATCCTGGTTCGGTGGTCTATAACAGACTCGTGCAATATAACTGCCTTGTTGGCCTTCCCCCTGATTCTTACCCAAAACCACTAAAGCTTATCGTCACCATCATTAAGCTCAAGACAATCAAAACACTTCCTAACATAGAGGACCATCCCACCATCTCTCTTTCCTTGTCTATCGCTTCTGAAGCGTATAGCCATCCATTGCAGTACTCCAGTTGTGCAAGTCATCCCACCATATTTCTGTGATAGCAACTGTATCAGAGTTTTCGTGCTGCACAATGGCTTCCAGCTCCTCCTGTTTGTTGCCCGTGCTGTGTGCATTGCTGTAGAGGCACTTCAGCTGGACTATTGATCCTGACACCTTTTCGGAGGGAGAAGCCCTAATTCCTACATAACCACTTTCAGGCACCTCTGTGGTTTCTAACCTGTCAATAACACTTGTGTCTTTGCTGTCGCATGTCTCTCCATCCCCTACCTCCACTGAGACAGCAGACCGAAGGTCCTTTTTAGCACATCATCCCACAAATATTGGCATGCCACCCCCAGGCTTTTTACCCCTTTCCCCCTTCAAATCTAGTTTATGATGGCTATGAGCAAATCTAGTTGATGGTTATGATCTGAGAAGATTACTTTCTGGAAATAGTCCATAAAATTTCAGTAAGCATCCCATCATTTACTACAATATTTGTAGAAAGTAAACACAGAAAAGTGAGTGACAGAAGGAAAGTGAATTCATCGGGAGATTGAGCTGCAAGTTCAGAATTTCTTCAACGAGCTCTGGCATGAACATTGCATCCTGAAGTCAGCACGGACTCCTGATATATGCCTTTAACATTGCTTATCTTCATCCTATGCAATGAAGTGGTTCATGTAGATTGCAACCATGTTGCTTGTGCTAATTCCATACCACCTATCCCACTTACATAGAGAATGGACAGTTTAAAAGACAGCAAAGAAAGAAAGAATAAATGTTCAGTGTACTTTAGGCATGACTAAACAAAGTATTTGAAAGTATCTAAATAATTTTATCATATTGACAGTACAGATGGTATAAGAAATTCCAGACCGGCTTAACAGTAAGTGATCAGGGCACAAAACAGTAAGAAAGATTTAGGTTAAAAAAATCTAGGGCCATACACATAGCAAATAATTTCTCAGCTTATTCATATACACTGTTGGTTCTAAAGTAATGCAGCTTAGTAGAAATAGCACTGTTATGAACCCAGCTGTCAGGACACTGCTGTACAGTGATGCAGTGCCTCATACATGTGGAGAAATATTAAGCTGTTTCAATAACAGCCCAGGAAGTAATGTGAAAAGCACCTGGGCCACCACAGGGGCTGAAGGCTTCTCTCCACCTGGATCATTAAGTTCTAGTCTCTACCACACAAAAGAGATTGAAAAAGTGAGGGGTTTCAAGCACAGATGAAAGAAATACCAGTCAAGGAAAAAGAGAGGAGGAAAGTAGGGAAGATGAAGAGAATATGAAGCACTCCTGAGAAGTAAAGAACAGAGCACACAGTGCATTACTTACAGGTACACATGGAGCAGAAGGGAGGAAGATGTCCTTCTATTCACCTTTTCTTATCTAGAAAAACAATCCCGCAAAAATCAGTGCTAAGGAGCATGAAGTTGGCATGGACCTCACTGGTGAAAGCTGGAAATGAGACCAAGGGATCACGGTTTTACAGGCAGAGCTAAGGTCATGGATCACAAGGCAGATCATGAACAACTTTCCTTTCAATCTTGGGTAAAAGGTGAAATGATATTGTTGCAAAACATTAATTCCCTGCTGGGAATTAGAACACACGTATCTGTAATTATTCTTAACATTGGGAATTTCTGAGAGTTTCTGAAAGAAATACTTGTCTGCTGCTAGCGACCGGCAGCATGGTCCAGGGACCTAGCCAGCCCTTATGACAGTGCCTGTGTTACTTATACATAAAGTCCAGAAATAGGTAAAAGAGTAAAAACTAATACTTCCTCAAAATTTCAGCTGTAATGATATAGTAGCACTATTTTAAAATGATACATTTGGAGTCCCAGCTTTTTGAAAGTGACCTTTCACAGACCTTGCTACCTATTACATAAGCTTAGAAATGTTTTGATATGGCGGCCCTATAAAGTTACATTAATAACCAAAAGCTATGCGTTAAGACAGACAAAAACAAAAAGCTCTTCACCTACCATGAATCATTCTCTGATTGCATTTCCGTTGGTTTTCAATCAAAAACTTGATCGCATTCATACTTAAATAGTACACGTATTGAAAATTTGTGTGCATTTTCTTTCAATGGTACAACAGCAGCAGTGTTATTCCACTATGAGTTTAACAATGTATCTATGCGTGTCCTCCGACTGCTTCAGATCTCCACTCCTGATGGTGTAAGAGAGGTAGATTGGTGCAGGTTGTGTTCTTGTTTCCCCAATCTCATGTTAGATCTGACAGGAGGAATAACTATACACTTGTCATCCTTGTTCAGACACTTATTCCTTTTATCTGAAAGCCCAGATGCCTTTCGTTACATTATGCTTCTCCTACAGCTTTGATCTTCCTTTACAAAAGGCAGAAAGCTATGCTGTACAGGAATGCGAAAAAATCCTGGAAAAAAGCCTCTAAAGCATTGTATCTTCCTTTTCTACTTTTATTTTTGTATCTCCTATCCTTTCTGTACTTTGCCATAGGGTTCCTCATAAAAAACCTGGACGAAAAGTAAACATTTTCAAATTAATTTATCACACTGAAACGTCCTTTTTCCTCAGATAACCCCAGGGCACTAACAGGATCTTTTATATATTCCTGCTATGTCTTCCTTCCATCCATTAAATCTCTAGATCAAGGGTTCTTGGACTCAGCTTGCGCAATCTTAACATGCTGTTTTCTTAATTTAAATGCTTGTCTTCACTCCAGAGTCTAATACTTCATCTGTTCATTGCAAGTCTCCTTGATTCACTGAGTTGATTAAACATTTAATATATATATTTTTTAAATATTCATAAGAATCAGTCATGTGTCCCCCCCCACACCGACTCCAGCCCCGGAGAAATATAAACAGTCAGTATGGTTGATTAGTGCAATCATAAAGGCATATTCTTCTCCCTTTCCCTACATCAGAATAATTTTCATTAACTTTTCACTGGGTCACATAAAAATATTTGCTCCCTTCTACACTGTTCTCATTCATTGCAATTGTATTTTCCTCACCCACCAGAAGCACGCTTGTGTCACTGTTCTTAAGTCAGACAGCCGTACTGCGGTATATCTAAACACTGGCCATAGTGATATACTTTTTTCTCCCTTTTGAAAAACTGGCTAGTCTGTGTTGTAGATCAGGCCACGTAAGAGAACTGTAGTGTAATAAAACAACTATTTTTAACTGATACACCACTTTCCTGAACAATGGCTAATATGAGTTAGCCAAAACGGGTGGACATTCACAGAGAGAAACACAAATATAGATTGAGTCTGAGAAATGTCTAAGCATACACCACTGACTGAAAAGCTACGTATTAAAGCACAGGACTACCCTGGGACAGCTTGGGGACACCCACTTCCTCCCACCGCCAGGTGCGGCAGTGGGAGTCTCGGAGAGAGGGGGCAGCTGGAAGCCCAGTCACTTCCCAAACCGACTCTGATGTGCATTACTGCTGAAAGCTGATACGTGCCATCATGTACAATCTGCCATCCTAAGAGGCATCCTAAGTCACCCAAATACCGTGTGCACATGCTGGCTTTGGCTTCAGGTAGACTTTCAACTGATTAAAAAACATTGCCTTACGTTCACATAATATGAAGAAGAGATGGGAGAACTGAGGAAAGATAGACAGCACCAAAGGTTATTCAGACTCAGCAACTCCCACAGTTTATCATCTAATTTCAGCACTGTTATATTCAAGAACATTTCAGCAAAATCACTGGAGCTAAATTGAACTCGGTCACATTGCTCAAAGGTGCAATTTGAGGAGCTTTTCTGAAAATGGTTGTGGATGGGCTGACCTGTTCTCTGACATAACTGAGTGCACCATAGGGTCATAAGCAGAAAATACAGCCCCAGCAGAAGTCAAAGGGAGTTTTGTCTTTAATGAAAGAATATTTCCTCCTCAAGCTTTCAGCAGTGCTTTGCAAACTATGAGACATCTGACCAACTGCTCAGTTGCTATAGCTCTGGTCATCAAATACATAACGAAAGAGTGGGCAGTTTCATGCCGTTACACTTTTTATTTCAGAAGTCTACAGTTCCAGGTTTTGCCTTGGAACAAAACACAAATTAAATCCAAGCCATATAACCTCCTTCTAGGGAAGCAGCCTCATTTCCTAGGCAGAGGGAAAAGCAGTCAGCAGAGAAGAGCGGTAATCCTGGAGATTTTCAAGGCCCTGCAGGAGGCAACATTCATGCCTGTAATATCCCTTTCATCCCAAGACTGACTACTGCAGTCCAGTCAGGTAACTTTAAATTCAACTTTAGTAATTGAAATACGGTTCTATCTTCCTCCCACATATTATACTTACAGAAAGAAAAAGGGACTGTAAAAAAGTCTGACAAGACAGAAAACTTTAGATCAGTATATCAGTTTCCATCTCAGTGTTTTTTCTAATTAAAAGATTTTTTTCCAGGAGGAAAACATTTTTACAATATATGCTTGCACTTTTTAATATGTTTTTCCTTTGTTAACAAAGATAATTAAGCCAGTTTATGAAGCTGGATATAAAAGAATTTCCTTTGTATTGTATTTCTTTTATTGTGGCTTTGAATCCCCAGTTCAAGAGGTCAAGTTGCTCTTTACAGCTACTAACAGTCCCAAATATCCACTTTCCAGGATTTGCAGCAACATGCTACCTCACCCCCCTGCTACAATTTTTCTGAGATACACACTAGTCAGGACCACTGTATACTGCAGAAGTTTGTATTAATGGTAAAATTATTCAAAGTCTCAATGATGTTCAAGCCTACTAACTACTGATGTCCTGTTTAAATAAGTACTGTATTAAAGCAGCGAGTGGCTTTTGATGATTTCCAAACTTTGAGGCATTTTCATACTGTAACTATAGCTGCACCACAAACACATAATTAACATTTCTCTTCTGCTGCCACCCTCTCTCCTTTCTCCTCATTCCCCTCCTGCTGCTCTAATTCCTTCCCAGCTGCTATCCCACCCAGGTCCCTCTGATTGGGAGCCACCACCTGACAGAGGCAAGCTTTAAAAGCTGAGTTTGTCTTTATTTCCATCAAGAGCAATCACAGCTGCAAGTTTCAGTACCCACAAAGGCTTTTAACTGTAACTTTTATTAAAAGTGCTAAATGGGGAGTAATAAAAATTCCCAATTTAATAGTTTAATGAAAAGAGGAAGTTAAAAGCCAACACGGCTGTGAAGTAGCAGTACTGAGCCTGGAGGGGCTAAATATTTGGGTTATAAATGGCTAGGCTTTCTCCTGTATTTTAGGATTATAAGGAAAGGCTCCGGGCACAGACAGGTTTCTGCTGATGATCTGAAGAATATCACTGTGTATTTAACTGTACCCATACAAACATTGAGGCTAATCCTCAGATGCACTGTGGCTACATACGGGTGCGTTTTGCACAGCAATTGGGAGCAAAATGTACTGTAAGTCCTAGCTGGGATTTTCTAATGCATTCTGCAGCCAGACTCAAGGCCAGGTTCTTCAAATCAGCAAAGGTTTAAACTATAAATGAGGCTTTCTGCACTTTGGAAAACTGTCTCTTCATATTACATATGTTTAAAATCCGATCCTTATTTGCTTTTCAGGAATAAAGTAGGCTTCCATATTTGTTTTCAAACAGCAAGGGATAACCATGACAATTCAGTGAAGTTGCAACTGGAAACCTACACCCAAGTAGCTAAAAGTAATCCATGTTTCTACCAATGTTGCATGAAAAGGCCAGACTTCCAGATCCAAGTATTACCAGATCCAGATCTCCCCAATTCCCTGGTAGTGCATTATGATTTCATTATTCTGCACTGCCATAAATGTTACAGGGGTTTAGTCTTGTTTTCAGATGTCAGAACTTAAGCTAATATTCCATCTCATTGGGAACTGGATTAGAACCACAACTCACAGTATGAAAAAAACAAAATCAGATGAAAGATTTTTAAAAAAAAAGTCTGTAAGAGGAAGTCAGGACTATCCCTATGCATATTAATGCATAGTCATTAGTTACACTGGCAAAAGGATGCTGCACAGTTACATTTATTACCCTTCGGCAGAACACTCGGTCTCCTGCCTGAACCCCCAAGCGCCAGCCCTGAGCGTACTGAGCCTACAGCAGGTCCCCAGGGAGGCTGCATGTCCCACATAGCTCCAAAGGAGAATGTAGAAGAGCTTTCTGTAAATCACATTGCTGCTGTAGCAAAGCCCAACAACTGCTGAACACAACACCCTGTCCCCTGTGCATACCCAGGCTGAGATGGAGCTGGCTTCGTGAAGACACAAGAGGGACAGCCTCAACTGTTCACATTACCTGATGAAGTTTGTAGTGTGGAGATCCTCACAAAAACAGACCCCTTCTGCTGAGGTGCTGTTTCTGACTCTTTTCCCTTATCTTTCTCCCCACACAAAGCCATCTGACTCCCCCCACCCAATTTCTTCAAGAATAATTTACCAAAGTGAATCTTCCCTGATGCATTTCCTCTCCCATTACCTCATCAGCTTCTCCCTTCAAAGAAAAAGCCCAAAAGAAGACATGACAATACCAAGTCAAGCAGCACAGATGCATCTTGATGCCTTGCAGAAGGGCTGAGAGCTGGAAAGAATAATCACAGTAGAAGAGTTTATCAGCAGACTTGTATGCAGACTTGGATAATCCAGAAGTTGTTCTGTATTTCGCTCAAAACTGCTGAATATTTTGAGCTCAATTAAAAAAAAAAAAGATAGGAAAGTTTCAAATGTCAAAAATCCCAATGGTTCTGAAATGAGACTTTCCTCCCACCCCTTTTTTTTTTTTTAAATACAGGCCAGTGGTCAGCTTTGTAGTCCATAAAAGCCCTAGTATTGCATGCCTTCACTAAGAATGAAGAGGTACTTTCTAAGAAGATCTGGTTTCGTCAGAAGTCATGTATGTGCACAGCTACACATGCTAACTACAGAAAAATTACCTAAGGCCTAAGAAAAACATAATCTAAGTGACAAAATAAATAAATTTTTATTTAAAATGAACTGACAACTCTGCAACATTTATCTAAATAAGAACAATTCATTTCTTATTCTTGGGAAGAAAGAAAGGACAGATTTTTGGCTAGACTGCAGCAGTTACCCTCTGCAATATTAGAGAGTGCTCGCAGTACATAATCTCTGCTTAATAAAGATGTTTTAAATGTTACTTTCATTTTAATTATTTCCATACCGTAAAGCAAGGCTTTCTAGACTTCAGATAGTTGCTTTTCCCCATACTGTAAACTATAACTAGAGTTTTTAGCCTTCTGAAGGTCCAGATGAAGCAGTCCTAAATTATACTCATGGAATTTTACAGGTTTATTTAATGACTCCATTAAAAAGTGCTTATTACTGTGGGAGTACACAAAAGTTAACAAGCAGAAATTATTCAGAGCTGTCTAGCATGCAGCATGAAAAACAATCACCATATCAAAACAACAGTCACTGCGGGATGCCACCGGAAACTTGTAAGAAAGAGTCAAGGGGGAAAAAAACTTTGAGGAAGACTAAACCAAGTGAACAAGGCTTGCATCAGTCCCTGAAGGTCATGGAGATCTGAGAGGCAGAGCAAACGAAAAGATGCAAACCCTCTGCTCAGGCAGCTCTGCTGCCAGTCTTCACAAATTCCCCTTTGGGAACGAGCAGCTCAGATGTGGTTACTGCTTCCAGTCACGCTTTCTGTTTTAATTGTCAAAACTCTCCAAGACTGTTCCCAGCACTCTTCTCCAAAGATGCGTATATGTATATTTCTGTCACTTGATTCTTCCACACAAGAACACTCCCATCCAACCCTACTCTGAAAGCATTTGTTTCATCCATTTTAGCATTTGTCACTTGAGAAGTTTCTATTCCCTCCTCTACTAGCAACTGCTGGCCAGGAACCTATGTTGGTTCCTAACCTTTGTTAATTCCCTCTTAAATGACATCTCAGTGGGCAGTGAACGCAGACTGTGTTTCAAAACGTGCCATATGCATTAGCAATACCTATGAAAACAGAACAGTATCAACTGCTGCAGTAAAGGAGGGAGCCCCGATAGTGTATTATTGGAAATTCGGGGCTTATACTAATTAAAGGAAGCAAACAGTCAAGAACACTTCTTGTATTTGTTGCACTGCTTTCAAATCCAGGCAAATGAACATTAGCCTGTTGCTTTTTATTTTTATAAAGCCTAGTTTCTGAAAATACTAGTTATCATTAAAATGATTTTACACCAATTCCCTTTATAAGGACTATCACACGTATTTGATGAGTTTTCAAGGACTTCTGGCATCTCTATTTTGATGGGTTTTGCTGTTCTTTGCTTGGCTCTGGAAAATGTTTGCATACATGCTTTGGATTAGAGGATGGAGTTTTCTGACAGCACAAAGGGTATCAGTTCAGTTTCAGTAGCAGATGAATAAAAATGGTTAGGGATTATATAAAGAAATGGATTTTCAATAGAAAAATATTACTTTGCTGAAACATATACTTTCCTACTAGATTTTCATGAACATTTTATCAGAAAAGGCTTCTGAGGTTCAGCTTTAAGTTCAAACTCACAGCATAAGAAGCTGTGTTGCAGTCCCTGAATCACCAACACAAACTTACATTTATACAAAGTGAAAAAGGTCCTAAGGGAAATGAAGTCCATAGTTTGTGGGTGACGACACCTACCATGATGCCAGACTCAGAGGTTTTGGCCTTTGCTCTCAGTCAGACAACATTAGCCTCCCAGACTGCAAGTGCTCTATGCTTAAAACCAGAATGACAATGCTGTCTTCATTGTTTTGGAGCTTTTTTCCCCCTCCTAGATAACATAAAATATTTCCAAGTTTCAAATTCACTTCAAACACAAATGAAAACATTTTTAAAATCCTAACTATTTTCTGAAGCCCTTTTTTGGCGATTTCTAGACTTGAAATTTTCCCACCGCTCTTTTGCCCATAGACACATACACACTATATATGCAGGTTCCTTTCCTCAATTACCCTTATTTCTCAGTGACGATTTTTTCAGCTCTCAGTTTCTCACACAGCCTAGCCTGACTCCCAAAATGGTGGTGTTCCCTACTGTATCACATTTTACAAAGATTTCTCCGCAGCCTGCTCTAAATGACAACTGCTAGATTTCTATCTGTAAAATTCCACGACCCTGGCAAGACCATTTAATTGATTTGTGGTCATGGATGAGATGCCAGGTGGGTCTGTCTAGAGCAGGAAAAATTTCATGGTGCTGCAAAAATGCGAAAGACGGAAAAAGCCAGGGACTGGTAATTCTATGTCAATACGTTTCAAGGTCATCTAGAAGCCACAGTATATAATTAAAGGGCATAACTGTACAACTGGCAATGTGATCTCAATTAAGCATTGCATCTTACATTTTTTTAAATTAAAAAGAGAATTAATACAACCAGTTTTTAAAATCATACTTTCAAGGAAGTTTTACGGTCTAGTCACAGACTATCCAAAAAGCATGATTTTCCACCTCTGATCTCTTCTGTTATTTACAGCTCAGGCATTTTATTTATACAGAACTCTCCTTATTCCTTCCCTCCAGTAGAGTTCCTAGTATTTAAAACACACTTTAAAGGGCTGGTGATAGGATGTTAAATCTATTTTTGCCCTTGTAAATACTGCTTTGCTCTGGGGAGTTGAAGCATTTTGGAATCCAACTTTATTTGGCATTCCTATTTTGGAACAAGAACAGTCAAATTCCAGGCATGACATCTAAGCAAAGTAGGAGTTCCTTCCCAATGCACACCGCTAGTATCACGCTGAGGAAATTATCTCCGCACATAGTCCTTCAAAAATAGTCAACTACCGTTAATTTTGTCTCATGAATATTAGTAACTTAGTAAATGAAAAGCAGCACAACATGCTTCTGGAAAAAGATCTGTCTCACTCCTCTCATAATACCTCAGAATGATTTACACAGCAGGGAAGTTTCAGACTAACTCAACAATAAAGATGGATATCTTTTATGAAAATTTTATATCATTCCCTTGGACACACAGCAAGTAAACTGCTATTTCTTTTTGCTCTTTCCTTTCTGTGCCTATTGACACCTACCAAAGAGCAGGTGAACTTTGAGCTAGCTCCCCAAATTTCTTGTCTTTAACAGTTACCTAGATGAAGAAAGATGGTGGACCATCTTCACTCCAGGCTTCTGCCTATGGGGGATTATCATCATACACGGAACTCAAAGACTCTACTGGCTCACTCGTCCCCTCAGAGCTTTCCAAACTGGTTTTTCCATCTGCTCCTACATATTTTTCTGAACATTCCTATTTGTACTAAATATTGCCAGACACAAGGCAGTATTTCAAATGAAACAGCACATGCAAATGCATGCACGTGTATTTTCAGTGGTTTGCTTCTGGTTTTCTGTAAACAACAACTCAAAACAAAACGAAGAAAATCCAAATGGTGTTAATAAATTAAATAGAAACACATAACGTGATAACAGAAAAAGCTACGAGTGCTTGAGGAATGGTATTGGAATACCCCATGATCTTGAAAAACTGAAGAAAATGTCTCAAATAAACAGGTGCAACTCAATGAGGATAAATGCAAAGCATTAGTTAGGAATAAACAACTACAAAAAACAAACAAACAAACCATCAAGAGAGGGGAACAATGCCATAAGCACCAACTGTCTGGATAAGGATACCAGATGTATGATAGATTGCAAATTGAAATCAGCATTATCATATCGCTGCTTAAAAGCGACCACCATATTAGGAAACATAAAGTGTCGTAGGTATGATGATACACGAAGCAATTCCTCTATCCAGCCTGATAGTGTCTCAGTTGGAATATATCATCTGAGCACTGCATTGGAAGAAAGATTCAAATCCAGTACAGAATGGAGAATAGGAGAACGGTAAGAACTTCCAGAGACCTAGCAAGATGTCACATAATCATAGGTCTATTGAAATGTCTAAGAAAGAGTCTGAAAGAATTAGGATTGTATACTCTCTGAAAGTGCAATCTTCTATGATTCTGATTCTAAACCTCTAGGTACAAGATACGAAGAGGAAGAGAAGGAGTTAATAAATCCTTTATTCTCTGAGGGCAGAAGAAGAAATAACAGGCTTAGCATTCAGCAAGAGAGATTCAGGCTAGACCCTAAGAAGACTTGTGCAGTTAGGACAGTGGAGAACTGTGATACATTGCTTTAACACTGAAGGATTTTGAAGAACATATTACAGGAACATTTATCAGGAAAAGCATGGTAGAAGTTATCTTGCCTTCTGAAAAGGTATAGACTAGATGTCTTGGATTTTTTCAAGCCAGATCTTCCCATAATTTAATATGATATTTTCAAAAGCTATGTATTTCTCTGCAAACTTCAACATTTGCTCCCACCCATGTTAGTGAGATTCATTGGTATTTTCTTCTTCACTTAAATCTTCTCTCAATGCTCTGTGCCATGGTCAATCACCTTTACAGCTGAACAGAAATTTGTCTGGACACTGTAAATATTTGCCCTTCTAGACTGAGCCCAGCACCCTCACAGGAATCCCAGCCTCTGTAGCATAAGGTGTAAGAAGGTGTGACTGGAAAACCAATCAGACCGAAACCTTCCACTGAGACTGGATGCTGTACTTATTTCCTGGGAGTGTTACCACAGTAAAAATTCACAGCTATCTTCTGTGGAGATACATAAAGATTCTTGGCTGCTTTCAGGATTTCATTAGAAAACTGCAACCACAGAAAATTAATCAAATGTTTCAGCAGACCAGAGTGTTTTAGTATTAAGACCCTCTAATTAAATCTGGAGAAAAAAAAAAAAAAGAAAAAGAAAAAGATTATTTTAGGTAGGAACTAAACAAAATGTTTTTTGATGTGTAACCACGTCAACTGTTAGCACCTCNCTGCAAGGGCACACTGCTGGCTCATGGTGAGCAAAATGTTATCAAAATGTTATTTTATCAGCAAAATGTGTTAGAAATAGGCTTGAAGCGGGAACTGGAATACAAATACCCAGTTTGAGGGGAGCTGGATTAAAGAGGATTAAAACTGAACCCGGACCTTCATTTTACAAATGAAGCCTCTCTGTAGTATCTGTCAAGCTACAGGCAAACCATCTAAGAATTCTGCAGATTTCCCTACTTAGAACAGTATTTACTAATAAATTAAAATATTTTAAATTATCATTTTCAAGTTCCTCTTCCTTATCTCTCTTGCCTCTATTTCTTCCCCATTAGTTGTTTTCCTCCAAATTCCTGGACAGCTTCCAGCAGTACAGAACAGATTTCAGCCCTTACATTTCATCTGTATTTTCCCCAGTCGATACAGACACTCTCTAACAAGCCACCCATCCAAAATACCAACTTGGCTACTCATTTATTGCATGAACTGGAGGAACTTCACCTCTCTGTTCACCTTCCTAACACATCCAGTGAAAGATGCTGAATACAGCATCCTGTGAAATCTCCACATTCCATTGTGATACAAACAACATGTAACAGTCCAAATCCACCAATTACGCATGCCTGCAGAAGGAAGTCTGAATCATAAGTCCCCTCTAGTTGTGCTCAGAAAGTTTACTTGGTTTTACTCTATTCCATACATCACATGCTGTCTGCTGAATTCAAGGGCATTTTCCTCAAAATTGTTCCAAGTGGTCTCCTTAACTTCACCCAAATTCTGTTTTAAGTATAAAGAAATTCTTGGCCAATCTCTGAAATAAGGATATGGCTTCCCCACATCAAACTGTCTGGCAACGATTCGCTCAGTAATTCTGTAAATTATCTTGGAAGCCCTGGAAAAACCCTGCTGTAGGAAGGCAGCAAGTTACTTCCCTAGCAGGACATACTGCAAGCTATATATGTATGGTACTTTGTCTCTGCATGCTTTGCAGGGTTGGGGCTAGGGTGTATGTTCTGGCATCAAAAATAAAATTATGAATTTTTTTACATGGACTATTCGATGGTCTTTTAAAACAAATTTTAGTAAAACTTCCCTAAATTGAATTTCATTATTTGCATTAAAGAAGTCTGTACTCATCCTCGGAATCATAACAGTATTCCAAAATAGTAAAATCTGTATATTTTTCAATAATTGTGTGTGACTACTTTGGGGATTTTTTTGTAAAAAATCTAGTTAATTTTAAAAAAATCATCATAATTACATAATTCTCAGATTTCAGTAGGAAAAAGTATCTAGAGTAAGCAGAGGAAAACTCAAGTAACCTTGAAAAGGATTTATAACCAACTGAACTAGCATATGTTCTGGCAAGTTGGATGAACTGATTCTCTTTTAAATAAAATCATCACATCTACCTCTTGGCACTTCTACTGCAATCATCTAATTCTACTCTCATATAAAATAACTAATCAGATTAAAAAGAGTTAGGCGCAAAGTCTAATGATACAGTTCACTTCAAGAACTTTAGTTATTTTAGGTATTCATAATAAATTAAAACAGTTTAAATAACAGCTTTACACCAGACCCCAGCTCTGCATAAGCCATCATTAAAAATCAGAATATTGCATACTAACTATTCCCTCAGAAAAAAGAAACCAATCGGAAACTGAGACAACACAGATCCTGATGATAAATTATGCACATTTCTCATTCTGTCATCATTATATTTCTCCTTCTGTTGTCATTTCACTTTGAAACTGAGTATATAGAAATACACTGCTTTATCCCTGATATCATGAGTAGACTTAATTGATGCAATTGAATTGTATCAGAATTCTAACTCTGAACTACTTTAGGAAATAACCCCCTGCTGATCATAGAAAAAAAAATACAAATCAAGTGGGAAGGTTGCCCCTTCTGTGACCAAACCCCAGCCTGCACCCCACACCAAAGTGCAGAAGCAGGTACTGGTGTCTGCGTAAGGCAGGCTGGCCATTCTGCAGCTTTACGCGCCTAGTAAGAACACTCCAATCGCATTTCAACCCACACATGCGCGGAGCCTTATTTGCTCTGTAGAAAACGTGCCCCAAGTAGGCCTTAGCAACTAAGAGTTGAAAAGGTTTAGAGCATACCTTAAAAGTCTGTGATAATGATTCTTTCTCCAGACCAGGTTTTAAGCCCACACTAAATCAAAGCCACCTCTAGTTATTCCTCTCACACCAAACAGAAGAATACAACTTCTGACCAATCACACTTCAAACACCTGAATTAAATACCAATTACCACCTCTAAATGCAATGCAAAGAATTACTACTGGCAGCAAAAATGAGTTAGGTAGTTACAAATAACGAGGAATTGTAGCTTCCCCCCCAATACTTTGTGAGTAGAGAAGGAAGCTAAACTCGCAGCCGGTGCTGATGAAAAGCAAAGATATAGCAGATTCTTCACAAAACGCATCTAGAATCTCAATATTCAGTCTCTCAGCTTTTCTTAATGCATTCTTTCCACCTTAATGATGACACAGATAAATCTCAAGTGCTAGTCTTTGCATGCAGTGTGTTCATGCAAGGTATAAGGAACTGACTAAACTAAACCTTTTACCTCTAAGCAAACTCAGAACTCTGATGCCTTAGCCCAAAACAGCAAAACCAATAAACAGGGAAAAAACACTACAGCCAGTTTACTACGACACCAGAAAGGCATTTTTAAATTCACAAAAAGGGTATGAAAAAACAGTCATGCATTTGTATTTTAAGAACTTGTCATATAACCTGCACCAAAACCTCTATTAAAGCTCAGCTGCTCAAGCATTTTTTTGTCAAAACAATAACTCTTTGAAGAAAAGTATCTGATGCATTTCTTGACTCAATTTCTTATGTGTCCCATATTCAACAGCGCAGTCAATTGGAAATTCTTCATCAAAAAGTATTAATATAATTTTTTCCCTAACTGGAGTTAGAAGTAGAAAAAAACATTAATATAAAAATAATCTATTTTATTTTTGGTTTATGAAAATTAG
Source organism: Steatornis caripensis (assembly GCA_013398225.1). Classification (NCBI taxonomy): domain Eukaryota; kingdom Metazoa; phylum Chordata; class Aves; order Caprimulgiformes; family Steatornithidae; genus Steatornis; species Steatornis caripensis. The sequence continues at coordinate 65,964 of VZSC01001678.1, read as the reverse complement.
AAACTATTAAACAGTTCATTCCAATCAAGAACAGATGAATTTTCTCAACTGTCAATTTTATTTCTGGAAATTCCATCCTATCCAACTCCAAATTAAAACGCTCTTGCAGCTTCCCATGTCATAATTGCCGAGTTCCTCAGTCTAATTTACTTACTCTCAGAATACTAATACAGAGTAAGGAAGTGCTGTAATGCTCATACTGCAATTAGTCACTCCAGGTGGGTCTCAGTGGCCTAAATGCAGGCACGTAAAGCCATTTAGATGCTCTAGGCTAACTCATCTGTCCTTCAGCTGCCACCCCCAAAAGGTGTGGGTGGATTGCCCATACCTCCCACACTGTAAAGGTCTTTAACAGCTTTTAATTGCCCTGAGCAGCCTCACCTATGACCTCCATCCATGTGCCCTCCAGCTGGGAACCCAGAAGGCCCATATAAGCTCCAGCCTGGACTTTCAGTCTTAGCTTAAGCCGTGTTGTAGGTTCTTGTTTCTTTTTCTGTTCTCAGGGTGTTTGAATTTGACCTCAGACATGACTTGTTGCCTTGCTTTTGCTCAATGCCACTGCTGTGCTCTCCTTGCCTGGCTCCAGTGCTGTGGGACTGTGTCCTGCAGGTGTGCCTGTATCCTGGCCAGCGCTGTGGCTATCCTCGGCTTACTGCTTTTCTTCCCTTAGGAAATAACTCCATTCTTACTGTTCTCTTATATCACTAGCACCCCAGAGATGTCTTAGATACTCCTACATACCTGAATCTTACCCTATAATCCTTTCTGTTTGTGTCCTTTCATTTTTTGTTCAGAAAAACATCAATACTGGTATCCTACTCGTGTAATTTTACAGCCACTCATGTCCAATTGTACACTCCCAACAGCTCTGCTCAGTTGCTATCTAACTATGGAGATACGTTAACTTCCTAAATGGCTCCATTTTCACCACTGAAGCTCCATGTCCTTCAAGCAGACTCAGAAGTCAGGCTTTAATGGAGCTGAGTTACTAAATAACGAACTGTAATAGTGCTTCCTCTCTACCAGCACTGCCTGTGGGGTTTCTTGGCTGTATTCCCACTCAACAGCATATTGGGCATCCAGTTTAGCAGGTACTGCAATAGAGCCTGTATGCTTACCTCAGGGCTATGGGTAGCAGAGCACTGCAAATCCTAACTGGTTTTGCAGTCCCTAAATTACCATTCATCCATGGTTACACCGAAAGTCACACTGTAGGAAAATGAAGTCACTCCCCTTGAGTGACGAGTTGACAGTTCTGTACAGAACCACGCTTCTGTTTAGCTTCCTTGGCAGAAAATAAGTTTCACCTTTCATTAATTTTCACTGTTTGAAAATAAGAAAAAAAAAGGCTAAAATCAGGAAAAGAGACTGATAATTGTGTTTTAGTGGATCACAGGATTTTTAGCATGGAAATTCTACGGCCTGATTTTTCTGTGTTGTACTTGAGCTTACACTGCAGAAAAACGGGAGGCTCTGGGGACTGGATTATGGGATCTTTTAGCACTGGGTCACAGCCGTGAATCCAACTCAGGTCAATAATAATGGCACTTTAGTTGCTCCTGTTAATTTTGCTGATTGCCTCAGACCAGGTCTATAGAGAATCAATAGCTACAAATAGCCCATCACCACAGCTGCCGTTATTCAAGTAAATTAATCAAGAACATCAAATACCAAACAAAAGGTGCAACGAACCTCATTCTCACTAACAGGCTACTTCTAAGACTAGATCTAAGCCTAGGAGAGGGGTTCCTATAAGCAGAAAGAATATATATTTGGCCTTTCTCCAGTGTACCTACAGCAGATAAGCAGTCGTGATACCATGACTTCAGTTTGGATATACTTTTGCTTAAATCAAAGTTTTGTCTTACATAACCAAATATGAGTTTCTTTTCTGGACACCAAGTTAACTTTGAATAGGGAAGGATTTTTCTGTGAGCCTTAGTTTAAGTTTATTAAAGGCTGTACTGTTAAGATCTCTCAAGATTTTTTTGGTCTCAGTTAAGCCGCAAGGTAAGAAATACAAGCCAGACAATATTAACTATGCCATTTAACAATAACACAAACAGGAAAAATAAATGGACAGACATAACCTCTGTATCTTTAAGAGCCGGTTTCAGGCCATCTAGCACTACAGATACCAGAACTCCATCATCATAATCAGAGTTCTTGCACAACATCATGACAGGGCAAACTAAGTTGTGTAAGCGCTTTAGCTATGTATTTTTTCTGAATTGTATGGCTATCTTTTGAACATAGCCTTAACTCTGGATACATTTCATCTGTAATATTTGTTTAGGATATATAGAAAAACGTTTGTCATGTTTAGTCTTCAACTATCAAGATGTACTCAACTACAATACCAGCTTCTTTTGCCTGGGAAAACATTTTGAGTTCTACAAGTACAGATTAAATATGCCATCTACAAACATGGGAAAACACTGAAGTACAAGAGGGCAGGAAGTTAAGGTTGACTATTTCAGACTTGTAGTAATAAGCCACAGTGCACGCATCAGAGTGAGAAAGATGCATTATGTCTTAACCTTATCTCCCCAACCACGAAGACTGAACCCTGGGAAGGCAGCATTAGCAGTTCTGAGGGGAAAAAGAGCTTTGCACTTCTGCTAGAGTGATCCCATCTGGCCTAATTAAATGATCTGCACTGACAGACTTCTGGGGAAAGTCCCATTGTGTTCTCCCAGCTGGAGGATGAAAATGCAATTGAGGCCTGCTTGAGGGAAATAATATGGAAGTGTCTCCCAGGGAGCTGGGATGTGTCTGATGTTTTTAAAAATGCAGGAGCAGCAGGTGAAGATAAAATCTGGGGAAGCATCATCCTCAGTTTTATGAAAAGCCAGTGACCCACTTTCTGCTTAAGATAAAGGTATCACCTGCAGGTCTAGGTCCTCCTCAGTGCACAAGGCCAATGAAGAACCAGAAAGGAAAATTTCTTGCACAAGAATGAAACAGAATACAAAGCACTGAATGCAAATAAGCTATGGCCAGTAACATAATGAGTAGCTGAGAACCAGAGCAAAATGAGCACATGACAGACTAATTATGACAGAATATGAAAAAATGCCAGCATCAAGCACTCAGATACTGTAAGTCAGGTCCCATGAAAATCATAAGCCACTTAAAATGCAGAGCCTTTTCATCTGCTGTCGTCTTTTGCTGAGCTCTTGGAATCATTTTACACTTTTTCTCTAACCCACAGTAAAAATTGCTTTTCTCTCACGGGGATTGACTGTCATTTTTAAAAATATTGTCCTGTGGTCCCAGAAGGGCGTGTTCAGGCTGGGATGTTCAGCCTGGCATAGCAGCGCCCAGTATTTCTCCTCCCTGCTTCCCCAAAGCTGTTGAGTGCTAGGAAGTCCACGGATTTTTCTTTACACAGACAGGGATGCTTTGGAATTCATTTTTTAATATGCTCCAATATAGGTAGAGGATTGATATATTTAGATCATGCAGCTTTTCAAGTGACATCCCCACCTGTTTAGTGGTAACAACATTCAAATAAATCTCAGTGAATTCGGGCAAGAAAAATTGTTCCTCGTCTTTTGTATTAATGTCTTGCTCTCATCAGTTAACTTTGTCAATTGGATGTTTTTATAACATGTTTGCAAAATACCAAGAATACCACAATCTCTTTAGACTGAGATGCACTACATCTGCTTGTGAAGTGCTGTAGAAGGCTGGCTCTTTCCCACTGTATATACACACACTAAATAAGATTAAAAACGTTCTATTTGAGAGACTTGAACTGGAACAATGATGATTTTTTGAGCACTACAACAAGGAGAGTGAAAATCATGAAACTAATTCTGGTGAATCATATTCAGCCTAAAGGTACCTTTAAAACCGGAAGGATGGAGCTCTAATCACTTAATTTAATCTATCAGTATCATAGCACATCACTTAAATAGTGCACGAATCGCATAGCATATTGACAAAGATCTTTGCATCTATATAGCATTCTCAAGATTTGTATTACTTAGCATTGTTGTAGTCATTGTGATGTAACTCTGAGAAACAGATTTATACTAAAACAGAGCAGCATAGACCTGGCTCCATCTATAATTTACGTGCAAACTGAGGTTTTCTGTGAATTTCAAATGAACGGCATGATGTTACATTTGGTAGCATTTTTTTCTTGTGCCAATATCACCCTGAAACATAAGCTTCTTGAAGAGGTCACTGAGATTCATCAAGTGTCATAAATTTGAAGATAAAAACCTCAGTACATATGCAGATTGCACATATCTAATGACAATTATTTGTAACTGTATTCTCAAGTAACTGAGTAAAGCTCTAAATCTGATTACATATCTAAATCTGCAGTGTAATCTAGATGATAAGTAGATGCAACCCTAGCCATCACGTTACAAGTTCAGCCAAAAGAAATCTGTGTGCATGAACCTCAAGTGATGAATATGTGCTACTGTTCTTCAAAGAAAAAGCCTCAGGATGGAAAACTTGCATATGTATACGATGCTTTACCTCACGATTGCACTTGGAAGGCACACAGATCTGCAGGAGGCACATCTATGGTTTTTTTAAGGTCTTTTTCTATTTATTTGATTGCCCGGCTTATCGTAGTTCCCTTTCTATCTGTTTTAATGAATAAAATAATTCATTTTAAAATCCTTTTATTTCTCATCAAAGATGCAAGTTCTCAAAACTGCAAGGAATGTGCAATCAGTGGAAAACCCCCCCATGAATATGACTAATGAATAGCTCAAACTGAGAATGTGAGGACTTGATCAGAACCCTCAAGTTGTGTTTCAGTACTGCTGCAGAACCTATGGCAAATCACAATTTTTCTCTGCACCTCTCCCTTTCTATCCCTTCCCTTCTCTTCTGCTGTGACATCCATTTTCAAGATTTCTCCTACCATCAGCATGAAGACAATTGGGGGCTACAGCATCCACACAATACCGCAAAACCACTCAGCTACAAAACACCAGTACAAAGCTACTGCTTTCACTGCAGTTTTGGGGTTTGTTTTTCTTTCTTTCTTTCTTTCTTTGCAGTATTGTCCACGAAGTCAAGGGAAGCAAATTGAAAGGCTCCCTCCCAGTCCACTAGGTTTTGGTTCAGGTGAAATTAAGAGTACAAAAATCAGATCCACCTTTTTTGTGTTCTAAAACACAGTAGTGATCAGAGCTGAGAGCTTGCTTTATGCTAGAGTTACGACTAAAACATTTACAGTAAATCTCCACTAGTTACGGCTTGCCTAATGGCTTTAATATTTTCTCTAGCTACAAATCCATCACCATTAGTGATTCACAACTTGTGCTTTCCCTATTCACATGCTCTAGATAGAGGTGTTCCTCCCCTGGAACTATGACAACTCTGTTGGTGTCGGCACCACTGGCAACTCAGCTTCTGTGCACTGAAGTTTCCCTTAGCAGTTCTAGTTGGTTAGTGCTGAAAGGAGTAAACTAAACAAAACTAAAACATGCTTAAACCAAGAAGAGTGAGACTGTGGTAACTCAGTATTTACAGCAAGTAAATTAGTCAAGTAGGGTGATGCCATCTTATGTAGCTGCTCTTTTGTGTACTACTGTTACACCTGAGGGTATAAAAGCTAACCTAAACAGAATTGTAAATTTAATAGACTCCAGACAACCTAGCTTCTACTAGTACTTATGCTCTTTAATTACTAGCAAAAATCCAAAGCTATGAACAAAAATCCACATCTGGATCTCATTTTTAATAAGAACCATATTTTCATTTCTCTTTATAATGGCAATAACTACTTCCAGATCAGAAAATCCCTATCATTTAATGACCAGCTCAGTTAAGTACCTCAGGCAATGTCAAGAGCATCAGTTCCTCCAGCCGGTCAGCAATTGCCAGGAAATACCTGTCCCTGAAAATTATTATCCTTAAATATAAAGTATTATACATGACTGTAGAAAGAGAGGATGGTGTTACACTTGCTTACAGAACTCCAGCTTTGAGTTTCTGACCTATTAGTTTTTAAAATTAGCCTTACACATTCTATATGGGCATATACATCACAAAACCTCGCCATAGCTAGAGGTGGCAGAGAATGTAGCATCACTTTTTATTAGGGAATTGCTCCTTGGGTGTGACTTAAGGTAAGGCTAAAGTGCCCGTCTTCAAAATGAGACTGCTATCAAAAGTATATTATATTAGTGATTTTGACTTGCTTTTTGGATTTTGTGGGTATAAGGATACAGTGCTAGTTTTAAGCTAAGAAATAGCCCTCTTCTTTCAAATACTGTAGTTCTGATCTATAGAAGCAATTGATCTGGATGCTCTTTTAATTATATAAGCAGGAAATAAGGATAACATTCTCCTGAAAGATTTTTGACTCAGATTTGTTTCATTCTTGCTTATGAGTTGCATGAAATAACCCAAATGTATTAATGTTTAGAATGTACTATAATGTCCACAAACTTCTACCTCTCTGCCCTTGCCCAACTGTTGAGGAAGATTCAATTTGAAGTGATCGCTGGTGGGAGAGTAATATCTAAGTCTCAGTTGTGTGTGAACAGCATAAGTATAGCTTTTTATTTTTACTATACACTAGTGGATTTTAAGATCTCCAAGTATTGAACACTTACAGTAACTACATAAAGCCCAAAGAAACTATTTTATTTAGTATAAACTACAACATTGCATTAACAGAATACTTTTGTATCTAATTAATGAAATACAGGAGTATAATTCCAGTTTAACAATCTGAAGTATTAATATATTTTAGCGTTATTCAACAAACATTACTTATTCAAAGAATGAAAATACTTAATTGAGGTATTTACAGTAACTTCCCACAGAAGCACAGCTGCTAGGTAGCATCTGATTACCTATGTTCGCAGCTAGAAAGCTGGCACTATTATTATGTGAAAATAAAAATAACAACTGCTATTTTTGTGGTTCAACATAGGATGCAACACCAGATATTATAAAAGGGTCCTGAATGGATCCTTGTTGGCTCTGCAGCATTCCAAAGGGGTGGCCTAATCTGCAGGCACCCCAAAGCACAGCTGAATTTGCAGTCCAGGACTCTGTACCACCATCTGTTCAGCATTCTGAACTGCCAGGCTTGTATTTTTCCAGCCCAAAAATACATTTTTTTATGGCATAAACTTATTTTTCTGTGAACAATTAAGGCAGCTCTAGGAGATGGATTATTATAAGATGCATTTAAGTCACTAAAATGTTAATTGGATATTCTGGACCAGCCAGGAGAAAACAAGCCCATTTTCCGAAAGTTTAACTGATTTAGAAGGTCCAGTGAAAACAGCCAAACCTACTGTCCTCAATAAAACAAATCAAATCCTGCTCTCCTAGTTCCACAAGTATGCACCTTATCACAGCTATATATGAATATGCATGCAGATTATAAAATTACTACTGTATGGTAGTACAAGAAGCAGAAAATAATTTAGCATGCTTCATGGAGAATTTTTGATAGACATTGACTCCTATATCTTGGGAACAAAGAGGAAGTTAGGGAAACAAGTGGAATAAAATGAATTGTGATGATAACAGCATATTAACAATAGAATTTCTCTTTCCAGTGTAACTAGCAGGGGAGTTTCTTAGAGCTACAAGCACTAAGTGCACCAGTAAAAAATACACATCTTTTGTGAAGTCTGATTTTACACTGCATACTTCTGCTCTACCAAAGACGGTATATATGCAGCAAGTTTCTCAGTACTTTTGAGAATACACAGTATTGTTTGGTTTAGATAATAAATTCTTTGTACACTATGAATATAATGTCACAGTTCCTACTGTGTCTAATATGATCATATTTAATGACCATATTTACCTTAGTGGAAGTGACCCAGGACCAGCACAAGCAAGTTTTGCACTAGGGCAACCCTTGTTGTACAAGACCTTGCCATTCTGTTTCCATTATCCCAAATCAGAGACCAATATCTGTTTCATTGTGATGAGCTTTTTTTTCATCGTGTGTTTTCCTGACCAACTTACACGTTAAGGCTTCGTTTCTGTTTACTCAATATATACGTATAAATCAGAATGGTGCTTATGCAATGCAAATGAGCTCTTCCTATGTTGTGTGTAACCAGCTGTGGGGGGAAAACCCCAAATGTCTGAAATACAGCCCTAGGGTAAATGAAGAGAAAATTCTACCCTCTGTAAGCGTGAACACTGTAGTTGCTCTCCCCTTGAGTACCATCTCTCCATTATTAAATTCCAGCTGCCTCCTTTCTTACAATTTTATTCTAAGGAATTTGTCATGATGAAGATATTAAGCCCCCAAGCAAGTTTCTGTGCTTCTGTACTGTGTCAATGAAAAGAAGAACAGAGCATTGGTGTAGGATTCTCCAAAATGACTCCAAAGCCCTGGTGGAGAACGCAAGTGATTTCCAATACAGAGCCTGCAGCACGCCTCACTGTGTTATACCAAGACCAGGTACCTCAAAAGTCCATTCTACAGTCAATAGCTCTGTTAAATTGTGACACTTGTTCTCATTTCTCATTTACAGCTGCAATTCCATTTAGCACAATCTCCTCAGCTGACATGACAAACGAAATCCCTATTTTCCCTAGCTGTAGTACCTGCAACTTCAGTCTTTTCCTCTCTACATTCAGACAAACCTCATAAAATCATAGGAACAGCAGCGACTTTCAGTAGTTCTTGGGCTAAATAACTCCAGATCACATGCCAGTGAGTTAATTACTGTTTCTGTAGTTAATTTTTGGCAAGGGACAACCGCAATATATAAAAGAATATAATCCACAGATAATCCACTAAGAGACTTTCATTTTCTGTACCTTTTTCTGCACCACTGGTCTAGCACAGTCCTCCCACAAGGACTTCCTTGGAAACGGGAACACTCCCACCTTCCCATGACATGGTCCAACTGGTTCCCCAAGTGGTAAGGACCAGCAGCACCTCATGGCAGCTGCTCAGCAGTAAGGAACAACCGGCTCTGGGACCATTTACATGGTAAGAAGCAACTGCGACAGCAGCTTATAAAAGCTCTGACTCCTGAGCAACCTCCCAGCCAATGTGGTAGAAACCAACAAGGTTTCCAGTGGAAATCTGTTGATGATTTGAAAAAGATCTATCCAAACTGTGCTTCCAAAGAACAGAGGAGTATTTTCCAGTTAGATCATACTTCTCAGAAGATTACCAGGTATGGCTTTTCATCCCCTGACCTTTGGTTTCCCCCCCAGGGCCTTACCGGGCAAGCCATTTCCCTTTGGTTCCACAAAGTGTCCTGGTTTGGGCCAGGACAGAACCGATTTTCTTTTAGTAACTTTGCTTTTTAGTTAAGTCTCTTCTGAGAAGCTGCACTCTCTGAAATTAACTGCATGTTTTTCCAGACAGTAGCTGCTTCTAGCAGTGATAAGGCTTGGTGTTTATAGTTAGTGCTGGAACATCAGAAGCAATGGTATGCAGAAAGGCCCTTGCTTATAGTTATCCCTATGGAGACCAAGGTCGATGCTTGCTTCTGC
>VZSC01001678.1:40371-56250 GCA_013398225.1 Steatornis caripensis | reverse complement strand
ACAGTGACACAAAGAAAATTCTAGATTTTTTATACCTGATGTGTAGACAACACACCACCTTCTGTAAGTCTTGATATTAAATGCTTTTCACAATTTTGGTTCGGGAACCAAGTCTCTGTTTCCCCATACCTTTTTTGACTGTGCTAACACAATGCAAAAACCCACTCCTCTGTCCTCTGCTTCCTTGTCGATGTTGGACTCAGGATCTGGCCAGTCAGACCTTGCAGGTAATTGCAAAAGTGATCTTTGATTAGTGCTGTTTTTCTAAGAGTATATAATGTTGTATAATTGCCATTTTTGTATATCATGTTGGAAACCTAGCCTGGCGCAATCGGGTGATAATTGGCTCCCAGTTTAAAAAAAAAATTCAGAATTCGAAATTAATACATCAACCCCTGCCCGCAGAAACATCAATTTCACCTCTTTGAATATATTATGGCTTCATTTTCATTTTTAAATCACTCTTTGTCAGCTCTTAGTTATCAGTCCTCACTTCAAGTATTCAGATATATTAATCAGTTCCTTTCATCATCTACACAGTGTTTGTTCTAGAAGCCATTACTGTTACAGTTTAGAAACCTACTTCAAAAGTTTTTCATTTCTTTTAGCAAAAGAACTTCCTGATGGCTTCCATCAAGTTTAAGATTACTAAAGCAAGAACAGTAAAGAAAGCAGTGCAAAGAGGAAGAACGATATATAGCTTAGTGTTCACAACAAAAATAAGGGGGTTTATGCTAAGTCTGATACATGGAACATTCATTGTCTTACAGTACTACAATTACAGAAATATCCTACTCCTCATAAAATCAATTTTTAAAACCAAAATATCATCCACCTGAAACCCTTGTGCAAGATGTAGCTAACATCAAGCCTGAATAGTTAGGAGAGAAAGTAAAGTCTCATGTGCTTTTTATCTACAATTTACTTTCATTTTCCCACCCTTCTGTCCTCTCCACTAACAAGTTTTACTGGCTGAAAGAAAATATGGCACACTAATACTACCTCCCATTAAAAAAAAAAACCAACCCCCCCAAAAAATCAACACACAAAAAAACCCCAAACCACCCCAAAAACCACAAAACCAACAAGAACAACAAAACCAAATATTCAGCTGTATCACTCACATTGAAAAGAATCCTTTTCTAATACCAGATACCAAAAACAAGAGATTAAAAAGTGTCCACTCTTCATAATATCCTTCTTCTAAATGCTGCAAAACAATCAGTACTATCAATATATTGACCAAATACAACAGCAAAACACAACTCAAAGGACTCTTTAAACAAAACAGTCCACAACAGAGAACCATAGGCTATTTTCTAAATCTTAGACTGTTTTATCATCTTACTTGCGAAACCACCTGTCCTTAGGATTACATAAATAAGATCAGGCTTCTATTTGTACTAAATATACAAACCAGATGATAAAAAAATTACTAAAATGTCTCATTTCAAAATAATGTGAGGGAAGCCAACACCTCTTGAAATACAGACTGGTGTCACCTATGAAAGATTCTCTAGAGTATTTGCTCCCTCATATCAAAACAAAGTTTAAAGTGTGAACACCAACAAGCTGAGTTTCATGACCTAAAGGCTACCTTAACAAAGCCTATGAGCAGATAAATGTGCATTTTCCAAAATCTTGTGTTTTGAATGCTCAAGCCTCTGCTGTTAGAAATTCCATCAGGGAAGCTGGAAGAAGGAAGTGAAAAATAACGGGCTCCCCCATCCCCATCTTCCTCTCCATACACAACCAGGTAAGAGTTTTCAATGCACTTGATAGAACTTTTTGATTACTCCTCTAATTAAAATTTATTCTCTCAGGTTTCTACAACCTCTGTGACAACTGCCTTCACTCTAAAAATACAATGATTAGAGCCAGGAAGAGCACAGCTTTACAGTTCCACTAAAATGTTCAGATTCCAAATTCTTCCTTTCCCTTGCAGAATTTCTAGGAAAGCAGCAGCGTCATGTCTTGAGAATAACGCAGTGCTGAAGAGACTCACTGCATCTCCACCTTGAAATTCTGCCAGTGTCCAATAAACGCACTCATTACTATGATCAAGTTGGGGAAATATGCTGGGATTCAAGGTTTGCTAATTTCAGACAGATGTCCAAATGGCTGTAAGGCTTCTCCAAACGCAGATCAGCCTGCACACTATTAATTTACTAAGATTTAACTTAAAAGATCAAATCCACTTATTTCCATAAATGCCTTGATGTTTGTTTCCAGCAATTTCAAGCAATGAATTTAAGACAACCTGAGGAGCTGCTCCACTGAGCTCAGGCTGACTCTTGGTGGGAGTTGTTTTCAGAGTGGCAATTATTTCTTTTGACTTCTGCATTTTAACTTTACTATTTGCATAGCTATTGTTGCACTGTGAACACGAGATATTAGGGATACGAAATAGAGGGAATCCTATGGTATGCAAACCTGAGGTTTGGCATTTGCAGAGAGTTGTCAGATTCATGCATCAGAATTGTTCTGAGGCTTATAAAAAGAAGTCTGCATATCTCCTGAGAAAAACCGTAACACTGCACATTATCTAGGGAAATGAAAACTTCCTAAATTGCAAAACAGAGCAAAGATCAAAGAAATGGCAGAAAAAATTGAAAGCAAAAAAGATTCACATGTAGAATAGCAGATTGAGAGCTGAGGTCTGACAGACCACGAGAGAAAAATAGAAGCATTGATCTTTATATAGTAAATTAGTACAAATAATGATGGAGAAGCCACATATAGCATAAGACTGATATTAACTGATTAATATTAATAAAGAGAAAATCACATTTGAAATGCCTACCAAAATTTTTTACTAATTAGCACTACTGATCATATCTTGCCCCGAGGTGTCTTGCAAGGCACATAAGACTTCTGAACTCTGTATTCAAGAATTCAGCAAAGCTGAGATGATAGACAGTGGAACTTAAAACACTGAAGTATCTTACTGATAAGACTCCCGCCTCTGTAAAACAGGCAGTTTGGTGAGCAAAATTATTTCACTGTAACATTTTAATTAGTTTACTTCTTCTAAAGCTTTCTGACAGATGTGGATTTTAGAGAGGAATTTGAATGAGAGTGAAATACCTGGCAAGTAAATACTGCACCTAATGAGTTTGGAATCTAACGCGCGTTGGTTTGCCATAGGACATAAGCTCCCCAATCACACTGCAAAATTTAGAAGCACTGAAAAGCAACTTGGTGTTATTTTTTAAGATGTCTTCACTTTTCGAAGTGTTCTACAATTTCTAAAAATCAACAACTGTTTATGCACAATTTAAGTATGACTCTTCCAAAATTACAGTTTTAACAAGATATTACACTGCCTTAACACCCTTGTGCAGAGTTTTGGGGTTGTGTCTACTTCCTGTAAAATACCTCCACTGCTGCTTCTGGTCAGCTCAAAGCTTCTCCAGCCATCTAGAGACGGAATCCAACACGATGCCTCTCAAGTTTACTTATGCAGACCGGGTCCTGAAAGGCAAACAAGAACATGAACAATGGTTACGTTAGAAATAAGAAAGAAGCAATAGAGTTTTCAGTCCACAGGTAAAGCAAATGTATACGTGAAATCCATTTTTGCAGAAATAGGAGCTACAAATATAGGCAAATATTGCAAATTACTTTCCCAAACACTTGAAAGTGTTTCCAGTATTTATTCCCTTTTAATGCAAATTTGAGTTAGATACTGTGACAGATTCCTTCTGCCATGTCTTCTATATACATTTTTTTTTAACTTTTTCTCCTTCTTCTCCCACTCCCTACAGACTCACCAATATACAAGAGAAATCCAGAAAAACTGGCTTCAAGTGCTTATTTTTGAAACCTCAGGGTGAGTGGATTTGAAATCTCACAGTTAGTTTTACAGGAGCTGAACATACGGTGATACAAAGTTGTAAGTATGTGTGTGAAGACCAGCTCTGCTCTCTCCACCAAAAAGTGTGAGGATTTCTTGGAGTATTAAGATACTTTTTTTTCTTAACATTCCCCTTCTGTAGTGCCCTAGAGGCAGGCATATTATTTTTTCATCTAATAAACAGTTTAAAACCGCTTCCCATTTCTTAGATCCACAAGCCTGGGGGTCCTCTTAACAAAATGAGATCTTTCAGCTGTCACTTAGCAGCTGGATGTGAACCTGACAACTGGAAAACTAACTGCTCTGCTACCTGCTGCTATCACCACACCAACAGTTGTCAGAGTGCAAAAACTAAGTGATTTAAAAAAATAATTGTTTCCAACTCTCATTTACGCCATTTTCGGCAGACTGACACCTGTTGCCACGGAAACAGTCGGAGACCAGAGTAGCAGGGAAGTCAGATTCCCCCACTTGCTCACTACAGCTCTGTACCAGAAACAGACTGGGAAAGCGCAGCCTCCAAAGGTCCGTATTCCTTTCTAGCGGGTTCCTTCTGCAATTCCGTTCTCTTCAAAAACCAGCCACACGAGCAATATAAGACAAGATACAATTTGAGCCAGAGGTTCTAGGATTCCTCCAGTTCCCACCACGTTAACAACAACAATTTTTAAAAAGCGTCCTCTCTGTTTATTGCACCTTCAGTAAGAATCAGCAACATGTTATTTACTCATGCAGTCATAAAACTGAGCTAAACTGCCTGCTTCCTATCTTTAGACTGGACTTCTGGTCCCAATTTGCATTAATGGATTTCAGGGTATACAGTAACACCAGCAATCTAACATCTTCAGTACAGCCACCATCTTGTCCCGAGCTTGGAAGAGTAACTGGTTCAGCTGGGGATTTCCCCTTGCACAGCTTACTCTGGCTCTGCTTGAAATTCTGCATGCAATCAGGTGCTTCTTTTCATTATTCTCATTTTGTATCATCAGGATCTGAACAAATCAGCAACTGAGTTGAGCAAACAGAACCGAGGAGTTTACAGGACAGCAAAAAGGATGAGAGCTGCCGTGATCACCAGGGAGTGAAACAGATGCAGTTATCCAGAGTGCAAATTAATAGTCTGGAGCCAGACTGACCTGAAATTCAGATACCAGCCCTGGAATAGTTTCTGCTAAGCACAACCACTGCAATATCAAAGGCTTTAATATATTTAAATATTCATTAAGTAAATCTTAAATATTTTAAATTCTATATGACAGCAATTATTCTGGTCTTTTGATCATGAGCTTTTATTTTTGTCACCGTATTTCCATCAAGCCTCAATAGATTTGTACCTACACTTTCAGTGCTTAGTTACTACAGTTTTGATATAGAACAGTGATACCAGAGACAAAATCCATAAGGCTCACGGATGATGGTTATTTTCCTTTATGGCTGTTACTTGTTGGTGAACTAACACTGGGAAGTGATTGGATGTCACACATCCAATTCATCCAATGCCAAATTAAAAATACAATGCAATGTCTGATAGGCTTAAAACTATACTTGGGGCACAAGCTGCAACTTGAACAACGGATTGCCCATACATCGTCATTCTTTCATTCTGCACTGGTAATAAGGGCAGGCAAGTACTGAAACACAGAGCCCCTGCAGTACGATACCCAACACAACTCAGTCCTTACTCAGTACTCATTAACTATGTCAACGGGAATACAAATACTTGTTGATTCATAATCAACAAGTTACTATGACTTAATAAGTTACCATCCATCAGCTTCAAATGCTTGTTGCTAGCTTCCCCCAGCTATGAAGCTGTATGGATTAGCTTACACCACCCTCATAAGTGACTGCCAAGAGCACATCCATGGTGGCCATGTGACCTGCGGTGAGCATGTCACTGCACAGCTAGTTGTTACGCCATGGGAACCGATTTGTTCATATGTTCACACCCTGTACGGCACATTGACCTCACTGGAACGGACAGGTTGAACCACAGAGGCATTGCTGTGCACACTTTGGAGAAGACACCGAGAAAATTATTAGTTGGGGAGAGATTTCTGACACCTGGACTATTTCTATTCTGATTTAAATCAATGAGAGCTGCATTAGGTCTACGCTAAGTACTTGTGAAAGCTCACCCTGAGTTGCTTTTTGGGATGCTCAGCATAGGAGTAGGCATATTTTATTCTCATGCACTTTTTTTTCCTCCTCAATATCCAAGATTTAAAAGGGTTTCTATAAAACCTCCCTGTATTTTCAACATGGATTACATTGTGCACTTCAGACTTGCTGTGACACTTTCATGCAGCTTGCCAAATGCTTTAAAAGGTCTCTGAGTTTGTGAACTCAGGTTCAACTAATTAAAGTGAACGGAGAATTCTGAAGTCATGAAAACCATAGGACATCAATAAAACATAAAGCCTAGTAGGTCAGTCCAGAAGTCAGCAAGATCATTTGCCAGCCACTGAATAATGGCAAGGACAAGGAATGCCAAATAGCAATGGGAGTTTGTGGCAATAACAAGAAGAAAGGTCTACTCACCCCGACATTCATTGCAGAACATAAAGAAGTATCCAGCTTGTCCTCACTGAATCATAAAGACTAAGACTGTCCCCTTAATGGGCATTTCTGATATGTCATCTTATTTTCTGTGCCATTGTGGACCCACCAAGAAACAGAGGACAAAGATGGTACACAGGACACTGTAGTTCTGTGCTTTGCTCCAGCCTTTTAGCTGAGTAACACTGGAAAACCCACTGTCTTCCTCCCCCTGTAAATTATATTGATCTTTGCAGAGTGAGACAAAATGATGGAAACAAAAAATCTAGGTCTTACTTTCTTAGTATGCAACAAAATAATTATCTCAATGACTATCCTCTCACGAATTGTTGTAGTAGCCAACTGTCTCCACATCTCAGCTATTTTAATTGCAAATTTTGAAAGGCAGGAACTTTCCTGCAGCTTACAATCTGAACACAACAACTAACAATTAGAAACAAATAGGCTACATTATCACCTACTTCTTCAGCTCAGCTACTGAATAGAAAGAGAAGGTGAGCTGTTCTTATTTGCTCTGTAATAAGCGCTCTCCAACTCTGCCTGAACCAACACACAGCCTGTGCGTGGGTGTGCACGTAAGTACATCTGTCTGTCATACGGAGGCACTGTAGTCTTACATAATCTTGCTAGAAAGTATGCTAGTGGATGCTGCTAGCATGGACAACTGCCTCTGGCTTCCTTTCCCAGTTTTTTATTGGCTATACAATTTGCTTGCCTTCCTCCTGTTACGAGTTTTTCTGTCCTGTGAAGCATTTTGTATTGGTATTTATATCTTGGTAGTTTCTTACAGGTTCTAACAGAGGATGGGTCTTGTTGCACTAGATATTGTAGAGATGTAGCAAAGGCATTATTCAGCCTTAAGAAGCTCCTGATCAAAACAGACAACACATAAATGGGAAGGAAAAGTCGTCTTTACAATTGCTAATTAAATATGCTGTCTTTGTGCTCCCCAAATCCCTTGTTCACACAGGGATCTACCTTGTTTGACCTTGGGCAGTATTATGTCAAACAGAAACACTTGAGATAGTGCTAGTACATCCACACAGCAGAATGCAGCACCTGCACGGCAATACCTGCTTAGGACCCACTGCTGTTCAGTTATGCTGTAGTGAAGGCTAACACAAGTGGTCTGTCAACACAGGTCAATGCTTTCCTCTTTGGCACAGTCAATGTTTAGCAGCAGTTTAGAGCTCTCTGCCTTGTGCATTGGCTTTCGTACAAACATGACCAAGAGTAGGAGCAATTTACCCACACACCAACCGGTATCCGAGCTAAATGACCAGTCACCAAAACAACTACAAGTTCAAACTTTGGGTATTACAAAAAACTAGGAAATGATTGCTTACAGTTAATCTATGAAAGAAAAGAAAAGGAGATTAAGAGAGACAACAACAATTTAAGAAAATTTTCATTTCTTACAGCTATCTGGATGAGATTTTGATAAAAATCACAGTGTAATTGGATATTACCAGATTAAAAAGAGGCCACGTTCGTTGAGAAAATACCGTGTTGTTAATTTATAAGTTTGGCTTTATTGAGCAGCCTGTGAGGCAGTTATTTGTTCTTTGTTTCTGGTAGGTTATGAAGAGATTTATTGGGAGGGATTACTATCTGTTAGGAAAAGGTCATAGATTATGAGGAGGGAGAAATAAAAAGTAATCTACATAATCACATTTCTTAGGATGGTATCTTCTTGGCGCCAACACTACGTATATGCACTTTAGCTAGCATCCATAATGACAGGTATGAGCCTTTTATACACTGCCGTAACATGTGACATTTATTTCTTTGAAGGAATTCAGTAGAAATGGATCATGAAAAGAATACACATAAGGAAGCCCAGAGAGATCAAAGTTTGCATGGAGCGCTGACAGAAAACATCAGAGAAAATTACGCAAGGAGCCAGCAAACAAGCAAGAACTCTGATGCAGTGGAGGGAGGCTATTCTGCTCACTTCTATGCTTTGCATTGACATTGCACCAAGGTGAAAAATGGCTTTAATCAGGGCTTTGGGGTCTATGCTTGGCTCTACCATCAACCTTTTCTATCAACAGCAAGCAAGTCATTTCATTTTGCTGGGAAATCAAAACGTGGGGTGGAAATGGCAAGATGTGCATCTTGAAACCAGAATTATGGGGACACTGCAGGGAGCTCTTAGCCAGCATAGTTAAAGTCTGTGTCTCGGTTCTCTCTCTATAAAATGATGAATCTCTTTACAAAGTGATTATAACAACAGCCCACAATGTTATATTTTGAAAACCGTTGCAGATACACCAATGAAAAATGGCTTTAATATTTTAACTAATAAAACACAGAAACATCAGTGTACATTTGCTAAAAAGGCAGTTAAAGCTGATGCTGTTTTACCGGAAACAAATTATGACCTACCTGTTCCTTTCTCCCACTAACAGGCACATGAAAGTCATTATCAGCTGTTTCCATTAACTTCCTCCTGTCAAAATAGAACACAAAACAGCATAAAGGCTTCTTCTGTAGAGCCATTCCATAACGGGAAATGGGGCATTTCTTGTTAAGTGTCCATATTGCAGATGGCCTGCTTGTCAGAAGGAAAAAGCTCTCCAAAAGCTTCACCAAAAAGCTCTTGCACTCAGTGAGCTGGGGATTTTTCCCACATCACCAGCTGCTAAAAATGTAATTCTGTTTGGTTGCTTTGCAATGGAAACAAAGCAACACAATGCCAGATACAGGAGAGCCAGACGATACAGGAGAACGGATAGCCTCAAACTGCGGCATCCAGCCAGGCTGCTTCAGGTACTCAGAGCCACTCTGGCAGCTTGAAGTATCTATCCTGGATTAGGCCATTATTCTGGCAAGTCTAAATGTTGGCCCTTAGCAGCCAGAAGCACCAAATATTTCAGTAGGAGATAAATCCTTCCTCCTTGAAACAGCTAGCAAATTGTCTTTCATTAGGTATAAAAATCCCACTCCTGACTTCAGCCCAAGATCACCAGGGCTTGATTTTTATACTTATTCTTGAGTAATTGTACCGGGTACTGATCAAAGGATTCTTAAATCCTTTCAAAATCCTACTACATTATTTGTTTGAAAGTGAGAAGTTCCACACTGAACACCTACCTCATTTATTCTGTTAGCCAAAAAAGACTACCCATAGCTTGGTACACACAAGAAATAGTATTTCCAATTATTCCCTTAATACTGGCCATCTTTCCTTTAATACTGACCATCTCTCAGATTTCAGAGCCCTAGAATATATTTTTGCAGTCAGGTGTCTACAGCTTTTCTTGTGAGGAAATTAGTGTCCAGTATGGCATCTCCCCATGCGCGTAGTTATGATGCAAAGTAAGTATAGGCAATTCACTTCTTTAAAGAAAACAAAAATATCTGGTACCAGGCACTCCTAGTCCTGGTAAGCTTAAGGGAATGTCCAAGCTGGAAGGTGGTATAGGATGGCTAATGAAGTCTAAATTTACAGCCTATTGTACCGAATACAACCTTATAGCCAGAGCCAAAACTCCAGATGTGGCAGTCATTCACATGTATGAGACCATCTATAAAATCAAGAGGAGCAAGAAGAGGAAGAATAGTGGGCAACTTTCACCATATCTCCCAGTAAATGAATTA
Organism: Steatornis caripensis; assembly: GCA_013398225.1. Taxonomy (NCBI): domain Eukaryota; kingdom Metazoa; phylum Chordata; class Aves; order Caprimulgiformes; family Steatornithidae; genus Steatornis; species Steatornis caripensis. Next base: position 46,232 of record VZSC01001678.1, on the reverse strand, counting down.
TGGAATATCAAATGGGGCAGTTTTTTTAAAAAAAGAGATGTTTTTTCACCAAACATCATTAAATTACGGAACTCCTTGCTGCATGAAATTGTTGATGTCAACAGTTTACATGATTCAAATGAGACTTAGATAAACTACTGGCAGAAAAAACTAAAGATTATTAAACAGCACTGTATGATACTAAAAGCTGCAAAAGTGTACCAGTGAAGAACTACGGTATCTTTGTTATTACGCTCTTCTGTATGGATCCACTGGCTGCATAGGAACTAATATGTCACTCAGAGCTTTGACCTGGCTTCATATGGGTTCTTAGGTCTACTATGCCTTACAGAAGTAATTCTTAGGCTATTGTTTGTGTGTTTGTAATATGGGATCCCTGGCTCATTCACAGGTCTCACGTTTAAAGCTATCCTTCCTGCTAAGGTATTTCCTCTGCATTTTATGCAGAACTGTGGCTTCTCCCTTAATAAGTGACCCAATAAACCAGACATGACCCCAGTACATAAAAAACCCTGCACTAAGCTCTACTGCTCTGTAGTGATAGCACACACACCTCAACAAATAAAATACCTGCAACCAGATTTAAGGCACTGTAACTGTCCTCGACTATTTCGTTCTCTTCTTTCAGTCACTGGCCAGATGCATCTCTGACTGATGTCAGCACAGTTATACTGAAGATTAGTTTTGCTCAAAACCCATATAATCCTCACAAGCAGAAGACAGCACTAGAACAGCAGCTCACAGTAGCTGAAGAACCATTTTGATAGCAGTTAATTCTTCAAGATAATGAGAAATATGGGTCAGGATATTTGCAAGACCTGTCCTGTGTCATAGCTGAGAATAAGGACCTACAAGTTCAGACTTTCTGCCAGTCTGCTAAGGTCTGATTTTATCCTGGATAACCCCTAAACAGCTTGTGTAAGGCAAATAAGATTAGTTTTTGAACTCTAATTCCTCATTTTCAACCAGTAGTGCAATTTTCTAAGTTGGGTACATTAAATTCCTCACCAAGGTACCTCCTGGTACTGGATAACCTACAGTGATAAACTATGGTTTATGATTTTCACCTGTTTGTGAGACCTTTCATTACTGTACTGCAACTAGTTTGTAGACATTATGAAGGTCTTTTGGAAACCCGCCCCCGTCATTGAGTGACACTGTGGAACTTGAGTTCTTATCATTAAGCAGGACGGTGCCAAAGAACCGAATCTGCAGATTTTGTGTGCAGCACCATCACAACTGCACATACTATATAATGAATCTTAGTGAATTTAATTGATATTTACACTTACGTGCATGTACACACACACAGAGATGCATTGCAATCTCTTCCTGTTATGAAATATGAAAGCTGAGGTCTTTTTAATTTTTAGAGCACCACTATCAGATTTTTCAATTAAATTCTGCCATAACACATGTTCTTATTTTAAATTTCCTCTGCCAGGCAAATTTTTTTTCAAGGATTATTTTCTTCATCATTCTTTGCCAGGCTCGCTCTTTTATATTTTCCCAGTTTGAATAATAGCACAATGAGGTTAAGTCTTCATGACTCTATTGGTTAGAACTTGCAGTCTGCACACTCAAAATTGTTTGACTCTCTCCCATAGCTTGCCTAGTGTGTATCTAGCTTCAAAAACTAACTGCAGGTGGGAGATGGTCTCAAAATGGAGATTTTAGTCCTTCCAGGCACTAGAGATTTGGCAGCTTTTTCTAGTTCAGAACTAAATGAACCTTGTCAGTAATATGTTCAAGTGCCCAACTTCAAAGCTGTAATTCCTTAACATATGATGTTCTGTCTTGCATCGCCTCATGATGTGATTCCATTTGTGTAAACCACTACACGTCTAAGGCAGTTTCTTGAGATGGCACTGCTTACCTTTATTTCAAATTAGGTACCTGCAGCAACTTCTATTCGATATTAAAAATAAAAGTGGAAGGAATATGTGTGAAAATGAGCGTTATCTGTCTTGGCCGGGAGATAATAATTGCTACGAAATATTTTATTCTGTTTTAATGAAAGCGTAAATTCAACAAATTTTAAGCCAACATTCTCAAAAATCCAAGTGACTCACAAGATGTTTAAACCAAATATAGCTCTCCAAATATAACAACTGATTTTCAGAAGTGCTTGTGACTTAGTGTTAACACTGACCACTAAAAACATGCAAGAGTATGGAATTCAATTCTAATGAAAATTCAACTAAATTTGGATGCCTAACTTTGGCCAATGGGCTTTTTATTACACTATATCCTGTAAGAATAAGACTAATTTGTGTATTTGTCATATACTAAGTTTTTAATTGACTTGTTCTCCAATGCTCATTTTTAAATATTCATGTCACTCTTTGGTCCTCCTGCTACCCCTTGCATTATAAATGCCTAGAGCTCATAAAGCTGCCAAAACACACTTCGAATCTACTGATAATCATAATGACTTTTCTTCAGGTATTTACAAATATAATCTAGGGTAGCAATACTGCCAAATCTTTCTGAAATTCTGATTCAACCAAGTAATAATCTTTCTTAATTAGCCTTCTTCTCTTCTCTCAGATTATAATTTATATATTTTCTTCTGATAATTTTTCTCTTCTCAAAGCCAAAAAAGCTTTTTGTAATGAAGGGTTCCCTTTGACAGAACTGTACACTAGTTAGTGCTACAACATAATCAATGTGCTCTGAGTTTCTCTCTTCCTGGAAAAAGAAAGCCTAAGCATCAGCTTGTTAAAACAATAAAAACACTGGGAAGGGTTGAAAGATTGGGGATGCCTTGCCATTCTTCTCTCAGCCTTTCCCCACCTGATGGAACAGCACACAGATCATTCAAGATGCAGACACACTGAAAGTTTTCACAGGAAATGCAGAGGAAGATCCAGACAGACTCTTTTCTTGTATAATCTTTTCCTCAGACTCAAGGGCAAGCTCAGTTAACAAAACTGTTCCTTTCAATTCCACAAATTCATTGGTTATGTCTGTACTAGGTTGTAGGCCACAAAGCAAGCTAAAGCACAAATTGTTACACAACCCATGCCCACGTATTCATGTTTTTAAGATGCTGTTGCTTAAGTGTGGCGTGTCCGCAGTATTCTAAGGCCAAACTTCAGTATTCTTCATATCACAACCCGTGCTGAATGAGAATTTAGACTCCATGAGGAAGAATTGTCAGCCTCATCTGCCTGATATCAATGATGTCGCTATTAGTTTTATATGGCACACATAATGAGCATAGTCATGTCATCTACACTGTAATTAGGTGTATTGGGTGTGCCCTTGAAAAAGGATGGGACAGACATCAGTTTTCTCCCTTACAGTGTTCTAGGACTTACTTATATCTGGGGAGTTACGTGGAGTGTAGTTAAGCAGTCTGGATGTAGAGCAGGCAAAAAACTTGTGTACAGAGTTGGACCTAAACTTAAAAGACAGATTAGAACCTACATAGAACTGTACTTAAATCTTGCTGACAGGAAAACCAACAGAATACCGGTTGTGTTGAATTTTCCAACAGCCAAGATTTAGGTCTGCTTTAGAAGAGAATTACTAAAAAAGAATGAGATCAGAGTTCATGAAAAGCAACAAATTAGCTAGCAGTGGACACTCGCTGTAGTTTAGATTTATCTCCATGTTATACACTATGAATCTGTACACATGGCAGTGAAAGAACTATGCCTACCAAACAAATTTTTTGAAAATTAAATACCACCATGTCCAACTTGAAAACAACACATATATGACTTTTCTAAAAGGCAGATATTTGAATGAAACAAAAAGCTAAAAAAACCCCAACTTTCTGTTGAAGAAGCAAGATAAGTTCAAAGACTCAGTTGTCTAACCTACGAAACTACTACGCACCTAGCATAATAAATTATATATAATAGCATGCAAGTACTAAAAAAGCTAAAGGCTGCCTTATTATTACTTGAGATGTGACCACAAATAATGTTCTACTGACGTCTAGCCATCTAACTATATTTTTATTTATACTATTAAGTATTACTGAGGAAATGCTTTGCAGAATCACTGATATGACTTTGAATTAAAGCAAGAACCTTTTTCTTCTTCTGAAGATTGTTATTGTAACCAGCAGGCTCCAAAAAACGTTCAAACTTTGTGGAATCATTTCAGTTTCAGGAAGATTCATCACTGAGACAGCTGTCAAATTCCTAAGGCCACTAGAAATGGTCCTTTATTAAAAACTTTGCCTTGTTCTTTCTAAGCCACAGGAAACTGAATCAGAAATTTCCCCCTATGGCTTGATTTTATTTTTTTAATTGAAGAAAATCTGGAATTGTGAGGCATTTTGGCTTTTTTGTTCTGTTTTTTAATGTACCTGAGTTCAAAATCATTCAAGGCTGAAAAATTTCTTGGCCAAATTTCAGTAAAGACAGACTATTTTATGTCCAACTTATAAAACTTCACAAATTCAAACCGATAAATACTGATAGGAGGTGTTATAATAATGGAAATGCAAATGTTAGTACTGTAATAACAGTAGATATCTTTTCACATCATCAGTGGGTATCAAATGAAGCAAAAGATGAAAGTTTCAACTACAACCTTTTACTAGATTTATCAACACACAATAAAGACATTAATTCCCAGTTTACATACTAATGTTTCAAAGAGGATGTAGTTCCTTACTGTGCTAAAATGAACTGAAAGGATGGAAAACTCATGTGTTTACCATAAAAAACTGAAATTCAAGAGATGCGAGTACACTCTTTGCTCTGTTCACTGACACAGTGTGATAGTACAACATATTTACTGCCTTAGCCATCCTTTTTGTTAGAAACATTTGGTTCTTCCTGCTGGTCAACTTGCCCATTTAATTTCACTGTCTGGCATAAAAGAAAACATTTTCCTAACAGGAAATTTTTCCTGTTTTACAAATCATAACAACAAGCATGAAAGGGAAGGAACCACCTTTTCATTCTTTCATTCGGTTTTGAAGCGCAGTCTCAAACAGAGGAAACCCAGATAATCCATCCTACATTCCTCTTAAGCCTTTGAGGCTTGAATTTCCTACTGGCCAGACATCTTTGAAGACTCGGAACCCGACCATGAGAACAGCCATTCATGGGGTCTTAGCTGGAATTTAGGCTAAGAAAACTCTGAGCTCAAATCACCCAAGGACTGCTAATTAGGACATGATACCCGCAGTCTCCTGTTCAGTATTCATTTAGTCAGGGCAAGTTTGGTGAGAAACCCAGCCTAAAGGGAAAGCTGTGCAGAGATATTGCTGTGACCATACCATGTAATTCAACAATTTGTACCATGCGTGCTAACAGGGAGCTACTCTTGCTTTGTGTATTAGGTGAAGATATGCCTTAGCTAAACTGTTTAGTGAGACGCTTCTGACATGCAAGCTTTGCCCCAATCAGTCCCTTTCCTATCTTCAATGATTTCTTTCCCTTCCATTGCTTTAAACATGCAATGCGTTTCCTATTTCCACAAAAAAAAAAATGCAGCTTTTCTCTCTGAAGCAGGCTTCAGCTGTGAAGAACACATGTGTGTTCAGCTGTGAAGAACACATTCCCCTCCAGGGAAACCTGCGTGCTCGACTACCTCCCTGAAGTGCCTGTACACCAATGCACGCAGTATGGGGAATAAACAGGAGGAGCTGGAGATCTGTGCGTGGTCACGTGGCCACGACCTCATTGCGATCACGGAGACGTGGTGGGACAGCTCGCATGACTGGAATGCAGTCATGGACGGCTATGTACTTTTTAGGAAGGACAGGCCAGCAAGACGGGGTGGTGGAGTTGCTCTTTATGTCAGAGAGCAACTGGAATGTATCGAGCTCTGCCTAGGGGTGGATGAAGAACGAGTCGAGAGCCTATGGGTAAGAATTAGAGGGCAGGCCAATA
>VZSC01001678.1:15638-38085 GCA_013398225.1 Steatornis caripensis | reverse complement strand
TGTGGATGTAAACCATTTTTCACCATTTATCAAGTGATTTGACATCCCTTTGGAGGCAAATTTTTCCAGGCACATATCTACAAACATTAGAGACTGACCAAAGGGATATTCCATACCTTATGACATTGTGCTCAGCAGAGAAAGCTGGAGGAAGAAGGAAGTGGGAGACTTTTGGAGTTATGGCATTTTGTCTTCCCAAGAAACCATTACAATGACCGAGCCCTGCTTTCCTGGAGATGGCTGAACACCTGCCTGCCGATGGGAAGTAGAGAATCAATTCCTTGTTTCGCTTAGCTTGCATGCGCAGCTTTTGCTTTACCCATTAAACTGTCTTTATCTCAATCCACAAGTTTTCTCACTTTTACTCTGCTGGTTCTCTCCCCCACCCAACTGGCAAGGTGCAGGCAAGTGGCTGCGTGGTGCTCAGTTGCCAGCTGGGGTTAAACCACGACAGATATATAATCAATGCAGCCAAATATATGTGGCATACTTTAGCAGCAGGAACACCACATTCCCATCACAGCAACTCAAATACGTAATTTTTAAAAGACCAATAAAGCTTCATGCTAACTATTAAACAAGATGAGAAGAGAAGAAATAGCCTATAAGTATAAACTGGGAGATTTAATGTTGCAGCCAATAGCACTTTGGTAGTTGTTCAATCATTTTAAACTGAGTAGCTTTAGAAACGAAGCAGGTCATCCCTTAGGGGTTTTTGGAATTCTCCATCTTAGGTTTCCCTCAGCTAGACTATAATGTCAATGAAATTTAATCTGTCAGGAAAAAATGCTTCAAGTTCACCGATTTTTCCATTCTTTCAATTTCCTTTTAGCCACTTTAGCTACGCTTTTGAAGTAGGAGTGTAATATTGTTGGAAAAACTACCCCAGGCCCACTTTTCAAACTGACTGCAATGCACATGGCATACCCATAGTTGCAGCTTTGTAAATGTTGATAAATGAGAGAGAAAATACAGGTAAACATCTCTGTAACAATACAAGGAACAATATTCCAAAGATCATTTTAAAGAATAAAATATACCTGTGACTGTATTTGAAAGGAAAAAGCTATCTAACAGAACACAGAGAGGAAGGGAATCTAGTGCTTTCCAAACTAACAGCACTCACCCTTGCATTTAATTTAAGACATATTCTTGCCTGTTTAGGGATTATTCTTGATCTATCTAATCCTCTTTTAAATACCACAAAGCCAGCATTTGAACGTGAAGGCAGCAGTATCCCCTGCAGAGGCTGCAGCTGTCACTTCCTAAACAGCATTTCTTTGGAAATCAGTAAACAGCCTCACCTTTAACAATCTGCTAGAGATCATATTCCCAGGGTGCTACCTAGCCTGTTTTATGTGTGATCATTGCCCAATTTGTTCTTATTATGTTATTAGTGCTGAAAGATGTTTTCCATTAGATGGTGCAAGCTTTCAAGTTCTTGCTGGCTAAAAGATGAAGTTAAAGGCTTTCAGGTCTTAAGGGAGAAACATAGTTGCAAAGGTTTAGTTTTTATGGAACAGATCTGTTTTGCGCAATAGCTTCACTATTTGGATTTTGAGGTGTCATACATGAAATGAAACTCCCAGTCTGTCCAGGATTTTTCTACAACAGCCATAATAACATCTTAATCCTTAACAAGAAAAAGAAATCTGATCGATGTACTGGAAAGCATAGCTTCAAAAAAATTGCCAGAGTACAATATTCATTAACACTACCAGCAGGTACAGAAAAAGCGTGATGCACAGAAGGAGTGGCTGGTGCTGTTTATTTCAATAAAATAATATTGGTTACCAATCAAAGGAGGTCTGGGTGGTAGTAACTGATAGCTGTTCACTCCCATTTGACTGCTATTTAATGGTCAATGTGATTGGAGTTTGTGCAAAGCACAGCTGAAGAGAGACAGGGGTCCGTGTTACAAAAGTACTCATCACAGTTAGTGCCTGGACTGCCAGGCACACTCAGAAAGCTGGACACTTAATAGCCACGGAAACAATGTCTTTTTATATTTTACTGCAGCGCTTCTGTGTTGAAATAAAAGCAAACTAACTGGATGCTGTCTGCTACCTGCGATGCTCTTCACAGAACGGCAAAAGCCGCCTGCGTCTAGACTTAATCTAGCATTTACCGAGGGATGCAAATGAATACAAATAAACAGACTTAAAGCGTATGTTCTTAACTTGCTAAGGAATCCCTTATTCATACATTGAGATGTCGTTTTATTTTATTCAATAAGGAAATAAAACTTAGATCACAATGCCAATGCCCTTTAATCTGCAGGTAAAAATAGCTTTTACTTTGAAATAACATATCTCAGAGTCCTTTACAAAAATGTATAATCTTTCCCATTTCACGATGACAGTGAAAGTCAGGTGACTGCCCAGTACCGTATGGAGTCTATAGAAGACAGAACTAGAACCCAGATCTCTTAATCACTTTTTTCCTCCTGCACTCATGGTGGAGAGCACATTTGGTAGCATTTTTGTAGAAAGATATCTCCCACCAATTGTTAGCATAAGTAAGTGTAAAACAAAATTCTTACAGGCCAAATACTTGCGCAACATTATGCGTATATTGAGCTATACTTTAGTGAAATAAAACTCAGTAAGGTTTTTCCATTTCTAGTGACAAGAATTAATCCCCTTTTTAACATTAGGACCTTTGCTCTCAGAAAACTGAGACCAATAACACTGAACTTGAGCAAAACATCATGCACAGGCATGGAAACTTCACTACAGGTGCTCTGCACTTTGTAGGGGAGATGTAGTTTCTCTGTTACCCCAGCCAAAAACTGACAACTATGTCAACTTCCATGTGATAAACACAAATGTCACCCAGGCATTTCAGATTACACCAAAGCAATTCTATGTGTGAAACCACCCAATTATGAACTGCTGTTTCCAAAAGTACAAAGCTGTTCCTGTATCCATTAGAGCCCCAGAGTGCCTTCTCATTCCCTCCTGAAAAATACGCTGAATTGAACGGAGCTATGACAGTAGTAATGGGAACTTTTTCTAACGCGCGTAGGCTCTTGTAGTTATACACAGATAAACTAGATTTTTTTTTAATATATATTGTTCAAGGGAAACATCTTTTTCTTTCACTAGTTGATACAGCACATTTTTCCCCAGTGTTTGTACAAAAGGATTTTGGTGGATCAGATTTAGTCAGCATAAAGCTATAGTTCTGGATTAACAACTATGCGGCAAAGCATCAGAGAAAATTTTATACATTATTTTGAAGTGCCAATCATATGTATGATTTTGACAGTTCATAGGTAATGGACATCATCCTCAGTACAAAGTTTCAGAGGAATAACTGCAGGCTTTATTATATGTGAGATACATATAAAAGTAACTTGAGAACATAAATACACTTCCTTCCCCTCCCCCCCCCCAAAGTTCACTACAAATGCTATTAGTTTTTCCAGGCTTCATGAGACAAACTATTTCTTTATTCACACGGAAGTTCTGGAATGACCCATACTAATAAAAAAATTACTCTGTCAGAGTTACACAATTAAACAAGTAGGACATCATTCTCAGGACTTCAATGCAGAAATACAGAAGTTTCTTATAAAGCCATCTTGAGGGCATATACAATACCATGTGGATATGCAAGTCCATGGTGTCTCCAGTAAATATTTCAAACTATGTGTTGCATGCACCCTCACATTAGCAACTGAAAGGGAGGAGGACTTGAAAATGTAATGCATTGTTTTTAAGATGAAGTCCTAAATAGATTCAAAAACTCCAAAAAGATCCATTTAAAATAAATAAATAGCTCAACTGTCTTAGAATAATCAATATACAATCATGAAAAATGGTATTTTTAACTTTAAAAGATTAAACAAGTCACAGTCCACCAACCCTATTCCTGTCTTAAGAACAATAGCTGCCAAAACCTAGAGAAAGAATACTTCCTTTTGGTGCCCCTTCCTACTGCACCGTTATTTGGCTCCAGTAATTAGATTGGCCAGTTCTCCTCTACTTCAACACAAATTAGTAAGTGACTTGATTAACTCCAGTTACGAAGTCTGATTAAATTTAGGCAGCTCACAAGACTGTCATGGTGACAAATCTATAAAACTCGTTACTGTTGCTAGACCCTATGGGAATGAAACGCCTACAAACACATCAGCCAAATGCAGAGTCTCATCCTACTTCAGCTGCGGTCAGTCAAGCTGATGCTACTCTTGCCTTCCATAGCAGTTCCATCAAGTACAAGTGTTATGAGTATCTATTGAGATGGGTGCTATCATCTCTTTACAGTACTGTATGCAGTGATATAATGAGCCTACTACACGGTAAGAGAGCAACGTAAGCATTGTTTCTTCAAGTCAAGCTGTAATGGCCAAGATATGAATTACATTGGCAGCACTAAATTTATCAGCTCAATTATTGTATTTTTTCATATAATACATTAATGTATAAGCAAAGACATCTGCACACTGTCCTGTTCCTAAAAGAACTAGTAACTATACCAGCAGTCCTGGAATCAGGTAATGCATTTTTCTTTGGCTATACCTGCCCTTCTAGAAAGGGGAAGTTATATAAATATTCAAAGAACAGTGATATTTAAACTTTCTAAAATTTAGAGGACACTTAAAGAATGCCCAATAGTATATGTTCCACCCAAAATAAAATTGAAAAAAATCACTTAAGTCACTGTCCAGTATGACAGCAGACACCCAATCCTAGTTTGAGTAAAAGGCTCTTATATTTTTAAGTCTGAAGGCACTTGGTCCCTCTGGGTGAGAGGTAGGATCTGTGAAAATCAAAATTCGTCACTGTAGTGATGCTAACCAGAAGGCCCTTGTAAATCAAGAAGTTAGTGATCCACTTAACAGTTTAACTCAAGGAGGCACAGGCTGTGCTGTGCTATGCTGCATGTATAGTTTGACCTTCAGATTTGTGTTGTGCTGTACATATACCTTGGCTGCAGAATAAACTTAGCCAGCTAATTGTAACAGAGGAGGCTATAGGCAGCTCCTACTCAGTACCGGTGATTACACCACCTGCATGCCCTTGCCTTTATCTAAAAGGGCCACAAGTTCTCATGTGAATATCCTTTTTGTTTGACAGTAGAAATAATTAATAGAATTGGTTTCTTTTGAGATATTACAAGATTTTTTTTTAAAAAAACCAAATTGATGGGCAAATTTTCCACGGATGAGATGTGCTTGGTGTGCTGCACCCTAGTTAGAAGTCCATCTGATCTCACACAATTTGATGTTCCCACACATTTGATGTTCTCACACAATTTGATGTTCTTACATCCCAAGGATGTAAGACTTTATATACTACTCTCTTTTTCTGTATATAGCATTCTAAGCAATATTTTAGAGACTCCAAGTGCCTTTTTTACTGGGATCATGATGAACAATCACCACCTGGTACAAAACAATGATATGGAAAAACATTAAATCCTTCAAGGTTTTCTTTCAGAATTTCCAAAATTTTCACTTTGGCTCTAAGCCCAGCTACATAAAGTATGCTGACTACTGCTTGAGCAGTTCGAAACAATGGCCACCACTACTAATCATCTTTCCAGAAAAACATGTTTAAATGCTTTGCATCTTACATAAGTAAAAAAAAAAGTCAACTATTTCATTGCTTATACTTAGATCTGAAATATCCAGTAAGAAGTTTGAATTTAATTATGTCAAAGGAAGTATTCTATTTTCATATTCAGAATTGGAACAAAGATTCCTCTTCAACACTCGTTATTGTTTATTCTAAGACACTACAGCTTTAGGAACACTTATATATGAGAAGTCATTGGGATTGTAGACTCTCCAAACTCTGTCTTGTTTCAAAACTCTTGAACTTGAGAGAGGAAGTACTGCATGCAGAGAACCTGCAAGGATGGCTGTATGATGAACAAACTCAAAGACTGGAGGAATTCAGCACCAAGAACACTCCATTTCTATACAAAAATCAGGCCAGTAGGGTCACTGACTAAAGAGTACAAAGCAGGAGGTATTTACTGGAGGAAAATTGTTAATACTGCAAATTGTTAACACCAAGATTTTAATTTGGCAATATCTGTGATTGTCTCAAAAAGCAGAGGACTACCTCAGTAGATCATGCATCTACATTCACATTCTGAATACAGATCCTTGTTCCTATGGAATATCTTTTTCACCTTAATAGCATGTTAGATTTTGTTAGCCACACTCAGAAGATAGGTTGGAATAATTTTAGTCCCAAACTGATCAGGTCTCTGTATTGTTATTATTTATGATCCAGAAGTTATTAAATAACAAGAGTCAGAGAAAACAGATTATTATATATTCCTAAATGTTCCTATATTTTGACATATTAATCCAATAACACAGTATTTTTATTTTATCTCCTAGAGAGCTAGAGAAATGCAGTATAGAAATAGAATACAGAAACACAGAAAGAAATAAAGGAACACAGAATAATAGGTTAGAAAATAAAAATACAGTACTAGATCATTCAGACCCAAAATATAAGTGGTTTTAATGCGTGAAACACAACTGGAGATTAAAATCCAATTGATTTCCCCTGGGTATGAATGTTGTGCCACTTAACATTTGTGCTCTAAACAAGTTCAGGGCTTAGACAGAACACTTCTGGGAAAAGGGCCACAAATTTCCCTTGCCAGGCACAAAATAGGCTGAGAAGTTTTGGTACTCCTGCTTCTGTCTCTTCAGAGTAGATGGGGAGAAAAAAAATGTTTTGGCACTTGCACAGAGAGAGTTTGACAGTCACTGTGCCTGACACTCTCAGTGTCTGCAGCAGGAAGCAGGAACGAAGCAGAAGGGGGCTTGCTTCTAGTGCCAAGTGTTCTTTGAGGCAGCCTTACCTTTACAAATCAGTTCCCCTTCTGGCTGGAATAGCCCTTGATAGGTTACAGTGCATTTTATCCCATTACTTAAGAGCTACTTTTCAGCTTCTCAAAGTCTCAGAAATTTCTTGGCCATCGTTTAACGTAATTGTTCAAAGCCACTGATATCCCATAATAATTTCTAGAAGGTATCAGTACAAAACCCTACTTTTGCTGTTCTTCTGGTGAAAGAGGTTAAACACAAATCCAAAACAGACTTCACTACTGCATAAATCCAGTTACGCTTGCTATAAAATTTGCATTTCTAATCTTAATTAACTACCCTAGCAATATCAAAATCCTTGTAATTTATGAGCTATACTGTGATCACATTATTAACCCTGATGAGCAGTTTCACACTGAAATAGCTCTGTTAAGGTCAGTGGAATAGCTTGTGTGAATGATTTACCAGACTATAAACTGACTAAATATCTCAAAAAGCTTTGAGAAATCTTCCTTTTGTTAATATAATGTATGAAGATGTGATGGATAAAAATTTATGATGTAGAAATGCAATATACCCTATTGAATACCTACTCCTTAATATGTAGATTCAGATAATGGTCTAATTTAGAACCTTATAAAAATCTTTATATAACCAGTTAGCATTTATAGTAGTGTCCAATACAATGCTTACAGCAGTAATAATGGCCTGTATTATACCATTACAGATGTTTGAGATAAAGTTATCAGAGATTGCTTATTCCTTTTCGTTATCATATTCCAATTTCCAGTGTGTTCTGAAAGATTAAGCATGCAAACTGAAGCTTTCCATATTTGAAATTCTCTTTGGGTTTTGGGAGGTTTTCCTTTGAAGGTCAAATGGTCTTGCCATTTCTATGAACATGTTCTGGAAAAATTACAGTATTTTTATTTGCTTGTAAGAATTCTTTTGGAGGATCCTGAGCCATTCCACTACTTGGAGCACAGAATGAAATTCGGTAAGGCAGCATTTCTGGTATCAAGTCTGAACCTGTTCCCATGGAGAACTGTGTACACTTGATCACATTTTTACATTTAGAAACACCTCAGTTTATCTACACTTAGATTCGCTTCAGTGTGGAATTTTCTAATTCCTCAGTGTTTGACTTTCTAGCTTTATCAGGGCTCTTGGGCATTTATTTTTAATGTTTGGCAGCAAAGTTAGAATGCAGTGAGAATGTTGCAAGGATTGTATAGACAATGGCTTCCTAGCTGTATAATGTGATTGTCAAAATAATTCAATAGTATATGCTAGTCTTTGTTAGGTAAACCATTTACTGGCAGACTTCATTGCAATTTGACCTTTGCTAGGCCCAACCCTTTCTAGAACACAAGTTGGTCAACATCTGCCTGTGACTTTACTGTAAGCACAAAAACTTCACGATGCAAAATACTGAACAATAAACATCAGCAGAGAATTTTTAATAAGATATAAATAATGGGCTTTTAGACGTCTATGAAAATAGGTGCAGACAGGCAAAAAAAAATCATTATTGAAAGGAAATTTTACTTTTTAAAAGCAGCCTTCCCTCTAATACTCTCACAAAATAAGACCTCAAAACTGAACTCCCGCTTTAACTGCATTTTTCCTGAGTTAAAACAAAGACAGCTCACCTGTTGAGGCCAGGAACTATGACAAACTACTGTTAATATAGATCTTCCTCTGAAAAAAACCAAAACATATTAACTTTTATTCCCCAACAAAATCTTCTAGTAACCTCATGACTGTGAGGGTAACGTCTCAGCCACCAACTGTTTCTTAAGTACAAAAAAAAGGATGTATACGTCATAAAACTCACCATGTCAGCTATGGAAAGTTGAAATTATTTATGATGTTACAGTCATCATGAGTCTGAGTAACAGCATAATGAGCTGCAGTTTATTTCTGCTTCCCAATTAGAATATTCAGAATAAGGTACTCTGAACTAACCATCTCCAGTTACAGTCCTGCTAAAGAAAAAGTAGATAGTTTTCATTTTTTTAACCATTGGTCATCACAGAATAGACTGTTTAGTCAATTTTTTTCTCTATATTCTCTCACCTCTGCTGATGTACAGGATTAGATGAAAGTTCAGGTCATTGGCTCTAGACCACATGGTATGTGTAACCAGACATACACTCTCATCATCCTTGTCTGGCTTATTACAACCTATGAAACAGCCAACTTCATAGCCATGTCATAGCAAAAGTTATTGTAATTAGTCTCACGTGTTTGTCTTCGTACAATTAAACTTCATTCCATTTCCATTAGTCAAGTCTAGAAGGTCATAGAAAATTTGTGGATGACAAAATGAGAAAGTATTGCCAGTATTGGAGAAAGACTGGATCATAATTCAGAAAGAATTATTCTCTTAAATCCATCTAATCCTTCCTAAATTATGACCCAGTCCTCCTTCAAAATTGGTAATACTTTCTGACTTTGTGTCAGACACAAATTTTATAATTGCACCCGCCTCATTCTTGTAACAAGGTCATTAATTGAAATATTAGACAGGATTGCTCTCCAGACCAAACCTTGAGAAATAGCACTAGTAACTTCTCTTCAGTCTGGTAACTTTCCCTTCAATATAATTCTCTGAAGTTTCTACTTCAGCTTTTTATCCACCTCACAGTTTTTTAATTAATCCCTATTTTCTCATTCCTTAATAATAATTTCTCTTGGGGAGCTCTATGAAATACTTTGCTTAAATTTAGACAGATTAGGTTCATTGCATTACCCTTGTTTAAGAAGTCAGCTATCTTATCAAGATATTAAATTAGTCTGATAAACCTGCACTTGATGAAGCTATATTGCATGTTATTCCATTTACCTCTGAAACCTTGATTATTCTTTCATTCAAAACCTACAGTCTGCACACATCACTGAGGTCAAACTCGTGGGTTTATGCATTGCTTTTACTTCTGTGAATATATCATGTTTGTTATTCTCCGCATTATAATATCAGTATATGTAGTGGACCATCACAGAAGACACTGTAACAAGGAGACAGTGATTTTAGGCAGAGATTTAACCACAGCCCTTGATTGTAGAGACCTGTACATTAGCATGAGTGACCACTGTATAACCCAGGCACATACTGTGACATTAGTATGCCCTGCCTGTAACAATACCACCTGTGTGTACTGCTTGTAAGCACTTGTTCCTATGGAGATGTGTAAGAGCACAATGCTCTTGCTGAACTTCGGTGTACCAGAAAGTTCAGGTTTGTAGAGGTAAAAGATTGATATCTCTGTTCACTTGGAAGAATCGACTAAAGATGTGAAGAACAGTGAGGCTGGTGAATCTCACCACAAACCAGATCTGTGCAGCGTGCCACAATCAACATGAATGGTCTCATCCACTGCTGCGTACAACAGGGTTTCTAGTATCAGAAGGGAAGTAGAATTGCAATCACCTCTACTATTTTTTATTGTTTACACAGTGAATCAGTTAACCATCCGTGAATAAGCATGCCTTTCTCACTGAGATGCAAAAAGAACTGGAACCCATCCTTAGTACGAAACAGTGTATTAAGCTTCCTGTACTTTGAAAACAGTAGTGCTATGGTAGGATAAAGCTGGGGTAGCTGTATGGTGAACAGACTTTCACACTTCTACAAAAATCACCCTACAATTACTATTCACCCTCACAAAGGTTTGCCTGCAGACATTCTGGAAACTGTAGAAAGACCACAGAAATATTTATAAGATCACTCAAACAGGCTTTGTTTGGTTTACTTATATATAACATACACACTGTGGTAAAATTTTATAATCCAAATTGTCTTCCAATGAAGAGAGGCCCAGTCGTTTTGAGTTTTCGAATACCATTGAATTTTTTTCTTCAGTAATTTTTTTGCTTTTGTTCCAGTATATTTAACTGACACTACGAATAGCTAGACATAACAGTTTTCTCAACAATGGAAACACAACTTTGCTGTAGGAAGTGCTCTGTGTTGAAGTGACTTACTTGAAAGGAAAAACCACCACCTCTTCCTCTGCTAAATTCAAATTGCAATCACTTTTTGTAGGCACATAATATCCACAGCTACATGGGAAAGTCTAACCACTATAAAACATATAATGAGTAGTTTCTATCCGGAAAAATTCTACAAGCTCAGGCCAGAGCTTCTTTATGAGCTACAGATTGTTAAGAACAACATTTTGTCACAGACTCTATGAGCTCAAGAGCTCAACAGGTTATTGGTATTGATTTGGTATTCAAACGAACACTACCCTAACTCTTTCAAGAGAACCTAACTCAACAAGAAACATAGTAGCACCATTTAAGTCAGAGTCGGAGTGGTATAATAACGGCAGAGTTGGAGTTATTTCTATTTCTGTTATTGTCAGCTTGAAGTGTTAAGCATACAGGTAGGTAAGTGAGGAGGAAGAAATATTTTTGAAAGGTAAGAAGACTAGAATTACTTCTTGATTTCAACCTATTCATTATTAATTGTCTTTTGAGACACTTAAAGGGTAAAATTGAACCAATGGCCAATTCAAAGCCAATATGTGTTGATCATGGTAGCATCCTGGACCAAAACCATTTGAGAAAAGATTGGTGGACACAAAGTGGACCCAAGAGAAGAATTAATCCTAATGATGACATGCTTAATTCATCTGTATTCCTACATGTAGTGGTGGTAATCAGAGATATCAGACATCAGAGATACCTTAATAAGGCCAGGCTACCTTTCTATCTATATTTTATTTTCAGTTTTCATCACTTATTTTTAAAACCATACGTTAGAATTGCCCTAACAAAACAAAAAATAACATGTTTTCTGCAAAGTTATTAAGAATGCCTTGCCTCAGTTACTTACTTGATGATTATATTTCATGCATATACAATGAATAACATTGTGCTCAGAAGATAAGCAATAGCTCTTGATAGCAGTAAGAAATTTCTTTTTTTTTCTGCTTAAATAGATGTTGTAAAATATTATACAAAACCAGAAAGAACACAGATCTCCTCCCCTTCCCTAATGCTTGACGAGGGTAGAAAGCAAAATGCATACAACAACAACAACTGTAGAAGACAAAAAATTTTTTTCAAATAAACCTTAACTTCCAATTATTGTATATCATGAAAATACAAGACAATATTCTTTAGGAGCACAATTTACTCAGTATCTGACAGACATCAAAATACTTCAGCCAGGCGTGATATGTGCCATAATGAAGTAAAGGGGAGAATAAAGACAGCTGTTATGACAGGAAAAAGCACATTGATTTCTTGACCCTCAAAGCAGTGCAATGGAGTCCACGAAGGCCAAAGAAACTTCTGTCGAGCAACGAGTATATATGAACTAGAGAAGCTAGAGTAGGATCTGTGCACTGTCATAAAGCCACAACTGCCTAAAGCCTCTACCATAGGCATGAAGAAATGGGGGTGGAGGGTGTATCAACTACTATTCCAATCCAGCCCAAAAAACATTGTTTTTTTGAATTTTCATTCAAGTCCACTCAAGCACAAACATCTCCTTTGTCTCCTTGATGCACCTTCCAATACCACACCAACCTCAGTACCGTCTAGTTCTTCCGATCTACCCAAAAGTAATCTCTGCCTAAAAATTTCAGGAGTGACATGATTTGTGTTTGCTATATAGTATGACTCAAGTCAAAGATGGGCAGAGAGAACAGTCAGTGAGACATAGCCAAAAGCAGAGCATAAATTTGCTTTTAGTATCTGAACTTTTGAGTACTTTGGATCTACAAAATAAGGTGGTAAAATCCTCTCTCATTAATCTAGTGACACTATTTTATATCCTTGAACAGATATGCACGATGGACCAATAAAACTGCAAAGATAGTCCGGTTTTGGTGCCTGATATATCCTTTTCCCTGTATTTCTATGTGAATTTACCTCAACAAGAGGGAAGGTAGGAGCTATAGATTGACACAGCAGTATCTTATTGTTGCCACAGTCAGATGGGTAGGAATAAAAGAAAAAAATTCTAAGACAGACAGAGTTAAGGTGGGCTGTGTTATCCCCCTATCATATGCCAGTCCGCACAGAGAGCCAAAGGCCTGGTGAGGTATGGGACAATGTCACCATTCCGATTAAGCTTCCTCCTGCTGACGCTGCAAAATACTGATGTTCTGAGTATTACAAGTCGAACTCTTAACTGTTAGGTTTACTTTGATTGTATTGACTAAGGTATTGATTCTTTTCTTAGCCTCTCCAACATTTTCTTGGCATGGACTTTTTACCAGTTACACCTTCACAGCAATAGAACTGACAGGCTAGTTGCTCAAGGAGCCGACACTCATTCCCGTTCCCGAGGCTGACACTTACTAGTGCACACATGATGTGAATGTAAAGAAAGCCTATTTTTGAGAACTGAAATAGTGGAAACAGACTTTTCTTTTTCAAAGCCTAGAGCTCATGCCCTCTTCATTAAAGAAAGGCACGTACATGCATGAAAGAAAACCACTATAGGCATTTCTTAACCTCAGTTTCCTCGGTCATCTTGAGAATTCTTTGTGTTTAGATCTAAAGGCCAAATTATGCTTGTGATCTAAATGTAGAAACTGGGCAATTGCAGCTGCATTATGTGACTGGAAAGGTGTTAGTCATCTAGGTAAGGCAAATACATGAGCTATAGACTGATTATCACTTCTTCCACTGAAGTCTTATCTTCTAGAAATCTTTTCCGCTACTGCTCTGTACACAGATTCTTCCAAAAAAAAAGTGTCTATTTTCTCCATCACTCTTTTCCAACCATTTTTTCTACTTTATTTGAATTCAGAGTGAAAGAACCCAAAATCCTACAGCTTCATTTCATTCAAGATTCCCACCACTGAAGGCATAGTTTCATGTCACCAGCCAATTGCCAAATTAGCTGTCCATTTCCATCCATGCACACATTGCTGTCTCTAGCTTCCCATTTCCTTCCTTGCACTGGTCTCATAAACGGGCAGTCAGGGTTCAGTGAATCACATCATTGCATTGATCTGATGGAAATCACTTCGCTTTCCCCACCCCACCACACATTATTTTTCCTTAGAAGCAACTACACCAAATGATCACACAATCACTAGACCTGAAGGGGAACAGAGCAACACCCTTTCTATAGCTGTTTTAAGTGTAATGTGAAACTATACATGGTGACCTTCACACCTTCTCGTTTTCAATTCTCTGTATTAACATCTAAATTTTTTTTGTTCTGTCTCCAAAGAAGTTACATTCCTTAAAATAGTAGCTGTCAAAGGAAGCTTTAAAAAAAAAATAGATCTATCTAGTTTGCAGTTTTCTCTTGATCTCTGCATACAAAAAATTACCTGGATACTGACAGATATAAAGAGCATAGTCTTACACAAACACTTATGCAACACTTCTGTGCCCTTAACACACCTAGTATGAGACCACACAAAATATATCTATACAACACAAAGACAGCTATAAGGCTGTAAAAGAATACTAGGTCCTTTTAAATAAACGTTCATGTAAAGTGTAAGTAGATTATTGCCTCAAGGAATTAATGTTAAATAAACTGCATCATCTGAAGGATTTAACAACACTTTTATTTCCACCATCAATTCCACTCATTTTTCATGTGTCTAAAAAGGCTTAATCTGTAATGATAATCTAGTCAGGTGTTGATGTCATAACAAAAAGCTTCCCCCATGGCTGTATCTGAATGCAACAGAATCTATACATCTCAGAGGCTCAAAGGCAAGAAACTTTAAAGCGAGGTTTTCAGAGACAATTTGTGGTGCAGGTTCTGGTAATTTTTTATTTTATTTCTCTGGAAGTCACAAGTCTACTAGCAATTAGGGTGTACATTACGAGCATAGGACCTGTCATGCTGTTGTTTCATATAAAACCCCTAACTTGTACTAAATTAAATAAATAGAAATATTAAAAAGCTTTTAACTGTTTTAGCAGTGTATCTAGCATTTTCCGTATTGGTTCAGATAAGTTTTTCTAGTACCGACTTGGCAAACACACACAGTAAAATTTGAAATCAGAAAGCACTTCCAAATTAAAACTTAATTGATCGCACTTCAGATTGGGGTGGCAGGGGAGGAGGAGAAGTTAGTATTCCTACCAAGAAGCAAACCCATACCCCTGAAATAAGCAACCCTTTCCAGTAAAATAACGAGGAGTTTTGAACAGTTATCTCTTCTCTAATGAGAACAATTTGACCTTCATGAACACACCAGTTACAGATCCTTTAGTCCTGTCTGACATGTTTCCAGTTAGAAAATCATGCCATATGTGTACCCTGTAAAGTGGCGACTTGATCAAAACAATGAAACATGATGGTGCCCGAGTAAGGCCTACAAATCCACATGGAGAACACCCTCCTCTTGCAAAGCCTCTGCAGCATTAAAACAGATTGCCTTTTTATTAACCGTTGTCTTAGATCTCTATGGGAAGTCAACATCTTAAATAAGAAAAATGTCCTTTCTGATCAGCTTGCTAACAAACTTATGTAGAATATCAAAAAGAAACATTTTTCCACCTGTTTCATGCCATAAATGTACCAAAACAGACAGAAAATAAAATTTTTAACTCTGTAGTCCTCTGTACGATGGTTAACTTTGGCTCTACTTGCTGGGCTCCCTCTCCTGGCACGTACAAGGTAGTTCCGATACTTCAATAAGGAGGGATTTGATTGACCTGAACTTCAAGCTGCATTTCTGATATTCTTTCATTCACTCGCTCACATGAAATCCAAATTCCCTCATTCTGAAACTCCTTTATAGCAAAAGCTAGATAAATTTAATCGACTTATCATGAAATAAATTCTCAGCTTTTCTAATTAATACAGAAAAGGCAGTGTTTGCAGAAGACTCGCTTTAGACATTTTTATTATCATGCATGTCTAGCTGGGCTTCATTTGTGCTTTTTTTTTTAAGACTCCTTCAAATAGGAAACAAGTGAGGATTTTCTTGATGCAAGGGGAAAGGCAAGTGTGGTGAAAAGATGATGAAATCCTGTACATTTTGAGGAGAATTCCAAGCCAAGCCAGCATGAGAAGTTGAAATATGTACCACTAGACAGTGGAAGAGTCCATTTAGGATCCCTAGAGCCACCAAGATTTGGGGCAGGACTCATCCTGCTGTATCCCACACTCAGGAAACAGAGATGACAACAGTAATCAGTGATTTGAAGTCTCTTACTCACCCTTATTAATGCAGCTACATAAAATTCAGTGATCTGTCCTGCCAGCTTTTCATATTACCTTTTTCACTTTCATAAGAAAAAAAAATCTAGAGTGCAAATGATTAATTTTTGAGTGTTATCCAGCAAAGATAGGCATTGTGAAATCACTTTTTTCCGGTTGACATGAAGTACCTATTTACTGGCTAACGCTATTTAGCTTCTATTGCTGAATTACAGTGTGTGATTTGGAGGATAGGATCCATCAGTCCCATCTGGCATTCAACTTTTTTCTGTCAGAGGAACCAGGAGTTACAGAAATCATCGACAATTATCAAGAGGAACATGAGGCATGAGTTACTTAGTGATATAAAAATAAAGGCATCTATTTCTGGGTTTGTTATAGCTCCAGAGACTATTTCACAGCTAAGGACCTTCATTTCCATTTCTAACTCAAGTATGTTTTCTGTGTCAAACCACTTCTTCATTGTCTCAGAGTATCAGAATTTTTCTGGCCCAGTTCTCAAAGAAAAGAAATTTCCATTGCATTCTGTAGGGTTTTGGGCTATGGTAGTACTAGCAACAGGGATCCATTTCCCTGCCTTAAGGAACGGGAATTTAATAGTCAATTCCACTGCAGTCCCTCAGATCCGATGGGGACTAGGACCCTGGCAGATGACTTTAGCCTCTTTAGGCTGTGCAATTTAAGCTCAAGTATTCCACCATCCTACCCAGCACTAGGTTTATTACACGAGTAGCTGTTACAGCTCAGCATTCCAGTCCCTCTTGCAATACGTTTCTTATCTCATCATTATGTAAAAGCATTAAATAATGGATAACATCATATAGAAATCAAGTTTTAATGTTATAATTAAAGAAAATCATACTAGTGAGACAGAGACCAGCATGCATAATGATTTAAAGGAAAGACAGAAAGCAATACAGGATTTTGTAATGCAGCTGAAACATGGGATTCAAAGATAATTCCTAACATAACCTAAAAGCAGATCTAAATCTGAGACACCAATCATCTAGCACAGCAAAATAGATGTTCTTTCATTCCACCTGCCAGACCTCGTACAGCTCGTATTTCTGCTTGTAGCATACCCCTCTTCCTCTAGTGTTTAGCTAACCAGAAGGCCTGAAGAAATACCCTGTTCCTAGGGACCTGTTCCATCCAAAGTATTTTGACACAACATAGTGAAAAGCAGCAAATGAATGCCTGATCTCACATTAAGTGGAACTGGGTTCTCTACCACCAGCTGTTCCGAGAGAAAAATTCTTCCTGGAATAGCACATGTGGCACACACAAAGTGCAAATTAAAGCTGAGGCTTCTACACAGCAAGGGTGGAAGATACAGCAGTTGTGCCAGCCTACTGATCCGTGCCCCTGACCTCACCCCGAGGGTGGTGAGAGGAGATGGAAGGACAGCCAAGAACAGGGCCACAGAGCAAGCATGGGCAGCACGGCATGCTGCAGTGGTTACGGAGGCTATAAACAGCACCGGGCTCTAATTTGGAAGAAGAGTCTCACTTCTGAACAAGTAATCTGTTTGAGTGAAATTCATTTAACCTTTCAAAATCTAAATGCTGTAGTTTGCTTTTTTATTTAGCAGTGGTTTAATATCTGTAAGACGTGTACTTTATACAGCTTAGTGTTAATATTTATTATTCCCCTAAAAAAGCAGAAGCTGTACCAATAGCTTTGTACAGTCAATACTAGTGAAAACCAATCAATAGGAAAACAAGTAACATCTTCAGATCTTAGTTGTACCAGGACAACTTCATATAGGTGAGATAATGCCAGATTCACTCTGTCATGAAAGGTGAAAGCTCATATTTGCTGACGCATTGCAATTGTCTGAGCACTGTGGTAATGCAAATCAGCCACAAACCCCGCTTAGCTCAGTGAATAGCAAGGCCTCTGGCTCCTCTATCAAAGAGGAGCAAAGCTGCAACAATATACTGCTGCCACTGAGATAAACTTCCTCAACGGTATCATGGAACTGAAAACAACGTGGCAAATGTCACACTCGTGGCGTGTTGTGTTTTATTTTTTAGAGTCTAGCTGAAACATTTCTTGTATTTTCCAATCTGGGCTGTTCACTTCTGTAGGCCATCTCATCATGTATTTGTGAGACTGTCTTGTTTGCTGCTTCTTTATCTGTTCTGTATCAGAAGGAATTTAGTCTCAGAGCACAACTCTCGGGGAGACAGGGGTAGGCATACTGATATGAGGGAAGTCAAGAAAAACACTTATTTTCAAAATATGAGCATGCAAAAAACCCCAAGAAAGGTCCCAAAAGCCAAGCTGAATCTTAAGCTCTTAAGTGCAGAAGACACAATGTTTTGCAGATGTGAAGTCCTTCCTCCTTACGTGCAATGAGCAGTAATATTAGTCCCCGTGGATCATTTTAGACCAAAGAGTATTACTCACCACTTTACAGTAAAAACTGGTTCTAATAATGCCTCCAAAATTCAGAATGGAGACATGTAACTGAACACTGTAATTTTCTTAGAATTAAAATAGGTAATTTTTACATCTGTCATTGGGAATCTAATATCTTTAAATAGTCCTAGTATTTTGATTTCACATACATTATTAAAAAGCACAGGTCAGCATATGAGAGCCTTCCTCATATTTTGAGTAATTTTGCAGCTAGGGTAATCTGAATGTTTTCAGTGAGAAATAACTCGAACAAAACATTATGTTGTGAAGAATTTCTGACTTAAAAAGCGTGCAGTAGACTTTAAGCATATTTAAACTTTGACTCTTCATTTCTCATAGTAGTTGTTCTACAAAGGTCCTTATTTGTGTTTATCACAGCTGTTACATCAGATTACTGAGGGATGGCCTTTGAAATACCTTGCAAAAGCTTTAAGACTAAAGCACAAGATCTTCAGCTGAATTTAAGATTAGACAAAATGCCACTACAGCACTGGCAACTCTGCTGTGTGCATTTTTCTTAATTCAGTAGCTGATGCCATCTTGTTGAGGTAGTTTTCATGCAGTTTTTGTAACAGGCAAACATTCAGCAAGATAGAACAGTAAAACACAAATGGTAAAAAGGGGATATTTGCAATCAAAAGTGACTGAATGTACAGGAAAGAGGTGGAAACGATTTCCATAAGTGATGTCACTTGTTAAACTGCTTTGGATACCTGTATTTGTAAATGTCAGTGAGAATATGGATGGATAAAGCAGGAAATGACAAAGTGAGCCTATTCCAGCTTTCAAATTCAGACAGGAAGAATATATTAATCAGCTCAAAAGGGAAGAGACAAATATACCCTACGCTCCTTAAGGCAGGACCATTTATGACAACTCCTTGGTATGGGAACAGGGACTTCTCAGTGTCAGCTGTATATGAAACTGTTAGCAGAATGGTTATGCACATTTATTATGGGACAACATATTTGCTTGTTGAAATTTATCATATGGGGAGAAGTACATTTGTAGCTGTTGTGCAAGAAAACTGCTGGTGATTGCAGATTTGGGAAGAAATGGTGAAAGAATCACAGAATGGGAGGGGTTGGGAGTGACCTCTGGAGATCATCTGGTCCAACCCCCCCTGCTAGAGCAGGTTCACCCGGAGTAGAAAGACCACATAAATAAAATAATAAACACAGTATCTACAAGTTTGATGGTATCTTAGAAAGTTTCTCTATTTTCTGGGAAGATTAAACTCATTCTCTCACTTTACCACCCATTTCCATACTGTTAACATGTTACATACAATAAGACCAGCTCTGCCACTTACACTGAACTGCACTAGTATCTATGTGAAATGCAAATCTATGACAAAAAAATGGGATCATTATGTTTGTCCTGCTCACTTGGGCAACAGCAATTTAACCTAACTTTTAATATCACATACTTCCACATGCAAACACCAGAACTAGACTAGGGAACAACACATAGATGTCCCATATAGGACTTCATTTTGGAGTACCAAAGTGCATCCGCAATAGGCAAAGCCCCACAGAAGCTAACACAGCAACCCACAACAGGAAGGTTAGCTGTGTGCTTTTTACATTTTGTGTTGAACTGGAGGCTAAACTCCATATACAAGAATCATCTCCTTACAAAGTAAATGCATTTTTTCAGAGCTGCGTTTCTCATTAATTGTCTTCTCTCTGAAGCAGCTTATTATTGTTCTGTTCTCCAGTGCGTGAAATCTAGCTTTTCCTCACTCCATATTTTCTTTAGACACAGGCTTTTTGTAACAATTGTATGGATTTCTTATTAGCGGTGCCAACGTTTCATTTAAAATATTGCTAAAGAGAATTCTAAATGCATCAAAATCTAACTGTACAGTACTTTCCATGCTAATCCGGTAAGTGTATCTGAGGAGTAAACGATCACTCCCTGGACTTTCTGTGTAAGTTGCAGTACTGGCACCATTTCAATGCTAACAAGGATTTTACTGATGTAGAACTTTAACAAAATTCAACACATATCCCATTACAGACTTTACAAAGAGGCATTCATAATATTCTGATTTTTTCAGTGGGTTTTCTTTCATTGTCACTTGCAAAGTGAGTGAACCAAATTACATTCTTTAGATAATTCAGTCAGGTAGGCGGTATAGGAAGTTGCAGAAGGGTACACGTGTAGAAAGCAGCTACCAATAAACTTCATCCTACAAATGTCTGGAACCATTTCCTACTAAAGTTGATATCAATTGTTTTAACTTTTCATAGCTTATCTCCTTTTTCAGCCTTAGTTTTAGGTGTTGCACGCTGCACAGCACAGGGATGACTATTGAATGACACAGACCAAGATTTCACTGCCTGCTATCATTGCTGACAGGAATGACATGGCTCAGTTATTCTTTATTGTGTTAAGTACCTCGCTTCTGTATCTGCTAGTCAAAAGCTATTTTAACCCTTCCTTTGGCAAGATGGAGGCAGACATGGTTTAAAATAGTTACATTATATTTTTTTAGATGCCTTCTTGGTTCTAAGCCCATACTTACAAAGCCTCTCTCACAGATGGAATTAAAAAAGTCATTCTTCACAGTGACCATAAGAAATTCTAGTTTTATTTTTCAAACATATTGATATTGTTTACTGAATAAACACTTCAGAGGAAAGTGTGAAAAAAGTATTTCTTACTGACACTGGTGGCATCAGAATGTCTTCACACAGACACATCTGTTAATGGATAGCCATAGGAGTCCTGCAGGGCAAGGATGGTCCACTACCCAGAGTGTTGGCGTATGACTCAGATTTGGATTTCTTTTCTTTCACAAATTTCCTATTTTGCCTTGTCTAAATTACACAAACCCAGGCCTTCAAAATTTACCCAAGTGCTATAGATTAAACTGTTTTAAGAATCTGTATCGATTTTTTTCTCACTAAAATGTAGACAGTATATCCTTACCTGATACACGTTAAGTTAATAAATGTTTTAAAGATCACCAGTTTCTCTGTAACAAGTGCCAATGATTGATAGGAGAAAAGGTTACCTAGGTTTTTCGAAGCATGTATTTTGAAGAATTTTTATTCTAACTTAAGGGCAAATTAATTTCTTGAATAAAGCAGTAGCACTGTCATTAACCTCACTGAAATGCAAGCCTTGGCAAAAACCCCCACCTTTCCTACTACTGCTTTGATTCAAATTATTAATGTTTAAAGAATGCCAAAATAGAAGGAAATGCAAATTTGAATCCATAAAGCAATTTCAGAGATAACGAGTACCTGCATCCTCACTGCAGAAAACTTTACAACAGGAGCCCTTTATTGCTTAGCTCACAATTCAACATTACTATGCATGGGCCCAGGAAATTCTGGAGGTGAATAAATTATACGTTAATTATGTTTCCTTTAACCTAACTCTCCTTTAATACACTTGTTTCTAAAAATATTATATCCATAGATGATTGAACTGTTCTTGGCTTAGGATGCTTTATTTTAGATGTGAAAAGACTTAAATTAGGTATTATGTTCCCTAGCTGCTCATTCTTTTTTTTTCCTGGGTATTTTGTTGGAGTTTTTTAAAGGCTTCTCTTAAGGAAAGTCCATTATCTTTGTAAGAGCATCAGGCATAATTTTTCTTCTTCACTCCTATTCACCTCACTGTGTTATTTCTTGCAAATCTCAAAGAATTTGAGTTGTTCTAAATGTAGCACTGTTGAACTCACTCACTGCATTTTAAATGTTGACATACATTAAAGTTTTGGGGTTTCTTCTCCCTCCTCTCTACTAATGTTTTACTTCGCATCCATGAGTGCTGAGTGAGCTGGGAGATGTTATTGCTAAAGCAATCTCCATCATCTTTGAAAAGTCATGGAGAACAGGAGAGGTGCCTGAGGACTGGAGGAAAGCCAATGTCACTCCAATCTTCAAAAAGGGCAAGAAGGAGGACCCGGGAAACTAAAGGCCAGTCAGTCTCACCTCCATCCCTGGAAAGGTGATGGAACGGCTCGTTCTGGAAGTCATCTCTAAGCATGTGGAGGAAAAGGTGGCTATTCGGAGCAGCCAACATGGATTCACCAAGGGAAAATCCTGCTT
>VZSC01001678.1:0-14038 GCA_013398225.1 Steatornis caripensis | reverse complement strand
TTCCTGTGCAACCTGCTCTAGGCTAACCTGCTTTATTTAGCAGGGGGGTTGGACTAGATGATCTCTAGAGGTCCCTTCCAACCCCTACCATTCTATGGTTCTGTGATAGGCTGAGAGAGTTGGTGTTGTTTAGCCTGGAGCAGAGAAGACTGAGAGGGGATCTCATTAATGCTTACCAGTATCTAAAGGGCGGGTGTCCAGAGGACGGGGCCAGACCCTTTTCAGTGGTGCCCAACGACAGGACAAGGGGCAACAGGCACAAACTGGAGCACAAGCAGTTCCACCTGAACATGAGGAAGAACTTCTTTACTGTGAGGGTGCCAGAGCCCTGGCACAGGCTGCCCAGAGAGGCTGTGGAGTCTCCTTCTCTGGAGAGATTCAAAGCCCGCCTGGACGCGTTCCTGTGCCCCCTGCTCTGGGAGCACCTGCTTTAGCAGGGGGGTTGGACTGGGGGATCTCCAGAGCGACCTTCCAACCTCTATGATTCTGTTATTTTCTTTCCTTTCCAAAAGAGGCCAGCCCTTTCTGTAGTTGTTTGTCTGTATTGTCTACATAAACAAAGATTAGAGGTTAGACACAGAAATGTTTTAATGTTTTTGCGAATGCAAGTATTTCCTCCAAAGAGACACCGCTCCTCTCATGCAAAACTGCAATTTTCTTTTCAACTAGTTCTTTATTCAATGCCATGTTTTATTTTGAAGTTCCAGAACTTTTTTCTGTCATCGTTTCCATTGGGTTTTACAGTATTAGGTTCCAAAAGACTAATAGTCCTGCAGCTGGCACTGAAGTTGTTCACTTATGCAACAGCAAAGGCTCTGTGCAGGCATCATACTCTGCTACCAACAAATACTAATACCAGAAGGAATGCAGAGAACTGTAGACAGGAAGGAATGAAATACCGAATTTCAGCACTACATGAGGGGTACAGGCTTACTGTAGCTTGAATGAAAATCAAAATCTACTTATGAGTCTCAAATATTTGCAGAAAAGCCTGGATCGGACAGAAGAAAGATGCAGAGCTGTTTTCGTACATTCTTTTCTTCTTTTTCTTTAAGATTAGCAGCAGGAAGAAATGACACTATAGTAATGTTACATCACTGTCCATTATGCAATATTTGACCATGCAGGCACCAGAATCCAGAGAAGCAGATGTACCCCTCATGTAAAAGGGTTAGTTGTGTAGAACCAACAACAGGATTGAAGCTCTGCTAAGCATGGAAAAGCTCAGGACATGCTGGGACAAATGGAATTGCTGGTTTGTTTGTTTATTTGTATTACAGATGTCTCAGGGGGAGAAAGAAGCAAGCTAACTATTCACATCATTAATATTTTCAGCAGAATTGTTGTTTCCTTTTCCCTTCTCTACTTTTTTAATCTAAGCAGCACTTCAGAAATATCTTTTAAAATGGGTTGAATTTTCTCCTGCTGCTGAAACAGCTACTAGTTCACACAAGCCTTAGCTTATAATTTTGTCAAAGTATGCGAATCCTGCTTTTTGTGTTTGTCTTGCTACATTAAAAACCCCACATCATTATGATTGCATGTTTGGCGGAGTTTTCTTATTATGAAGATTTCATAGATTAGCATAAGCAGTCATTAGAGGAAACAGTAAAATTGCTTAGCAGAGCAAGAGGAAAGTGAACCTGAACAGAACAATACAGGTAACGTGGATAGGCAAAAACATAAAGCTAAATGAACAGACTTGGGCAAGTTGCAAGCAAAATGAGAGTTGAGCTAAGGAGGAAGAATAGCAGTCCTTAGTCACTGGCACAACTGCTTTGGAATATTGTGCTGTTTAAACAAGGGATACCGAGGTATCTTTTCAGACTCTTTTGGTCTCCTGAAAACAAAACTTTTGTTCAGGGGCAGAACTCAATCACCTTCCCCAAGACTCAAATATAGGTATCAGAAAACCATGCAGATTTCACATTAAGGTGCACAGTAGTAACTGGTCACATCTTCTCTTCCCTCTAAATAGAGGTACCAAAGCCAGGGCTGACATGAGGATACACTGTTCCCAAACATCTGAGCTACCTCAGGACATCCTCCAGAACAAATGAATTTGTGAGTGGAACTGTCTCTCTTCTTTCAGAGGACATGATAGAATATCCATGAGAAAGCTTTTGGAACAATAACCCCCTCCTGAATGGCTTTTAATATAAGAGACAATCATTGCCTGAAGTACAACTAGGCAGATGCAGACTTACTGAGGTTTATACCTGCAGCTACAAAAGTACGAGCCAAAAATCTCATTGACGTGAAGGAGTCCCTCCTTCATACCAAGATAGTTTCATATTCCAGACAGTTCTCTCAGTACTCTGATCACATCATTAATCATAAAGGCCCCACAGCTAACAAAATATCCTCCTCTTTGGGAACAACAAAACAATACTGAAAGGTCAATAGAAGTAACAGCGGGAATCATAATAGGAGGCAATTACATCTGCTGTGGTATCAGCAAGGTACTCAAAAAAAGGCATCAGAAGTTGCTTGATCAATGACTGCAGCAGAAGAATAAATGAGCTCATCAGTGAAAGCCTAGTTGACTGACAGCTATAGCAAATATCCTGACTATGGGTGCTTGAAGTTCATTTCTATTAACAGCAGGTTCCTGCTCAGAGGCCTCAGTTACAGGATCCTCAGTGGAATGAACGTTTAGCAACAAAGATATTTCTTCTCAAAGCTCTGTTAGAACATTGACGTGTTGGGGGTTAGGATTTAATGGCACATTACACATTGAGGATTTGGACTGGAAGTGGTAATTTTAACTACACTCATTTGCTAAGTCTTTGTTAAAACCTTTTTTTGATGTCTACTCCATTTGAGTTAACTTCAAGAAGTAATCACAAGATATCATGCTATTTCGGATAGCTGTTTTAAACAGCTAAGTGTGACTTAATTATCTCATACCATGAAGAGAAACAAGATACTCCAGCTTTTACACACACACAGCATGTTCTCTTTGTGTGTTTTACTGCAGTAAAAACTCCTATCTGCATTATCCTCCTGGAGATGCATTTAAACATCTTATGCAGAAATGGAGAGATGTTATCCCATCTCTTCTGCAAACTTTCCTTCTGTTCTTACACATCAAGTAAGTCAGCTAAGAATTTCTTGCACATAACCATATAAATCATTCCGGTCTTAAGCAGCCTTCACAAAAGAACAATCATGCAGTGAGGGTTAGCATGTTTACAAGAACACCCTAATGAATTACAGATTTCAGAATGAAGAACTATTTTTTGCATTCAAATTCTAACAGAAATTTCTGGAAGAAAAGGTATCATGAAAAGCAACGTGTGGACAGTCTCCACTTCTGAATTCCTCTACTTTCAGACAGATAAATTAACTTACACTGGTAATCTCATTAGCCAAGAAATTCTTGCAATATCTTACAAACACTTACATGATTTCTGCTTTTTTTCTATATTTATAAATCAGTATATCCAACAAAAAAAGCCCAATACCACACATATTTCCTGTTTAACATACACAAAATGTCAGTAATAACTGAACATCATCTCACATACTGTCCAGGCCCTTTTGCAAAATAAACTAACAGCAACCTGTTGAATCTTGCTAAGGACAGATTTTGCAATTTTACTGGACCGTGCAAATAACTATAATTATGTACGCTGCAAAAATGTTAGTAGAAGTATTTTTGAAAGTCAGAGATCACGAAATATATTTTCATGGTTTGCAAAAAAAAAGTAATATCTCAATTAACTATACCCACGATTATATTTAATGGAACTGAGAATAAAATTCTACTAAAACCCACTTGAAGTGATACTGCCAGCCTGACACACCTCTTCATTGATTTAAATGGTGCCTTTAAACATACCACAATAAATCTGCAGCTTGCCTAGTGTTCATCAAAAATACGCACTAGACCAATGAGATAATGTATTAATCATGGTATATAATTGCAGTAAAATAAAAAACAGCCACAGTCTGAATAGCGTTTATAGTGTGTTGGCAATGCTTTTCCAATCCATTGTCAAACACTTTATTTTCCTGAATAAAATCTTTACTATAGATTTAGGGGAATGAACAGTATTTAAAACCCCATGCAAGTGACATTCATGAGATTTTTTTCTCATCATTCAGCAATAAATTATTCACTTTTTTCTTCATTTTATTCGATCAAATTGCTACGATAACAGTCACCAGGACATTTACATTGTAACATTTACCTTCACGTGTGGTTCTCAAAAAACATTATTTCTCCACAAAATAGAACATTGACAATTGGATATATTATTTCTTGAGGGCAATGAATATAATGTTGTTTGTTGATATTTTTCTAGGTTTGTACATATAATAAGAGTCTGAAACTAGCTCCTCGGGAAGGTAAATGAAGTAAAGTAAGCCCATTCATTGTACAGCAGAAGGAATAACTCATTTTAATCACACGTTAATACAATTTTGCCTGGATTTTTTAGAAATAGACTGATTCTGGTGCCATTCTGGTGCAAATTATGCACCCCATGCACATTCTGAGCATGCCTTGATAACCACAGATTCCATTATGTGTTTAATAATTGACTGTTCAATAGAGCATTGATGCATTTTTGTCTGGAACTAATTCACCTTTGTCTGTGTATCAGCATGAATGTACAGTGAATTACAGATATGGTCTTGAAATGTAAAGGCCATATGCTTTATTCATCTCAGGTTTTTTAAACCACATATTCATGACAGGGACTGCTTGGAAATTAATATTCTAACTTATATAGGCTAGTATATATACAAAATGATTTATTAGAGCAGTGATTCATTGAAAGGCACCTTGAACCTTTATCTGGAAAATAGCACCTCCTGTAACAGGCCTGACCTCAAAACCAGAATTACTCACTGCTGTATTTGCAGAGATGTGTGACATGGTGTATTAACAAATAAAAACAGTGGTAAGAGCATTTAAAACATCAAGTTAAAAACACACAGAAAATTGGTATTACTCATACGTATTACTACCTCTGTGGCCAAAACACAAGCGTAAGAAGGTCCCCACTATTCCACACAGATCTGGTACCCCACCATTGCCAACTCAGAGAAAGAAAATAAAAGGTTTGTAACAAAGTGCTTATTCACAAATATAGGACATTCCATCTCACCAAAAAAACCAACCATCTCCATTGTCTCTCTGAACAATCCTAACCGAGATCAGCCTCAGTAGTTTCAAGCACAAACTTACTGATTTAGGCCACACAACCCCATCTAATTCTGTCAGTACTAACTAGCTGAGAATGAAAAAGAAAACAATCTCTAAAATTTCCAACTAATGACATTTAACCTCAAGGAGAAAGAGCAGTAATTTTTCTTCATTTGAAAAAATTATTGTTTAGCTATACAGTAACCAACTACTTTTTCATCTTTGGAAGCGGCATGTCTAAAGGTGAAGCTGGTCTATAGTATGTTAGTCAAGCCAGCACCTTTAAGAGCAATAAATTCACATTAAAACTATTCACATCAGTTTGCCCTAACTGCACTATCAGCCCAATGGTGCCTTTGTATTTCCTCTATAACCAATGTCTAATGCTTCAGAAGTAAAACAGTAACGCCATGAAGACATCAGTTGCTTTTATCCTGATCTGTAAAACCATAAACATTAAATTTATTAGCCAGTTATCCAGCTTTTATAAGACACTTCCCTTCCTCTCAACGCAGTGATAGGTCAGTGACAACCTATGGATGATTATGGACTATAGGAAGTTTTACTGATTTCACTCACTCACTCCAAATTTGCTTGTCTTGAGCTTCACCTTGGGTTGCTTCTGGTCACTGGGGTAGAGAAATATTAAGTAGTAATTAGCGAACCCTTCATAGTTTTGATTCCATCAGTCAAATCTGGTGAAAGCTCATTTCTATCTAATAATTTTATCCATTACACCATCTTATAACATATACAGGCTAACATATAGCATGTCAGAAT
The DNA here is from genome assembly GCA_013398225.1 of Steatornis caripensis. NCBI lineage: Eukaryota > Metazoa > Chordata > Aves > Caprimulgiformes > Steatornithidae > Steatornis > Steatornis caripensis. Next base: position 8,103 of record VZSC01001678.1, on the reverse strand, counting down.
ATATGCTAAACAAATAATAAAATTCAATTTAGCATTTTAAGATATTTCAGTTGCAGAATGCATTATTGCTTTATCATTATTATTAGCAAGTATTTATTCTCAGATAACTACAGAGTATACTATCACTTCAAACATCTCTTGGCAAGCTTGCTTTAGTTCTTGCTGGCTCCCCAGCCATCCATCCCCATTCTTTAGATTTAGCCCCTTAATGTGTTCACTTCAAACCGTAACATACTTTCTTCCCTTAATTTGCAGCTGACTACTTTCCCTCAGAGTGTTTAAGGAGCACTATAGATTACAAAGTACCCTTTATTTTGCAAGATGACAAAGGGTACTGCAAACATTTTTATCCACCAACGTGCAGCCATATCTCGAGAGGCGTTTTGTTAAACTGGATCACGGTTCTGCCAAAGCTATGACAGAAACCACTATAACGATTACCCTCCAAATTCCCTATGCAAGTTCACCGTTTCAAAAGCCCCATTCAAATGGGCATACTATCACAGCAATAACTCACACGCGCAGGTTCAAGGTATACACAACCTGATAGATCTGTTACGTTCAATTCTGGGGCTACTTACACAATACCCTGCATGTTCAGTCGGACAAACGACCTTCCACTGCTGCTATCAAACCAACACAACAGAGCTGCTGTGTTCTGTTAAATAAGTGCTGTTCGTCACCCACCTGCGGCTGCTGACAAGCAAGGTAATTCCTTCCCACACATGGAAAGGATCTGAAGTCTTGTCAGCTGCAAGCTACTGGCTCAGCTGTAGCAGTGGGGCCACTGCAAGTACCCCATTATCTTTTAGGTCTGGATCCCATATAGAGAAAAAAAAAAAAAAACACTGACAAGACCTGACCCAGGATTTTTAGGAATCGACATTCATTGACTTGTAACACACTTGCAATGTCTAAATTTCATTTCCCCAAGGACTGTTAGTTGGCTACACAGCTATCAAAGCATTAAACACCTTCATTCTTGATTGGATGCTGGTCTGTGACTGTGTCTGTCTGTTACTGGTGGAGCCCTCAACAGGAAAAGTCAATTCAGCAATTTTCCAAAGCAAACAATAACTTACAACATGTGGAATCAATTCACAGTCCAGCTAAAGTGCTGGGAATCTCTCAAATGATTTTTCTAGATGTTTAACATGGTCCTGTTGTACTTAAGGATATTTCTATTCTTCCATACCTTTCTTTGTTGAGAATACCTTTGAGAAGTGCCATTGATTTCCAGTGATTTATTTTACTTCACATTTATTTAACAATATATGCTTTTTACCTATTTACACAGTGTTACAGCCCTGTTACAGCCCCACTTTCACACCTATACTCATGTTTTTGTTGGGACTGTGTTTACAAACACATGGGCAGCAAAGATACTGCACATTAAGATCTTAATTTCATAGCCTATTTTTCCTTGATTTTTCTTCAGGACAACTAATAGTCATTTATAACATAGGAAGCTGGGTGGTTTTTCTGTTCGCCCATAACTGTTAAATTGTCACTGCATTCAGCAAAATGATTCTAGGGAAAAAGGGAAAATGCTTTGAATTGAAGACTTTGGGAGATAATGCAGGTTCTGCATTAGCTGGAAAATTACTGACATCGCATTGCATGAGGGATTCTGTTCTCTAAGCGGATACTGCACCTTTTAAAGGGCTTATTACAAGGATGGCTATACGCTGTAGCATTGCACACAGATTTCGTCTTTCATCAACAACAGCAGCAAGCAACAACACCGTTCTAAAGCTCTAGAGACATTTCAGCTGCTGATGGTTTCTAAGTTAGCATTTTCTCATTCCTGAGTTATTTTATGGTCTTCATAGTTGGCTCTTTTGGTTCTCTGTATGCAGTCTAAATAAGTTGTCAAATGCCCCACACAGGACTAAAATGGAAACGCACTCAAAAATACATGGGAAAGGAAGATCGCTATTAAAACACTCGTATCTTTAATGAAAAATAAACCAAGACCCACCTATTATAGTCTTCTGTCTCTTTTTTAATATGCAAATATTGTCAATTGAATGTTAGAACATCATAGTCTAGTACTGTATTTTGCAATAATAAGTAAAAACGACAGTTAAGTAAGATTTTATGGCTATCCTGAAGGAAAAAATCTTGATGCAGCAGTAATGAAAAGGAAAAAAAAAACTTAGGTCTGCTCTTCACAGAGCTTCATATAAAATATTCCTCTCTGCAAGAGTTTATTTCACCAGTGATCTCTGCAGGAAGAACAGAGCTACAGATAAAGTTAGGCACTGCTGTCAGATTCTGAATTGCCTGTGTATGGACAAGCCAATTAGTGACTAGCAATAAGTCATCAGGTGCAATTGAAAGAAATATGCAATCTGGCTTTCCCTTTCTCAAGAGGCACTTATCTTCTCATCTATTGCAGCTATAACTTGAAACTCCTCTGCAGTTGCCATCTGGCATGTAAGTGTGGATCTGGGCCTAAATGAGAAAGAATAAAGATGGATTAAAGCCTTAATGCTTTGTGCTGCACAATACTGCTTTTTAAAAGATGCTTTATATTAAATTACACTGAAATCAAGATTTTGACCATTATATTTATGCCTCATCATATTATTTTAAAGTTTACATAAAACAGATTAAATAATCTTCTAGCCAAGTCATTAAAAACCAGACTGGTGAGGGCTAAAAGAGAAAGAAATCCCCTAGCTGACACAGATAACAGAAACCAATAAAGAGAACTATGGTAAGAAATGGGTAAATTGTCATATTTATATAGCATTTAATTTTTATGCTTTAAAGAACAATATTGCATGTTTCTAAAAAGTGTACAAATACAAACAAATTGTTGTTTGGGGTTTTTTTTAATTAAAACCGTACTGTGCATCAATAGTCCTTGAGGAGGATAGCAATACTAGGTACACAGGAAAGGCAGGCATCCGACATTAAGGGGCAGCAGCTGACCATCGCCTGTGTAACACTTTCCACTGCCTGGTGAAATTGTACAGCTCTCTAAGAGCATGAGAACCATGACCGCAAGTGCACAGAAGGAATTCTCTTTGAGGAAGAGTGGCACTGCAATGCCTCCTCAAAACATGAAAACCACACTAGTGACCACTTTGTTCACAAAAATCTTGGTGTACTAACCACAAGATCAGTTAGAAGCCCACAAAACCTCCCTCAATTTCTTCCTAGATTCAGTAGGAGAGAAGAAAAGAAGGTCACATGGAGGAAAAAACCCTGTAACTGTAGTTTGCTCTCGAAAATTAGCAACAAACTTCAGCATTTCAGCAAACCTGTGTGGCTATGGCAGCAGGAATCAAAGCCTGGATTACCTCCATTACTTGGAGTGGGGAAACGATGAGCCTTCACAGCAATTCCTGTCAGATAAGCAATAATGAAATCCACATATTACACCCATTTTTCTGTGTTACACAACTCCATCTTATGGAGAAGCTATTCTAAAAACTACAGAGCTCCCCACAACACACGGGTGTTTCACAACAAACCTTCAAGGTTTTGAAATCAGTCTTTGTTCTGCATGAAAGAACACAAATCCTGTTGACGTCTTCGTAGAATGGATTTGTGTCAGATACCAAATTTCATGAATACCCACATGCTTTTCAGTATGACACTTGATTTATTTTCTCTCTGCCCTATCTGTACAAGAGATCTGCAAGTACTACACAGTCAAAACTATCAGAACAACTAAGTCACCATGATACATTTCAATTTTGACTAGTGCTATATTTTAACCAAAAGTAATTTAATTAAAATTATTCCAATCACTACAGGACTGTTCCCTGCACTTCAAACAGAATCTTAATGCCCAAAGCTTGGTTGTTCCTTTCATGTATAGCAGTGTAAAGTTAGAAAGGTTCTGTTAAGGCTAAGAAGGCAAAGCAGCTAGTTACTGTCATCTATCAGTATAGAAATGATTGCTTCTTTTTGATCCAATCTAATTCTTGATCAACAGATGTATAGCTGATGCTGTATTCTCACTACAACCTTTTTTACTACTGGAGTTTCTGCTCTAGAGACTGCTGACTTGGCTCTCCCCTGTACCACTCTGCTCACAGCAGTGCTCCTACCACCCCTTTATCTCGTGAAGCCACTGCCCCACTCCGTACAGGGACATCTGTCTGGCTGCATCAACACACAGAGATCCAGCAAGTGCCAATATTGGATCGCATCACTGAGCAGAGTTTTTCCTCTGCTGGTTTACCCATGTACCACAGTGTGGACGTTACAGCACCTTTGCTGTACTGTAGCTTTGCTGTACAGAAACATATTAAAGCACAAGTATTTTTTGTCTCAGTCCTTTCAAATTAGAACAGAGCCATACCAGGAAAACAGGAATAGTTTCCGTTCAATAACAGTATTACTCCCACTTTCAGCTCAGCAGAACTATTAGATCTCAAACTTCCAATGATGTAGAGGTTTCAGTTATGTGAAAGCTGACATTTGACAAAAATGATGCTGTGATTTTCAGTATGATTATTAAAAACTGCAGTAAAATTCTGTATATTACAGAGGAAGAAGACAGGAGCATAACATCTATCAACAGATATCCCAAAGACTTCAAGAATCAAAAGCAAGGTGCCAAATACTTTTATAAAATCCACTTGAAAGAAGTACTACCAAGTTTATTATATTAAAAAAGTTATTTTTAAATGATTTGACATTCTCTTAGACTACATATGTTATTGTTGTTACTTCCAGACACAGCCTGTACAATTGTTTAAGAGTCATTAAATTCCCAAACATCACCCTGAGATTTTAATCAACCAACAATATCACAATGCTGAAAAGATAGTACGGAACATTACCTGAAACACTATGGAAACAGAATGAGCTATTTCAACTTCACCAAAATTCAAAATACAAGCAAGTAAAATCAGTGACCAAAAGGAAAAGACAAAATGAACAGAAGACAATGCCTACCAAGATACAATTGATACATATTGACAGAATTTTACAAACAGTGGAGGATAAAGGAGAGAGAGAGAGAGGAGAAAAAAAGCAATTAAAAATGCATGTGTGACAGACTCTAATAAAAGAGGGAAAGAAAGAAGTGAACCAAACATTCCTTTCTGTTCACCTGTGACAAAAAATTGCTTTGATCATCATGGAGCCTGGAACAATCGAGAAAATTTTATTTATCTGCTTTTCAGTGTTTGTATTTTATTTTCTAGGTAGGCCTTCCTTGTAGCCAAGTTAAAAAGTTTTATGATTGTTATTTGAGCCCTTTTAAGTTGAGGGTTTTTTTTCGTAGCTTTCAAATAAAGCTTTGTATTCCGCCCTGTCTCTACCTCTGCTCATTTATGTTCTGCAGCTTCAGAGGAATATAGCACAATGAAGCCTGTTTTGATTTGTTTCTGTACCGCATTTTAGCCTTTTGATTTCTACTGCTTGCCTCAGTAATAACAGATTTGCTAATGTTTGCCTTTAATTCTGACAGCAATCAAGCAACTGAATTATTTTCATTCACAGGAAGTTAACATTTTCTTGCCCACCTGTATTTGTAATATTTGATATAATGTTCAAACTAACTGTAACCGCAACATTTAAGTAATTTTAAAATAAAAGCTTGTATATTTACTTCATAGATTAAGCTGAGTGAATGATGGCCTGGTTGTCCAAGCCAAGACTTCAAGCTAATCCTTTCCAATTCTGTTATGGAGGGTAAAGGTTAATGAACGCTCTTCTCATGTTTCTCCATCTCCTCCCAACAGAATTTTTTTCAGATCTGAAATACACATCAGTAAAGGCCAGATGCCAAGAACTAAAAGATTATGCTGACTTGCTGCACCATGTTTTGGCAGATTTTACAATTACAAGGCCTAATTCTACAGCCTTGATGTGCATAACTTAAGACCCTGGGAGCTTTGTGTCTCAGGAACTGCAGCAAATGCCAAATTTTCATGCAGCTACCAATTCATAGCATCTGGAACAACTATGGCTTGGAATTTAATACTCATAGCTTTACAGGTTGACGCGGGTATTCTAACTTATGTTTTACTTAATAGTAATAGAAGATTAACAGAACAGTATTGTTGCTCCAAACTCCCACTGGAACTTCTCCAGAATTGAATCCCATGAAAATAAGACTATTGTGATAAAGAGCAGGAGCTGAACCTGTGATTACCACTATCTTCAGATAATTGTCAGAACGATTTTGTAGCAGTAACTTTGTCTTAATTGCTGGAAGACAGGTTTTAATTAGTTCATCTTTCATAATCACCTTGGAACCTTCTGTGGTCGTTTGTTCTTTCCCTGCAGCATGGCATCTCAGTGCTTCAGCTCTTGCACACTTTCTTGTCTGATACCCATCTCTTCCTATATCATCTCTTTCACATCACTGCACTTGAGGCACAATTTGCCATTTCATCCACTTCAAGAAGGCTCAATGGAAAACACAGTTTAGAATTAGACTTTCTGCTCCGTTTGTTTACCATTAGCAAATTATTCTAGATACAACTCAGTTCAAAAAGCATTTTATTGCTTGAACAGTTTCTTAAAAACTCTAATTTGGAATGGAAAGCTTATGTTTAAAGGCAACAAGCAAGAAATGCTTATTACTACAACTATAAGGCAGTTTACAACAAAAATGGTGAAGGACAGACCCTAAGCTAGCGTAGAACAGCTCCCATTGAGGTCAGTGGAGTCACATTAATTTGTGTCAACTCAGATGCTCATCCTTAGTTTTCAAGCTTGATGCAACAGAAGTAATCTTTGGATTGGTTTTCTTTTTTGAAAATGAAGCTTCCTTTTATAGGTAACCTTATTTATTCCCAAAACACTTAACAGTAATTCAAAATCTGCAAAGAGGAGGTTTTAATTCTAGCTACTCCTTTTCCGAATAAGCTTCATATGTTTAGGAAGCCTGGTCAGCAAAAATAAATGATCCATTATGCACTAGGATGTCAGCTTCATAGAAGTTATTAAAATGGACTTTTCTCTCTCAAAGGGAGCTGGGGGAATTATTGTTTCTATAACATTGCAGATCCCTTGATAAAAAAGATTATTTATACATACACATTAGTTAATTTCAAAACTGTCTATCTGGCTTTTCATCATTACATAATCCCATAGGATTTTAAAGCCTGAGCACCTATAGTCTAGGCTGCCCATATGTAAGAAATCTTCCGGTCTTTTTGTCCAACACTTTTCCTGTATTAATCAAGGAAAGAAATCACTCCACCGCCAACAATAGCATTTCCCTACCATCTTAAATTGTAAGTTGTATTCTAAAAGAAAACTTCATGGGAACAGGGCAGGACCAGAGAAGAGCAAGGAAATGTCATGGAGAAATACAGAGCCACACACAGGCAAGCTACAATTTCAGCACTGCCCACACTGCCACTTTTATCATCCTAAAGTATCAGCTCCAGGGATCATCTGCTTGTGTGAGAAATTTAGCATTAGGGAGAAGGATCCAAAACCACATCTATACATGCCTAAAAGCAGAAGACATGACACTTTATATACTTATATGGATCTTTTTTTTTTAAGCTTCTGCCTTGTCTGGGGTGTCTAATTTATGATTTCAGACTTTCTAAAGTTACGCCTAGACAGTATATACCCTGCTCCCAGACACAAGCCAAAGACCCAAATGCTGAAACCATCCCTTGGCCAGCCTTTGGCAAGGCCAACCAAAGGTCTGAAGAACACCTTACGGCCTTCGTGCAGCAGTGAAGTTTTATCGTTTGCATGCACATTTCACACAGTAAAGCTTAAAAAGACAATCTGCAATCCTGTTTACTTTTTACCGCCATGTCAGACAAGAGGAAGAGTTGCTTTTCCCTTTAACATTATAAAAAACAGGATCCAGGGAACTACAGGCCAGTCAGCCTCACCTCTGTGCCCGGCAAGATCATGGAGCAGATGCTCCTGGAAACTATGATAAGGCACATGGAAAACAAGGAGGTGACTGGTGACAGCCAACATGGCTCCACTGAGGGCAAATTGTGCCTGACAAATTTGGTGGCCTTCTACGATGAGGTTAAAGCATTGGTAGACAAGGGAAGTGCAACTGTTGTGATCTACCTGGACTCGTGCGGAGCATTTGACACTGTCCCACATGACATCCTTATCTCTAAATTGGAGAGACATGGACTTGATGGA
>VZSC01001676.1:24674-41940 GCA_013398225.1 Steatornis caripensis | reverse complement strand
TCCGCTCCCAGCCCCAGCCCTGAGTCCCAGCAGGGCTGCAGGCGGTGGGACAGTGCGGGCAGAGCGGAGAGAGCGGCCTCACGCCATCCATGCGGGTCTGTGCCCCAGCTGCAAGCCCACCCACCTCCCGCAGCCTCTCTGGGGAGCTGACGGTGCAGCTGCGGGTGCCTGGCAGCACCTNCATTTCGGTGTCCGCTCCCAGCCCCAGCCCTGAGTCCCAGCAGGGCTGCAGGCGGTGGGACAGTGCGGGCAGAGCGGAGAGAGCGGCCTCACGCCATCCATGCGGGTCTGTGCCCCAGCTGCAAGCCCACCCACCTCCCGCAGCCTCTCTGGGGAGCTGACGGTGCAGCTGCGGGTGCCTGGCAGCACCTGCAACCTGGAGCTGCAAAGTAGGGACCCCCAAGTGACGTGGGCCCATGGCATGGGCGGCAGGGCACTGATGCTGCGGGCAGGATCCTGCCTCGCCGACCCGCTCGCTCTGTGGCCGTGACGGGACACTGAAGCAGGGCCAGGCTGAGGTCTTGTTTTCCCACCTTCGCAGCCGTCAGCGGGGGCCGAGGAAGCCCTCGGTGCCCTGAGCTGTGTCTGGAAGCACTTGTGCAGCCCCGGGTGGGAGGAGGTGGCTGGGCACCCGAGAGGATGCGCAGGGCTGGGGAGGGAAGGGGTGACGAGCGGAGCAGCGTGTGTGGTGGGGACGCACGATTTAGCGCAGCCATCCTTCCTGCACCGCTGCTGACAGGGCCCCAAGCCCCGGGGGAGACCCGATGTCGGGGAGATTCAGACGGCCGCAAAGCCGATCAACCTGCCCCGCACAAATGCACACACTCGGTGAGCGGGGAAGTGGCCAGAGCGGCTGTGTCCCGGCCCCAGGCGCCATGCAGGGCTCGCACGGGACTGGGTTTGTTTTGAGACATTTGCAGGACTGGACTTTGCTCCTGAACTGGGTGCATGCAGCTGGGGGGGGGATGCGGCCCCTCCTGTCCTGCAGNCACTCGGTGAGCGGGGAAGTGGCCAGAGCGGCTGTGTCCCGGCCCCAGGCGCCATGCAGGGCTCGCACGGGACTGGGTTTGTTTTGAGACATTTGCAGGACTGGACTTTGCTCCTCAACTGGGTGCATGCAGCTGGGGGGGGGATGCGGCCCCTCCTGTCCTGCAGTGCCCTGGAAAAACGCCCCTTGCTCAGGTGCTTGTGCTGAGCCCGTCCCAGGGGCGCTGGGATGCTGCCATGGTCCTCGCACCGCCTGACACACCAAGTGTGAAGCCAGGATCCGACCCCTCCAGGATTCCGCTTGCCTCACATGAGCCCAATGCCATGGCCTGGTGCTGAGCAAGCCGGGAGCTGCCGCTCCGACAGCACCTCGCCCTGGGCAGCACCAGACACCTCACCCATGAGCTGTGTGAGCGGGAGGGGAATCCTGCAGAGCCCGGCCACGGGCGCACGGTGCCCACCGCTTTCTCTGCTCCCTCAGGGCTCTCAGCCCTTTTTTTAGCCGCCGCCATTTGCGAAAGCAGCTTCCTCCACGGGGCTGACGCCTACGGCCGCANGAGCTGTGTGAGCGGGAGGGGAATCCTGCAGAGCCCGGCCACGGGCGCACGGTGCCCACCGCTTTCTCTGCTCCCTCAGGGCTCTCAGCCCTTTTTTTAGCCGCCGCCATTTGCGAAAGCAGCTTCCTCCACGGGGCTGACGCCTACGGCCGCACGCTCGGGGCTGCAGCCGCTGCTCCCGGCACCACGGCGCGCGCGAGAGCCCTTTGGGTCAGGGCACGGCGGGAGAAGGCCCCTGTGGGGTGTCCCAGGAGCGGAGCCCATTGAAGGGGGGTGGGACGCCCCCGCATTCAAGCGGCTCTGGGTGCAGACAGGCCCCGCGGCGGCGTGCCGAGCGCTGCCCTCGCGCACTGACCCAGCGAGGCCGAGAGCCGGGGCTGGGAGGAGCAGGCAAAGGTCTCGATCAAAGACAGGTCCCTCTCGCCAACACATCTGAAGCCCCCCCAGCGCTCCCCTTCCCCCGGAGCCTCTGCCGGGTAATGTCTTTCAGGTGTCGCAGAAGCGCGTCTCGGGGGAGGCGTTCAAAGCGGGAGCGAGGGCTCCACGTGCGAGGGGCCTGGGGGGGCAGGCGTGGGAGGTCGCAGCACCTGGACGGGCGAAGGGCGATGTTAAACGGGTCGGTCCTCCGCGGGACTGCCGCACGCAGGGCCCCCGCCTCGTACCGGCCAGACGTTGGTGTTGAAATCTCCTTTTTGTTGGTCCTGACGGGGAACAGCTTGGGTGGAGAAAGAGGGAGTTTGAGAATTTTTTGGGCGGGGATTTCCCTATTTCGTGCTAAGAAGCCAATTTCTCTTTTCTATCCCCCTCGGTTGTTATGAAAGACCAAAAACAGGCCGTTCTCCATCTTTCTCACATGTGGGGGAGGTGTTGCCGGGTTTATGACCAGTCCCACCCCCCCGTTTTACCTCACCCCTTTTATCTGACTGAGTCACGGGTGCCCGTGGAAGCCGTGCCAGCGCCGAGGCGGGAACCGGCAGCCCAAAGGCGGCGATGGCGTTACCATTGCTTAACGAGTTACCCCACGGCGGCAGGGCTGCGGCAAGGCCGCGAGCTGGCAGAGCCCGCGGCAAGCGCGACGTAAAGGAGGAGATGAAAGAGATTTCCTCGCCCGGGATGGAAGCGAGTATGTTTCGCCCGAGCCGCAAACACTCGGCTGCTGCGGCTGGGCTGGTGTAAAGACGGGGAAAGAGCCCACGGCCATGGAAAGGGGCACCCGGCAGTGCCGAAGGCATGATGTGGATAACCAGGATGGAGCTGGGGGTGCCGCTGGCCAGTGCCGGTCCCGCTCGGCCGGCGGAGACTTTGGCTGCTCCAGCATCCCGGTGGGATGGGGCTGATCTCAGAGCAAACACCTGCAGGGCTCGGAGTAGGGAAAACAAAGGAGACGTGTGGGCTGGAGGGAGAGGGGCTCGGCGGGTCACCGGGCCTCCTTATCTGCCGCAACTGTTTGCTCCAAGATTAAGTCAGAGCCTGCAAGATGCAAAAGTCCAAGGAAAGCCAGCCAGGAGGGGAGGCCGGGCCGGGATGAGCAGGGGACTCTGCCCCTTCCCACCGCAGGATTGCCGGGCACGGCCACCGCGGGCTGGTGTCTAAAGTCCAGGCACGCTGCCGGCGTGATTTACGACTCATTATTCTTTGGTGCGAGAGTTGGTTAATGAGCAATGAGGGGTTGGGCAGGCTGCGGGGGCTGTGCGAGGAGGGGGCAGGGGGCACCCATGGGAACCCTTGGGGAAAGGGCTTCTCCCCGCGGTGAACGCTGGCAGGAGTAAGGCCATCCCCAGGTGCCACCCGCAGCCCAGGGACAGGGCATGGGCACAGCGGTGGGGTGGGCAGCCTGGGGGGAGACCTTCCCCCCGCCAAACCCAGCCAAAACCAGCTGGGTTACGGTAAAACCTGGGTGAGAGGGAGCCAGCTCTGCTTAGCTGCTTCTTTCCAACCAGCTGGCAGTTTCTGCCTGGTAAGGGGTCTGAATCCCAGCCAGCTGGGTGCTGGGGGGAAGAAGGGGGGCGCTCCCTGCACACCCCTGGCCCCGGGGCTCGCCCATCGCAGGCTGCCGGGAGTTGCCTCGGACCTGCCCTTCCCGGCTTGGGCATGAACGTTAATAGGTGAGAGGAAAAAACCACATAACTAAATCCCTGCTGCAACCAAAGCCTTCGCCAGGGTGGGGAGAGTGGAGAGCAAAGGCGAGCACGGTCGGTCTCGGGGCAATGCCTGGGGAGGGTGCTGCAGGGAACGGCTGTGCCCACGCATGCACCCACGCTGGGTGCGCCGTGCCCGGGGCGTCCCAAAGCCCTGCCGATCCCCCAGGCAGCAGAGGGGCCAGGCAGCCGCCGTCCGCCCCCCGGCCCTCCTGCAGGGTGGCGAGGTAGGGCCGGGCTCAGCAGGATGTCGGGTGGATGGTCTGTGCCTGCTTGAGGCAGGCACGGCCATAAATCATTGCCCAAGGAGGGATCTGCAGCCCAGAGCTCTCTGCAAAGCCCGAGCCGCCACGACGCGCGGCAGCGGGTTGCCGGTTGCAGGCAAAGGGCACTGCCTGGGGTCTTTGCGTTTGCTCTGGGAAGCGGCTCTGCAATAACAGCTCCCGCTCGACTCACGCCACGGGGGCCTTTGCACACCCCAACACCCCACCCACCACGGAAACAGGCAGCGTATCCGCCCGTACGGCGTGGACATGGTGACAGCCCCGGATCTCCCATCCCCAGCGTAGTGGTTGTGCCGGCTGGCTGTCACCCGTGCCGTGAAGCGCTTCCCGCACCCTTGGGCGCGGATGCTGTGGGCAGCCCGCTCTCTGTGTCGCAGGAGCCGTGCGCAGGCCAGGGGAGGGCTCCCGTGCCCAGATCGCTGCCTGCGTGGGCTGCTCTGCGGAGCCAGGGCCCGCGGGGAGTGAGCTGTTTGTAGAGAGGCTGAGCCAGCGCTCCTGTCTTTGCCCTGAAACTACGATTTCATTACAGTGGTATTCAGCTAAAAGGTCAGCGCAAAACCCCCGTGTGAGCTCACTGCTTGAGCCGTCAGCTGTGCCGCAGAGCATCACCGCCGCAGGGTTCGAGCAGCCCTCTGCTTTCCCACCCCTGCGAGGCGTCCTCTGCTCTGGGCAGGATGGGCCCCTGCCAGGGCTGGGGGCACAGGAGCCAAGCACGGGGGTGACAATGGTGGCACCAGAGCTGCGCCCACCCACTCGCACCCTCTCCTGCAGGCGGCAGGTGACCGGTGCCGGGAGAGGGACCCCCGGCGAAGCCCGTACCCCGCGGTCTAAGCGAGCTGGAGAAGGCAGCCAGCTCGCCGTCTGCAAATCCCTTCTGTTTCCTCCGTGGTACGTATTTAGGGAAACGAGAAGAAAGTGGCGGAGAAGGGATGGAGGGCCCAAAGCTGATTTAAGTCAGCGCGTTAGGCCAGGAGCTTATTTAGCCCAAGGACTGTTGGCTGCAAATGGGGCCTCAGGGAAGGCACTCGGCACGGGGCGCCGGGAAGGGCTGCTGTTCCCGAGGCCTGGGCACAATGCGCTGTAATTAATATCTGTGAGGAATTAGGGAGGATTTGGAGAGAAAATGGCCTCAGCTTAACTTAAACAGCCACGTGATCTCAGCTTCGTTAGACTAAACAGGCAGTTGCTTCCTCGCGGTGCTGGGGCTCGGTGGCTACCAGCAACTGTACCCTCTGGCCCCACTCACCCAGGCAGCATCGGGGCCGTGCACCGCCCCGGGAGCCCACCCTAATCCTGCACCCACAGCCCAAGGCATCACCCGGGCTCTGGGAAAGAAAGGCTGAGCTCGTCACGCAGATGCTTCAGCCCTGCTTAGTCCCCAGTCTTAAGCCCGGGGGCAGAGGAATCCTCTCTTCCTCCCCAGGGATCGGATATCAGGGGAATTAAGCATGAAACAGGATCTAAATCCTCCAGTTCCTCTCTAAGCCGCCTCTTGCACAAGCGGGTGCTGCCGGGTGGGTCTGGTGGGTGCAGCACCCCTCTGCCTGACCCGTCCCGTGTTGCCCCTCGCCGTGTTCCCGCGCGAGCTGGCCGCTCGTGCAGAACGCCCGGGCGCGGGAGGGTGGCTCTTCCCCGGGGTCAGAGCGCCGGTGCTGCTTTTGGGGTCCTTTGGGCTATTTTGCAATCAAGGGGGTTACTGTCAGCAGAAAGGCCAGACTGCAGGTCCAGCGGTGGCAGAGGAGGAGGAGGAAGGTGGGCGCTGGGGCTGCTTTGCCCGGAGGAAGCACCGTGTTTGCCCCCATCCACCCTTTGGCGATCTGCGAAGCACGTGGCTGCAGAATTAGCCCGGCGGCACGAGGAGGGGTGCTTTCTGCTGCCCCAGCCCTCGCTCAGGGCATCACGACCCCCAATTCCTGCAAAATGGTTCTGCGGGACCAATTTCCCCGTCTTGCCCCTTGCTGGTGCCAGCGGTCTCCCCGCGGCCTGGCAGCCCCTCTGCTGGCAAACGCGGAGCCAGCTCTCCCTCCCACCGATGCCGCAGCTCGGCCTGCTTCTTCCTCGCCTCTTCTTCCTCACCGCACGCCGCTGCGCACAGTGGCAGCGCTTTGCATCCTGCCCTGCGCAGCCTGGCTCGGCTCTCCTTCGCCCTGCCAAAGTCAACATGGCCCCGACGAGGCGCTCGGCTCAGTCCTGGCGCTGGCAGCCCCCCCAGCCTCCAATCGACAGGTAGGAAATAAATAATGTCAGAAAGATAAACAGAGTAAATACGGCCTCGACTGCTCCGTTTCAGAAAATATTTGCGGAAGAGGTGCGCCCGTCCTGTGAGTCAGCGGCCGGGCAGGGTGCGGCTGGCGTGGGGACGGTGGCAGGACCCTGCCCGCGCCCGTGGGGCCTCCCCAAAGCGGCGCTGAGGCTGCGGCACTCGCCTTTCCCCGGCACTTCTCTGTGCCCGTAAAGGGGCGCCCGGTGCTTTTGCCCCGTGGGCCGCCCATTTGTGCCAAAGCCCTTGGGCAGGGGTGGGTGGTGGGCACCCACGTGCCCGTGAGGACCCCACTCCTCCTCTCCTCCAGGGTGGGCGTCGGGACCCTTGGGTGGCCTCCCAGCTCTCCGAGGGGCCCCTGGAAGACGCTCGCTGCAGCCCCCAGTGCAAAGCTTCAAAGCAAGGGGATGCTTGGTTCAGTTGTTGCCGAGTTTGTTGAACCAGGAACCCAGAGTCCGGCTCCCAGGGTCTCAGGAGGGCTTGTGACGAGCCCTGAGCACTGCCAGGGACCTCAGCAGGGACTGAGCACCGTGGCCCCGCAGACAGCGTCGGGAGCACCCCGAGTAGCTGGAGCAGCCGGGACACGTTCTGTAGTAATCTCGGTGCTTAGCACCGTGATTTATCTTGCCTTGCTCACAACTTTGCTTTTTCCTTCCCTCCTCGCATCTGGCCGCACGCGCCCCGTGACAGCGCTGGCTGCTGCAGCACCCCCGTGCCTGCAGACCATGTGCGCCCTGCTAATTGGCAGTGATGAACGGGGGAAGGAGCGGAAGCGTGGCTCGCATCCCGGAGCGCGGACAGATCAGCCTCCTCGAACCTGACGGGGAGCTCAGGCTGGGCCGCTCGCTCAGGCACAGAGCAGCTCGCAGGAGAGCACGGCCCTGCTTGGGGCAGGCAAGGCGTGAATCCGATTTGCAAGGGCAGGGCGAGGGTGCTGCAGAGATGCTTCCCCAGCTCTCTCCCAGATCTGTGGGCTCAACCCCTCCGTGTGCCACCACCACGTGCATCACGCAGAGCTGGTGGGGCTGCACGGACCTCCACGGAGCGAGTCTGCTCCATCACAGCCGGGTCCTGGGATGCCGTGCCTTTACTCTGCATCCAGACATCAGGACGGCTCAAGGGGGTGGGATGGCAAAAGGAGACTTCCCTTCCTCCGTGCTGACTTGGGCTATCCGGGGAGGTTGGTAACCCGGTGGGCACGCCGCAGAAACCAGAGGGCTTGGGAAAACTCCCACAAAACAGGGGTACGTTCCTAAAAAAAGCATTCGGAAAATTCCTCGGAACATCGGAGGCGTCCCCGAAGCGCAAGCGGAAACGTCCTGGGAAGCACAAAGAAAATTATTAGAAATCACCGGGAAAATTGCCAGAAAGGTCCTCGTCTGAGGAATTTCTAGAAAGCAGTGGAAAAGTCTGAGAAAAGTCATAGACTGAGGGTTTCCTCAAGATTCTGAAAAGTATTTGGAGAATTTCATAAAAAGATTCTAGTCTGCGGAATTTCTTGAGAGCCCTCGTGGGATTCTTGAAATGCACTGGGGTGCTCCTACACAGGCTGCAGATAAAGAAATACCAGAAAACTCCTGAAAGTTGGAAAACTCCCTGTAAAACTGGAAAAATTCCTGGGAGGTTTTTAGATGGAGGAAGGTCCATGAAGCCCCCGGGGCTTTCCTTGAAATGTTCCAGGTCAGGGAAGTCCTGTGAAGCCCTTGAATATTCCTGGAAATGTTCTAGACACACAGAGAGTCATAAAAGACCTGTGAAAAATGTAGGAAGGCTTTAGACTGAGGATTAACTAGGAAGATACGGAAAATTCCTAGAAAACAGTGGGGCGTAGCCAAGAAGGATCTGGATGAAGGCTTTAAGAGGAGCACCCTCCTCCCCAAACTCATAGCTCTAGGAGAAAAAACCTCTAGAAACGGTTGACATGTGGATCCCTAGAAAGGTCCAGAAATGTCCCAGGAAGCTCCGGGTGAAGAAGTTAAACGCGCCGCTTAGCTTGATCCTTTTCACTTCTCCTCGTCCGTAAGCTCTCCGTCTTTCATGGAAAGCCGTGCAGAACTCGCGGGACACGGCTCTCTTGTCTCACGGACCTCGGCGTGTTGTTTGATTGCGACGGTCAAACAGACATGGCCCATCAAAGGGCGCTGCCGGGGCACGGAACAGCTGCCGCTTGCAAGAGCCGGGCAAACTGTTGGGCCAGGCTCGTTGCTCGGTGCAAGCACCAGCACGGCCCGAGCCCCAGCAGGATTTATCTGGAGCTGACCCTATTTTCGCCTGCTGCCCGTTCTCGGGCTGCTGAGCTGACCCCAGGCAGCCGTCAGGGTGGCGAGGAGTCTCCTCGTGACGAGTCCCACGATTCGATGAAGCCTCTTCGTGGGAAAAGCGTTCCCGCTCCTTTGCATTAAAGCTACTGTCTCAGGATCGCGTTGTCTGTTTTTCCGCTCACTCTGCGTTTTCCAGTTATTTGTCTCTTCATCCTCTTTTCCAGGCTGCGGGGGGGTCCTGGTCCGTTTTGACTCTTTCCTTATGGGTGCTATCCCAAACCTTTGATCAGCGTTGCAATGCTTTTCTGCGCCGTCTCTTCTTTTTCTGGCATGGCTCGGTTGGAGCCGAGCTGCAGGAGCTCCACAGCTCCAGATGAAGGAAAAATGACATTTTCTCTTTTGTTCTCTCTTCTGGTTTTAAGAGTTCTTAATATTCCACTTGCCTTTTTTGACTCTCACTAATCATTGAAAGGATGTCTTCAAAGAGCTCTCCGCGATGTCTCCAAGATCTCTTTAAAGAACAGTAATTGCTCATACAGAGCCCGTCGCCGTGCGCGTACGGTGGGGGCGATGCTTTTCACGTTCATTACTTCGCAATTACGAATAGCGAAGTTCATCTGCCATTTTATTGCCCTGTTGTGCGCGATCGTTACATCTCTCCGCAGTTCTTCAGCGTCAGCGTTAGATTTGGCTGCCTGAATAATTTGGTGCCACGTACAAGCTCCGTGCTTCGCTGCGCTCTCCCCGCTCCCGGGTCACTCCTGGGAGGGGGCCTGGGGAGGTCCCTGGCCCCCGCGGGACCTTGCTGAAACTCCTCTCCACCGCAGAAACAGGCTCCTCACGCCGGATCCTTGCCTGCTGTCTTCAACCAGTAATTAATCTGCGAGACCTTCTCATTTAACCCGGGGCAGCTCTCCTTCCTCACCAACCTCTGCTGAGCGACCTTGTAGAAAGCTTTCAGAAAACCCAACTATCGCACAGCAACCTCCCTGCTCAAAACGCCTTCCAAGAGCTCAGCTCAATTACTCTAACTGCGCTCGCGTTGCCGCACGGCCGAGCGCGGACAGCCACGGAGCAGCCACGCTCACCCAGGGGCCGCCACGCACGGCGCAGAGCTGCTCGGGGGCGGCTCCATCCCTGCCAGCGCTCGGTGTTCACCCCGCTTTCCTCCCGGAGCATCTAAAGCTGGAGAGTTTGCAGGACTCTGTCCTGGAAGGCGCGTGAGTTAAGTAATTTGGGTCTGGGTGCTGCGCTCCTCGGGGCTCTGCTGTGGAGCTTCAGCCTGGCCGACATGGAGCTGGGCTGGCCGGGATGGATGCTCCTTCTTTAACAGCTTCTGGGAACAGCAGCGTAAGAACAGCAGAAGGTGGAGGCTTCTGGAAAAGCTCCTNCTCTGTCCTGGAAGGCGCGTGAGTTAAGTAATTTGGGTCTGGGTGCTGCGCTCCTCGGGGCTCTGCTGTGGAGCTTCAGCCTGGCCGACATGGAGCTGGGCTGGCCGGGATGGATGCTCCTTCTTTAACAGCTTCTGGGAACAGCAGCGTAAGAATAGCAGAAGGTGGAGGCTTCTGGAAAAGCTCCTCAGGCTCGACAAAAGCTCTTGAGATGCTTTCCCTGCTGTCAATGGTACCCTCTCCTTCGGCCAACACCCCACCGGGGTCGCACAGCTGGGAGGAAAGGGGCAGCCGAAGGGCCTCTTTTTTTCCAATTTTTCCTCTCTTCTTGAGTGAGGAGCTCGGCAGGAATCGGCTTAAAGTAAACAGAGGAGTCCCCGGGGCGGGATGGCCAGCGGTTCTGCAGAGCCGGCGGGATTTGCTGAGGTTGGCGCTGCCGTGAACAGGGAGGATTAAGCGTGGGATAGTTAGCTGGGCTCTCCCAGCGCCCATAGGATGTTAGTTTTCGGACTTCATCAATAAGGCTCTTCTCCTGCCGCTCCCAAAGATGTTTATGAAAGAGATACAGGAAGGGAGGAAGATCAAACCTGCTTTAGCGAGGCCTTTCTGGCTTTATCTGTGGTTTATGAGGTGACCAGACCTCAGCGGCTCTGTTTTAACTTGTTTTGATCTGGCTGTGCTTTATGACTATTATTCCGAAATGTTTTGACAGGAGCGAGCCTCACCCGTCTGGGCTCCTCCGCAGGAGCCGCATCTCCCCGCCGCAGGGAGTCTCGGGGCCACGCTGCCCGGCTGCGGCCGGGAAAGCGCCCCGGCAGCCCGGCTTTTCCCTGAAAAAAGGCAAAACGCAGAGGGAGTCGCGGGTTCTGGCTTCGCCGGGGAGGACTTGACCCTCTTGTGGCGCTTCGCTTCCCCTCCTCGCTCGCGCAGGAATGCCGAGGGTGCAGCAGAGTTGTGCTGAACGTCTGCGTTTGGGTCAGCTTAGCTTTCCTTCTTTTTTTGCGCTGGCAGCGGGGCGACTGCAGTTAAGTGGGTTGAGCGGTGTGGGCACGGCACCGCGGGGACTCGGGTGTCCTGGGTGCAACAGCTCCCTGTGAGGGGGAGCCCACTGCAGGCGCCGGGGTCGTGGGAAGGGGCGCGGGTGGGCTGCGGCTCCCCCAGCCCCTCTGCCCGGAGCCCACGCTGCCAGAAGCGCATGGGCCTGCTCTAACCCAAGTGTTTGGCAGCCCTTGTCTTTGTGGTGCTTGTTGTTAGAGGGGCTTTCCGAACCCCCCAGCGATGGTTTTCCAACAGATGTTTGGGGGTGCAGGTTGGGGGCTTTTTTCCCATTCAAGATTGTCTTTTGCTTGCGCACGTTGCATGCTTTTTTTTTTTCTTTCCAGTTACAGAAACTTCCAGCTGCACATCACACTTCTGGGAGGAAAAAATCCTTTGTGTTTTTTGGTGAAAATTGGATCATTTCGATAAATCATTCTCATTTTTATTAAATTCTTTTGCGGACAGCACTCAAAGATGGCGTCGGAGCTGCCGACTGGCTTTGGAGAAAAGTCAGGTTCACCATCAGCAGGGGCCGCGGGGTGAGCTGAGCTGGGGTCTGCCGAGGCCGAGGGAGCCGCAGGGAAACAGCAGTGGCTCCCGGGGCCCGGCAGGGTGGCGTTAGTGGCAAACGCCTTCCCCGTCTCCTGTTCACGGCCGTCAAAGCCCAGGCAGCGCAGCACAGGTCACCGTACGCCACGCACCGCAGGCCGCCAGCACGCACCGCAGCTCCGCGCTGCACACCCAAGCGAGGTGATGAACCCTTGTGGGTGCTGAGCGGGTCCCCAGCTCAGACGATGGCATCCGCAGGGGCCGGAGCCGCAGGGGAAATAACGTTCATCACGCTTGCCCATCAGCAAAGGCTCCCTATCGCAGCAGCCGGCGCCTCGGCACTGCGATGGCGAAGGCGCGTGGATGGAGGCAGGCAGGAGCGATGCCGGGGCAGCGAGGCCCAGGCTGGAGGAGGGAAGCAGCCTGGACCAGCATCTTCTGAAGAAGCCGGGCTCAGGGAGGGCTCAGGGTACCAGGGGGAGGGCAGGATCTGGGCCCGGGCGCTTGGCACAGCGCTGCGGGGCTGGTCCTGCCCGGGGTGCATGCAGCCCTGTTGCTAGAAAGCTGGCGTTGGCTTATCCGGATCAAGTGCCTGCTCCCTGGTAATTAAGGATGTGTTGACGTTAAAAGCCTGGTGTCTCTATTTTGTTTAAGCACGCTTATGGACTAAAACCGCCCTGCTTTGTTGTTAGCTTTGCGGAGCGGCGTGTGCAGCGGGTGATTACAAGATGAGTGTAAAATTGCCTCCTGCTAATTTATGCAGATTTCCTCTCCTTTTGCTGGGCGCCGCTGCCCGCTCCCCCCCGGCCGTGCCCGCTGCCGGCCCCCCCTCCCCAGCTGGCTGCCTGCACGTGGCAGCACCCTGTGTTGGGGATGCCCTGCTCTCCAGCGTCGAAAGACCCGTGCCACGGGGTTTGCAGTGACCTCGCTGCACGGCCGGCGCCTGCTGCAGCCGGCAGCCCTGCCGCCGGGGCGCTGCGTGCGGCTGCGGCAGGGCGGTTAGCCGCATCCCTGCGTCAGGCAGGCTAGAAGGAAGATTGTCAGGCAGCGAGCTGCGGCTGCTGTTTACATCTCAGTGGGTGTTTTCATCATTAGGATGCTGTGGGAAGAGGTTACCTCTCCTGCCTCGGTGTTTTGTTACCGCTGAGATGGAAGCAGAAGCTCTTTGTCAGAGACAATGTAGTTGAGTTTTGGCGGAAAGGGGTTCCCGTGTGCCGGCGAGGGCGCTTGGGTGTCTGGCCGGGTCCGTATCGGCTGACGTGGTGGTACGAGGGCATGGGGAGGAGGATGGGGGACCCTTCCACCCCTTGGGCGGCAGAGCCGGCCCCCTGCTCGCTGCCCTGGTCCCTGAGCTCTTCCCGCAGGTTCGGCGTTTGTACAGCCCGGCTTTTAAGCGGGCTGCCCCATACGTGAAGCTGAACGCCTGGTTTTATGGCCGAAGCCCTGTGTGTGCCTGCCACTCGTGTTTCTGAGGCAGTCTCTCCGAGGAGCCCTTCGTCCCACCCCGTATCTCGCTCAGCATCGCTCCCCAGCAGCGGCTGCCCAGAGGTTATTGCCAGCAATTATGGTCTGCCTCGCAGATGCGGTTGCTTTTGATCTGCTGCTTCACTGGAAAAATAAAAAAGAGGTCTCTCGCTCTCCCTTTATTTTGTTTTGAGCATCGTTCTCCAGAGGAGCAGCACCTCGAGGCGAAGGGGTGCGAGGGCAGGGCGCCGGGGCTGAGCCCCCCACCAGCCATCGTCCCTCCGAGCAAAAGGCTTGGGGGCACCTGGGAGGGCGGGAGGGCTCGGGCTGGGGCAGCAGGGACCCCCCGTGCCCCCCACGGCGTGCGGCTTCGCGCAGCCTCCCCTGCCCTCCCGCTGCCTTCCAGGCAGGGCGTATCTGGGCTGGACATGCTTTAGAGGCGCTGCTGAAATGGATGCTGCTTGCTGAACTCCTTAATTGCTTTTAGTTTTAGAGTTATTAAGGAACAAGATTTAAATAATGTCGGGGTTGGGGCAGGGGGAAGGCGGTGTAAACGAGCTGAAGGAGCTAGCAGAGAAGCTGAGATGAGTCTTAGCAGCAGCAGAGAGTTAGGGCGAGGAGTCGTCGGCTCCCCCGGCGCTGCCTTTCCTATTTTTCCTCCAAATCTGCTTCACGTTTAGGCAAACGCTCTGGAGGTCGCCCATGAATAGTCATACGAGCGCTGCCCGTGCTTGTGAGCTGCCCGTACGTCGGCTGCCTTTGCTTCCCACAGGTAGGCCCAAAAAATGAGTTTCCTGGCAGAAAGGGGATGAGAAAAAGTGCAAGATTTTCCTTGAATATTCCTTGCTCTTCACTGAAGACTTGCAGGCACTAGTTGGTACTTGCGCTGAAGATCTGATAGGAAGAGCGGCGTTTGCCCAATTATGGAGTGGAAACGATCCTGGGGGTTCGCTGCCAACTGGAGCCAGCGGTTCAAACGGCAGAGCCCCGGCACGAAACGCCCTGCCAGGCGGGGAGAAACCGCTGCCGGGCGCAGGACGGCCCTCGCTCTGCTCTTGGCAGGTCCTTTCTTCTTGTGTGCGCGTGGGTGTCTAAATCTGAGGTGGGGGGGGGGGAGAAATAAAAAAAGGTGATTATCTGGGGGAAATCCAAGAGCAAAAAGAAGCCAAAATCCTTCAGGAAAACATCCCTTGATGGCAACTCGGTGCGCTCAGGGGGGTCGGAGAATAAGGGGTGAACTATGGGTGCGCCTTGACTGATGGCGGCACATCGTAAGATTCATGCTAAGCCAAAGTGCTGAAAAGGGCATTAGAAGAAGCACTCATTATCTGCGTCTCCGGAGTGCTAATTGGGGTCACGGCGTGATTTTTGGAAGGATGGTGCTGTGAAACTCGGCGCGAGCCGGTCGCTCTTTGCATAGCAAACAGCTGGGTCTGGTGATGGGGGCTCTCAGGCGAGATGACGGAGGCACCCAGGGCTTGAAACTCCTGCCGAAAGCTGCCTCTCCCAGCAGAAAGGCACTTGGGAGAAAAGGCGTTTCCCACACCGAGGTTTCTAGAAATTGCTCTGGAGCTGGACGTCAGTATTTCAAAATCAAGCACACATAAAGCCGCTGGCTGCACCCGCTGCATCCGCCGGTCCCGCTGGCCATCCCGTTTCCATGGCACGCTTGACTAAAGCAGGGAACTCTTTTGGTGGAAACACGGGGTGAGAACGGCTCAAAGAGGAGGAAAATGGGAGGGAAATGGGAGAAGAAGAGGATGCTCGCAGAGCAGGAGCTCCCACACCCTCGGCGTCTCCCATTTAGGAACCGGATGCTCTGGGCTCGGGCTCCCCTTCCCCTGTGCTGAGCCAGGAACCGCCCGGCCCGATCCCAGAAATGCCGTCGCCCATCCTTGAAGCTGAGGAAAAACAACAACAGCACCAGAGAGACGAGATCCCTCGAGGAAAACCAAAACAAACAGGCAGCAGCTCTGCTGTTTCCCAACATTATCCCGGCGTTTCCAGCAGCACCCCAGCAAAACCTCCTCTATTCCTGGGAACAACGGGGCGGACGCAGCGCCCCACGGCACCCCGGCAGCTCGCAGCCGCGTTGCGATGCTGGGTGGGGGGGAGCCGAGTGGCCGGGGGGGCAGCAGGGGTGACCCCCGAGGGGCGCGCAGCGCGGCGCTGCCGGTGGGGTGCCGGCTACGGGAACGGCTGCTGGAGGCTGGCGGGGAAGAGGCTCCTCCGAATGCGGCCGGTACCTGCCGTAGATGCAGCTCGATAAAACGACTGGCTGGAGGGGAGACAGACAGATCGCTTGATAAAGACATGAAGCGAAATAGAGGGTAAATACAGTAATCGCCAGAACTTCCCACCAGGGTGTTAGCATTGAGGTTGTAAATACGCTGAAATCAAAGACTCATAAAACATGCAAATTGCTCTGTGCACGTTTGTCTGTCTCCTTCCCATGTCTTTGCCCCTCACCCCTTTCCTCTGAATTTCTATCTTTCTATCTCTCTTCTTTCCGTGATCTCCTCTCTGCTCCTGACGAGCCTGTTAGGGCGAGGGAGGGAGTCTTTAAAAGGCATTTTTGTGGTTCTGGGCAGCAAGTCAAAAAAAAAAATCTGCTTTTTTTTCCCCGCCACCCTGCCCCCTTCCCTGTTCCAGACTCAGGGACACGTCACCCCAAACCTACACAGCCATCAAAATAAACATTAATTAAGATATTTTCAGTGATGTTCGCTGTCACAAATTACCAGCCCCACAAAAGAAACGCTGCTGTGCAACTACTCATGATGTCAGTTTATCCCTTTTGCGATTGCTGAGATAAAGCATCATTTCTCCGCTTTCCTCTCCTGCCTTTCGCCCCGTCCTGCTCCGTGCCGGGAGCCAGCGGCTCAGCGTGGCTGGAAAAGCAACGGCGCCGCTGCGGGCTCCCCTGGCTGCGTCGGCAAAGCCTGCGGCGGGGCACGGAGCAATGGTCCGAGCGGGCAGCGCAACACTGTCTGGATGGGAGGATTTTGTAGCCTTGGTGCCTCGCGAAAAACTGGGGTCCCCTCCCGATGCCTGGAGGGGGTAGGGATGGCCAGGGGTGCCGGGGTGCGGGGATGCAGGGGTGCAGGGGTGTGGAGATGCAACGATGCAGGGGATGCAAGAGTGCTGGAACGCAGGGGTGTGGAGATGCAGGGGTGCATGGACGCAGGCGATGCAGGGGCGTGGGGTGCTGCATCCCGCTGGCCCGGGGCAGCGGAGATGGCGCTGGTGGGGCCGCGCAGCCGCCCGGGGAGGCAGCGTGGGCCGCCCGGCACAGGATGGCTGCCAGCAAGCCGGAGCTGGCAGAGCAGGGTGGGGAAGCAGGAAAGGGAGCCCCGCTCCTCCTCCCCTGGGGGAGAGCTGTGGCTCTCGGCGGGAGGGTTGTGAGTACACACAGACTCTCTGGAGCCTCCCATGTAAATCCTGGCAGGACCCAGCCAGCTCTGAGCTCATTCACGTGAGATCACCGGCTCGTTCAGGGCGCTTGCACGGGTGGGTACGTGCTGGGATTTCTGTGGGGACCCTGCCCTGGGGGCTGCCCATGACTTGGGAGCTGGGAGAAGAGTTCAGCTCGTCCGACTCAGCTCCCTCCACGTCCGTCCCGCAGCAGCATCGTGATGATGTGGCCACGCACAGCAGTCCCCCAGCCTCCTCCAGCCAGCCTGCAGAAACCCACTGCCATGCCGAGGCACAGGCTCTGACCCTGGGGACGGCAGATCTGACCCCAAGGATGGCAGATCCGACCCTGGGGATGGCAACGCTTCTATCTGCTGCCCCGGCCAAGGGCCAGAGGCTGCGGGAAGCGGGAGAGCAGCCCCGGAGCAGCGGAGGTGCGACGCCCTGGGCTCCTCCGCCGGCAGCCACCTGCCCCGGCATGAGACCGGCGCGGTGCGAAGCGTGGCCTCCAGGCTCCCGGCAGTTTCCCCTTGGGTAGGACACGGCCTGAGGTCGCCTTCTGTTCTTTCGCCACCCTCAATCATTTTTCCTTTGGTGTTAAAACCTTGTGGGATATTTGCATGCAGTTGTGACTTCCCCGAGCTCCTGCGGGTCCAAAGAAAACAGATCCATGTGTTTTAAAATCTCGGCTTACATACCATTCCTCCAGCTTCTGCTCCTTTTTGGGGCTTTTCCTTCGTTCGGTGGATCAGTGACCTGAAAATGCACTTTATGTTTTCCCTAGGAGAGCTAGATGAGAAGAGCTCTGGCATAGCTGCATATTAAACCCGACCTGCCGCCGCTGCAGCCTTTGCTGAGCTGCTGCTCTCCCACCTCCGACAAGTTTTTAATCACTCGCCCCAGATAGTTCAATTAGATTTCCC
>VZSC01001676.1:382-17152 GCA_013398225.1 Steatornis caripensis | reverse complement strand
CCCCGGCCTGGGGCTGCGGGCCGGCCCGCGCCCCTTCGGGTTCCAGTGCCCGCCGAGAGCGTTGATCTTTTTATTCGCGCTTTCTAAAAACTGCGTTGCCTTTCCAGGCTTTTCTTACCTTTGGTGTTTTAATTTGATTTTTCCGAACGCGTTTTGGTTTTTTCATTTTTCATTTTTTTATTTTTAAATTTTTTAAATTTTTAATTTTTTAAATTTTTAAAAAAATTTTTAGTTTTTTTAAAATTTTTTTTTGTTTTAAAATTTATTTCACCTTCACACTTTTCATTTGCTCACCCCCGCCGCGGGGGTTCGAGGAGGTTTGAGGCGCCGCCGCCCCTCGCCTGCCCGGACCGCCGCTCCGCTGCACCACGCCGACGCCACGCTTGGATTGATTACCCTTTTAACAATATTTTTTTTTTTTTTTTAATTTTTAAATCGTTTTTCCTGGGTTTTCCCTTCCCAAAAAGCAGGCTGCGGAGGAAGGCGAGGGGCCGGCGGTGGGACATCGCTCCCCCCCTCCCCGGTCCGGGTGCGAACAAAGCCGGCTGCGGCGCTGCTCCACAGCCCGGCTCCGCGTACAGCCCGTGTGTATATAAATACGTGTGTATATATGTGTGTGTGTGTGTGTGTGTGTGTGTGTGTGTGTGCGCCCCGGCTGAGGTACAGAACAATGAGAGGGGGCTCCTCCAGCGGGCCGGGGTGAAGGAGGAGGAGGAGGAGGAGGAGGGCAAGGCGCCGGGCTTGCCCCGGGATGGAGGAGCCAGGCTGGTTTTGGTTTTGGCAGCCCCCTCGCTGGGCTTTATCTTGTAGATCACGGAGTGTTTGTTTATCTTAGCCCTTTCTGGGTTTAAAAAAAAAAATAATAATCCTGCTTTTAACCTGATTTCCCCCACCTCAACCACATTTCTCGGAGAAAAAAAAAAGAGTTTTTGAGGGTTGGAGAGAACCAAAACAATTTGGACAGCCTTCCCGCTTGGACACGTATTCCAACCAAACGTTTATCGCTTTTTTTTTTAATGAGGAGGGGGAAAGCAACTTCGCAGGCACACGCCTGTGCGCGCGAGCTCAAGGGTGTCGGAGGCGCCAGGACGAGGGCTCCCATCAGTTAATTTTCCAGCTCGGTGTGTTTTCCCTTTCCTTCCTTTCGGAGATGTGTGCCTTGGCCGGGAGCAGAGAGCGCCTTTACCCTCGCGAGCCGATCCGTTGCGTTTGTGAGGCTGCGACGTCGGCGAGCGGGAGGCAAATCGGGTCCGGAAAATAGCCTTTTGGTTGAAAAAGGGCGGCTGGCGGGTAGAAACGGCGTTGGCGTGGCGGTGGCCATGTCGTCCCAGCGCGCTTTATTAGCGCTGGCTTTTATGAAACTGCCAAGGCTTGGGGAGTTGGGCGGAGGCGATGGCGATGCGGTGGGCACGCTGGAAGCTGCGGGGGTGGCACGCCGGTGGGTTTTCCGCCATCCTCCCCATCTGCCGAGGGGCTGCCCGTGCCGGCACCGAGGCCTGGGTGCGTTGGGCTCGGAGGCGTCCTTCCCCGGTGGGGCGGCCGCGGGGGAGCTCGAGGTGTTTCTGGGTTCTTCTCCCCCCCCAGTTTGGAGCTCGGTGGCTGTCCACCCCTGGCACAGCTTTCTGGTTGCACGGGTGCCTGGTGTGGGGCAGCAGCCCAGGGGGCTTGGGGACGGCACCGGTCCCCACTGACATGGCACCTGTCCCGCCACAATGGGAGCGGGTGGGAAATGCCCAAAATGTCGGTGTTCCCACCCGGAAACGGCTCTGCCACGGTGGGACGGACGCTGGGGAGGGAGCCGTGGTTGGTTTTTGCCACGGTGGGGGCTGTGGGTGCCCGGCCGTGGTCCCATCGGTCTGCGCCCGTGTGGCCTGGCCCCAAACCCTCATCTTTGGGGTCCCTCGCTTTCCCTTACCCCTTTGCGCCCCTGCTGCCCATCTCCGCGGGTTGCGTGGCGTCGGGCAGAGCCTCTTCACGGCCACTCCTGCCTGCAGACGCCGTGGAGCAAACCGGTCTGGGGAACCAACCGCCTGCTCTACGGAGCCTGGTTCCAGTTTGAGGAAAAGCCACGTGCTTTGTCAGACTGGGTTTACTCCTGGGTGAGTGCGTTGAAATCCCCCCACGTGCACTTGCCGCCACGTCTCAGGCTTTGGAGCCCCTTCCTCCGGGGCGTCCATGGGTGATGCCGCGTCTGTGCCAGCCCTCTGCCCCGCTGAGCTTTGCCTCTTGTTTTTAGAGTAAAGAGAGCTAAAGCCTTTAAAAATAACATCGCTAAGTGGAATTTTCCAACAGGTAGAAGGCGAGCGCGTTGCGCGTTGGGCCGTCTGGCCTTGGTGGTGTCACCGTAAATAATGAAAATATTTTCGTGCCCTGTCCTCCAGCTCGGGGCTGCGCTTACGGAGCGTGGGCTTGAACTTGGCCGGGGCGTCAGCAGCAGGTTCCCGATCCCGTGGGGATCGGAGGGACCCTGGTAACACGTCCGATAGAAGGAGCGATTTCCTAATCGAGTTAGGGCTGGCTTAAGCTGTAGCGCTGTGTGCCACGTTGAGGAAGCGTTTCCCTTCGGCTCCTAGGTGCGTGTCCAAAAGCAGGCGGTGAAATCGTCACCGTCTTCCTATGGTGAATAATTCTGTGCCTTTAAAGTGGAAAAAAACCCAGGCCTAGAAATGCTTTTGCTGGGTGAAAGGTGGCGACGGCCGTGAGCCTGCGCTCGGGACGAGCCTGGGCTAAATCAGATCCGCGCCGAGCGAGCCTTCCCCGGAATGTCTGCGGAGCCCCTCGGAAGGGGTCTCAGGGAGCCGGAATGGTTTTGATTTTAGCCCGCCGTGTCCGAAAGGGGTTTTGTGGAGGGGGCGGAGGGTGCTTTCGGGATTTCGTGGGCCCTTTTGCTGCCCAGCTGGGGGTTGGTGGGAGCGTGCTCATGGCGGACAGCCGGGAATCGCAGGAGAAATTCTGCCTAAATCCTTTCTGAACTCCCTCGGCTGTACATTTGGAGAAATATTGACCCTGGTGGGTTCCTGTTCCGACCGTTAAAAGGAAGCATTCCTAATAAAATATGGTTTGGAAAATTCATTTCAGGCTGGAATTTGCCTCTCCAGAAAGTATTTTAATAAGGAGGTGGGGGAAATGGGACACATCATCCGCGCGGCTCTAAAGAATGGGTCGTTTCGACTCTGCTTTTCTCTCTTTCCCTTATATAAAGTTTTACCCGGCTCCACTCGCTCGCTAGCTCTGGAGCAAGCCAGCAACTCTCTAAGAACAAGGCAAATACATTTAAAAGAAAAAAAGCAAAAAAGCATGGAGGAGGGGAGGGGGGGAAAAAAAACCCAACCCCAACCGGGCAAAAGTCTAATCCTTTGTGGTATTTTTATTCTGCCTTTAATGACATTATGGTGTCCTACTGAATTCTGTAAGCGCCGAGTTTGAAGCCTGGCGTATCTTTGCCTTTTTTAATGCCTTTTACGAGGGACAAAGTGCTTGCGGGAAGGCTGTTTCCGAGGGGAATGGCTAGCCCGGAGCTCTGCATCGGTGGGCTCGCACTTGTCGGAGCAGATGTAATTTAATTACTGTAGCAGTGGGTGCATGAGGTGCTTTGCAGTATAAGGAGTTGGGAAATAGTGAAAACATGCTGCTTATTTTTAATTAAAAGCCATGTTTGGCTCACGGAGCCTGCGGAGGCTCCCTCTTCCCGGGGAGCGCCCAGCGTCGGGGGCTCCCTGGGTGTGGGGGGCACGGAGGGTCCCGTCAGCGATCCAATGGTCCCCGCGCACACCTCTGCACACCCCTGGCGCTTTGCTTCGTTGCTGAAGGCTGATTCGGATTAAGCGAGCCTGGATGGTCTGCTTCCCGGTTGGAGTTTCCCTCTGGAATGGAGGAGCCGTTTCCAAGCGTGCCAGGAGGTCGCGGCTGGGAGGGTGCTGGAGGCGGGGGACCCACTTTGCTGGGCGCTGTGCGGTTGTGCTGGTGCGGGGAGCCTGGTGTGGGGCTGTTCAGTGCCCTCCCAGCACGGGGGGCTCTTGCTCTTGCAGGAACGTCCCTGTGCTGAGGTTCACCTCGCTGTGCCTGGGGGAAGGAGCCCCCGGGGCTCC
Source organism: Steatornis caripensis (assembly GCA_013398225.1). Taxonomy (NCBI): domain Eukaryota; kingdom Metazoa; phylum Chordata; class Aves; order Caprimulgiformes; family Steatornithidae; genus Steatornis; species Steatornis caripensis. Next base: position 13,064 of record VZSC01001676.1, on the reverse strand, counting down.
TTGCGTGTAGTTTGGGAATGACTTCATTAACTTAAATTTAAAAAAAAAAAAAAGTGAAGGCAGGGCTGCGGCTGTTGCAGTAGCTGGGTAAATACCACTGGATTCTATAAAATGGATTTAACTGCTTCCTTTAAAAGAAAAAAAGAGCCGTGATGGGGTGGCTGATTGATTGTAAAAGGAGCCGGAGCTTTCTCCAGAGCAAAGCAGCTGCTGCAGCTCCTGGGAGCCGCACGGCAGGGCAGCAGGGACAGCACAGGACGTTGGTGCCATTTCTGGCCGTGGAGGGCTGGGAGGGAACGGGTTGGGGGGGGCTGCTTCCCCCCACCCCTCCGCCACTGTACCTGAGCAACTTCATCGCTTTCGGTTTGAGGCCGCTCCTCGGGTGCCGGTCCCAAAGAGGCTGCGTGCAGCAGGGTGAGACGTGCCCTTGCGCGGCCTGGGCCGGGTGGGCAGGCGTCCCCTCCGAGCCCTGCACATGTTTGTACCCGTCACGGGGCTTGCAAGGAGCCACGATGCACGTGCAACCCCCTGCACGACGCGCGTCGGTGGGTGTTTGGGTTGTCCCCTGGAAACGGGGCGCTTAGCAGTAGGGATGACCCCTTCTTTCCACGTAGGATTTGTGTGTCCTGCCTGCCCCACGGCTTCCCTGTGGCTCTCCGGTCCCTGCCCCGAAGGCAGGGCACCCTGTGATCGGCGCAGCGGTGGTAGTGCTGCTGGGAAGCCCCTCTGCCCAAGGAGTGCCGGGGTCCGGTGGGAAAACATCTTGTACCGATCAGTAGCACATGCTACTTGGAGTCTGGCAGCTGAAACAGGGTGGGGAGAAACAAAACTGAAATCCATTCTGTGTCTAATTAATGATTGCTTGTATCGGGAGAGCAGGAGGAGGACTCTGGGCTCAGCGCTATCTCAGCGTCACATCTGGGCAGGAATGTGGTGGCGGTGCTGCGGGGCTTTTGTTGTGCTTGGGGCTCGGAAGAGCCGTGGTCTCCATCGCTGTTCTCCTTCCTTCCCGTCCCTCGCTCTGGGGCGGGTGGCATGGCGGGCAAACCGTCTCCGGCGAGCAGGAGGCATTGGGGGTGGTGGTGTTTTGCCTGCTCGCGGAGACGTTCGGCACCCCACAGTGCGCACCCGACATCTTTCGGGGAGGTTTTTCTTGCCCGTTGTGTGTTGTCTCTGGTTGGAGCACCGGTGCCCTGCTCGCGGCTGTGCTGGAGCCTCGGGCTGCTGACCCCACCAGCCTGCCCAGGCTCGGTCCCGGACGAGCCAGGGCTCAACATCCTGCTTGGCTAGGCTGGGTTTGTGCACGAGGTGGGGGGTTGCGTGGCCCCCCGCGCTTTAGGGAGCAGGGTCCTTCCTGTGCGGCTGGAGGCAAACCCCACGGAGGCTGCGGGTGATGCCTGGAGGGGAGTGCAGGCTCGGGGGAGCCTCCAGCACCCTCCTCCTCAGGGAGGGCCAGAGGACGGGGGACAGGTTTGGGGGGTTATTTGGGGTGTTTCAGCGAGCGGCGGCTTCTCCTTGAGCTCTCCCTGCTGGTGCCCCCGGCTGGGATCCGACCAGGCTCAGGTGCTGGCGTGGCAGTGCTGCCCCGGCCGAGCCGAGCAGCTGCGCTTCAAAAATGCCAGCTATTTATAACCCTGGCTCGGCTGCTCTGGAATAACCTTTTCCTACCCGCAGCCGGCCCTTCCCAGGTGGGCTGCTCCTGCTTTCCGAGGCCGTGGGACCCAGCTTTTGCCAGCGGGGCTGCCGTGGGGGCTGCATGGAGAGCCGGGGGTGTTGAGGGAGGGTGTGTGTGCTCTTCGGTGTCCAACCATGAACTTCCCTTGGTGTTTTCCGAGGGCTCGGTGCCGCCGTGATGTTGCGCCTGCGCGTACGTCCACGTGTGCCGTGTCTGCTGGCCCGGCCGTCGGCGAGGTTGGGCCGCGGTGAAGGCTTCCTGTTAACCCGGTTGGTTGACGTGGGTTGGCTCTTGCGGGTGCCAGCACGGAGGTGCTGGGGGCGGGATGCCCAGGGAACGCTGCGTGAGCTCTCTGTCCCTGCTGCTCCTTCCGGCCAGAGTTGGGTGAGGGTTTTCGGAAGCGCCCTCCTTGCAGTGTTGGGTCCCCCTCTGCAAAGGCCTGGGGTGGGTGCCCTCCCTGGGGGAGGAGCGGGGAGGTCCCGGCTGCTTTTCGCGGCTCGCGTCCATCAGTGCTGCGGGGACGGGACGCGCGTATCCCGTTTCCTGGCAGTCCCGTTCCTTGCACCCGGCAGCCGCTGGTGGCTTGCTGGCTTGCAGCCTTGGGGACCGTCTGCCCTGCCCGGCTTTCAGCTTCTGGGCGGACGCTTTGGAAAAAGCCAAGTGTGTTACCACGGCTAATCAGCTGTGAATACTCTTACACCGTTAATATCGATCTCCGAGTATTTGCATGTTTTCCTTCTCCTTAAGGCTGGGAAACGCGGCTGCATGTGCGTTAGCGGCAGGGCCGAGACTCGACGCCTTCTCCTCTCTGCTACGGCTTTTAACGTTCTGACGGGTTTCTGAAACGTGAGCACGGTCTGGTGCATGGGTTCGCACGCAGGGACGGCCGCCTTGGGTCTGGCGGCGATGCAGGGCAACGCTCGGGGATGCAGCGATGCTCGACACGATGGTGCGGGCCTCCGGCGTTCTTTGTCTGGGCTCGCTGTAGTATCGCAGTCGAACGCGAGGAGGAGGTCTGTGGCCCCCCTGCTCCCAATGGCGTTCCGGGGTGGGGGGCAAATTATTGATGCATGTTGGAAAGGGTGGATGGGTGCAAAGGCGCTTCCCCCCTTAAAGTGGAGGGCGGCAGGTTTTTGTGAGGGTGGGCTCCCCCCGTGCCGGCAGGGGTGACGGCGTACCCTGCCCGCAGCCGGGCGGGCAGCATATGGAAAGGATCTGGGTGTAATATCCCGGGCTGCAGCATGGCTTTGCTGAAGAGGCCACTTCAGCAGGGGACGCGGCGTGGTTAGTCCTCCCGGCTGACACATCCCAGGCCTTCCTCAGACTTGAAAGAGCTCGAGTTCGCCTTTGAATCTGAGGATTTATAGCCCTTTTAGGCCTCTCCAATAAAAGCACGGCTCCCTCCTCAGACAGAGCCCACCGTCTCCCTCCTCCAGGCTCATTATCCCAGGGATTTGTGTTGCTTGCTCTCGCGCGCTCTCGCTCTGTTGTTCGCTACCGCCGCTTTCTTCAGATGTGTGGCCGAGAACTTCGGAGCATAAAAGCAGAGCTGGAGGAGCTGCGGGGCCAGGATGCGGCCCCTGCCATGATCTTGAGCAAACGTGGCTCCAGACCCAGCAGCGTGCAGGGGGAGGACCCCTCACGCGATGGTGCGGGGGGTATGCCGGCGTCTCCCCCTGTAGCTGGGGAGCACCGTCTCCCCTTGTGTCGTGCGTTCCCGGCGATGCCGCTGCCATCCCTCGAGGGCTGCGAGCAAACCGGGATGAGCTCCCGTCCCCTGGGCAAGCGTGCGGTGTGCGTGCGCCCTTCTGCCTCGTCTTGGCACGCGCGGGCACTGAAGCATCCTCAGCCCTGCAGATCGTGTCTGCTTTCTACAGGCACGTGAAGCCTCTAACTGTTTAAAGAGAGGCTTAGGAAAGAGTCCAGAGAAACGACATAATAATTATTGTATTACAAATTGTTTCCTTTAATGGGCCCTGTCGGATCGCTCAGTCTGCTAAACACATTGTGCCCTCCCCCAGCCCTGTGCTGCTGTGGCCCCTTTCCACTGCTCCAGCCTCGCAAACCCAGCCCCGCTGGAAAATTCCTCCTGCCGAGGAGCCCGGCTGGTGGGGCGAGGGATGGGGGCTGCGCGGGGACCTGCCCGGCCCCCGGGGGCTCCGCAAGGCGACGGCGGGATGGAGCGGTCCCGTCTGCGAGGATGGGCCCTCTTCTTGCAGGTGGGGGGTGGTCCCTGCCCCTTCCCTTGCTCCAGAGCATTGCGTTGCCCTGGACCTTGCGCATCCCAAGGGCTTTCAGGCCAGTGGCACCCCTAGCTGATGCTCCGGGGCTCAAGGCCACCTACTCACGAGTCAAAAACTTCTTGCCCTGCCTGTACCGGTGCTGCAGGCAGGGCAGGATGGGCAGAGCGAGCTTCCTGCCCTTCCCTGGTGTTTCGGTGCTTGCGTGGTGGCGGTGGACGGCTCCCAGGCAGCTTTTTGGCAGCTCCCACCCCTGAGGGCTGCGGGGTGTAAGGAGAGGAGCCACCAGCGGCAGTGCGAATTTTTTCGTTGCCCCCAAAGAATAAACGTGTTGGAATTAAGCAGCAGGTTACATTTCTTCAAGGCCGAGCAGCAAATATGTTTTAAATTTGGCAGCCGGCAGCGGAGAGCGGGTGGGAGAAATTTTCCAGGTATTGCGTTACACTTTCCCCTGAAAGGGCTCTGCTTTGGGGCTGGGGATTAAAAGGAGGAGAGGAGGGGGCAGCCCCGGGTGCGGGGACCGGGGCTGTGTCCCCGAGGGGAGCGGACCCCCTCCGGCTCATACGTGCTCGCAGCCCCGCGTGCTCCCGCTCCCTCCGGCGCGCTCCCAGGGCGCGGGGGCTGTGATGCTCGCCCTGGTTGACTCAGGCCCTGCCTGGGGCAGAGGTGCGCTGCGGGGAACGGCCGGGATTAATTTTTGGGCTTCCTCCCTCTGGGTGCGATGGGAAATTTCCACCTGGCTGTGGGCACCGCCCCGCTCCCCCGGCCTGCTGGGCTCTGCCTTGCCCTCCCCTCCTCCTCTGATGTCTTTAATAAATGCTTCATGCAAGAGCGAACCTGGGATCCACTCCCAGCACAGAACTGGGGCTTGGCCAATTAGTCAATTATTTTAGAAGAAGAAATTAAAAGCAAAGTAACTTTTGTTTTTTTCTCTTAGGGGAAGGTCTGGCCAAGGCAGGGGCCGGCAGCCCCTCTTGTGCCGGGGTGAGCTGGAGGGGCTCCACACAGCCCCTGCCGTAGTGATCTCTGCCTGCAGTCGCTGAGCTCCGCCGTGTTCCCCCTCCCTGTGCTGGCAGGACGGGGTGCTGCCCCCAGCACCAAGCAAGGGATGAAATCTTGGCAGCTGCCTGTGCTCTGGCTCGCTGCCTGTCCCCCCTGCACCCTGCTGTCCCCCCCAGCATGTCCCTTGTGCCTGGGTAGCCAGGCGGGTGGTCCAGGAGCATCCCCTCTGGAGCTGGCACTGCTGCATCCCATTGTTCCCAGCTTCCTTCGAAGCGGGAGGAGGAGATCCTTCCCCAGGAGGTGAGGAAGGGCCGTCCCAGTGCCGTGGCGGGGTGCAGAGCCCCATTCCTTCTCGCTGGGCAGAGCTGCGGTGCCCCATGGTCCCCACCACCCCAGGGGCTGGGGAGCGGGGGCCCTGGCCGGGCTGGCGTTTCAGGAAGCCGCTCGGAGGTGCGAAGGGCTGGAGACGGCTGGAATTTCCACTTCAGCTGTGTTTGGTTTTAGATTTGTATTATTATTCTTTCGTGTAAATGCTGCGAGGACGCGGCCTGGTTGCATGCCCCTGCCTGCACGTCCGTGCTGGCTTTCTCCCCGTGGCACAGCCCCTGTGCCCCCCTTAGCCGTGCCTCAGCTGTGGCTAATTGCTGAAATAACGGGGGCGGCAATGGCCACGCAGGGCAGCGGTGCTGGGCCAGGGTCAGCGGAGGGAGAGGAGAGCAGGGTCTGTTGCGCAGCCATGCCTCCCAGCCCTGTCCCACCCCACCGTCCCGCGGCTTCGTGCCCGTTGGTGGTGTCGCTGCAGTAGGAGAGCTTTTTCCTATTTTCTTTCTTTTTTTGTCCTTGCCTGAGCTACAGCAAGGCTCTTCGCAGGGGATAGAGGGTGGAGGAGAGCCAGCTCGTGGGATGTGGGGGCTGCCTGCTCAGTGCTGGGGCTCGGCGGAGGCTCTGCAGGGCCACCCTGTCCTTGTAGCTGCGGTGAAGGCATGGAGAGGGGCATAGCCCCTGCTGGCTTTGGTGGCGGAGAGCCCTCGGGATGGCACGTGATGGCGCACAGGCCAGCCGGTGGCTTCACATCTTGGACTTTTCCCTTTGTTTTCTGTTTGCAGAATTCAGCTTTGTTCCCAAAAGGGCCGGGGAGGTGATGGCACCCCAGGGTAATGGTGGGGAGCAGCCGGTACTCTCCCAGGGACCAGCTCTGGTGACGATTCCCCATGGCCAGGGCGAGGGGGGTCCCACGTGAGTCCCTTCGCAGGAGCGGTTCCCGATCCCAGGGAGGTTTAACGCTTTGTGATGCTTTTGATCTCTGCCCTGACTTGGTTAGCGATGGGCGCTGCTTCCCTAATTACCCCCTTCATGTGGGGCTGTGCTGGTTGTTTGTGCTTACCTGGTCTCTCTCTTGCTCTCAAGAAAAAAAAAAAAATACCCTGCAAGGGTGTGTGCGGGGTGGGGGAGCACGGCGTGCTTTCCCATACGATGCAGGAATCCTACAGTGCTCTTCATATAGCCCTGGGTGCTCCCACCCACGGCAGGCAGTTTCATGCTCCTCGGCTGGTTTCATAACATCCAGGAGAGGCACGAAAGTTTTCCAAAACCACCTCCCTTTGCTGCGCGCGGAGCCCGTGAGCTCGGGGAGGCAGGGGGGCGCTCGCTTTAGGGTGCCGACGAGGGGCTGGCGGTTTGTCGGTCATGCTGCCCGGCTGTAAGAGCACCGGTGCTCGCCTAGCATCCCTTCTCGGCTAGGTTTTACGCCTTTCAGTGACTCCTTTGCATGGCGTGCCTGGGCGTGTTGCGGGACGGGGACAGCGGCAGGGAGGGTGCAGGGACTCCTGCTGCTGTCCCCAGCCTGGTGCGGGGGTGCCGTGGCTGGGCCAGGGCTGCGGGGTCCTCCTGGCTCCTCCTCCCCCTTTCTTCCTTCTCTTACCTCTTTGAGTGTGGAGGCGTGTGGGTTGGGGATGGAGGCCCGTGGACCATCCTGCAGGGCTCTCAGGGTTCCTCCATGCCCGTGGAGCAGTTGGAGGCTTGTGGGGCGTCAGACTTGCAAGCAGAGCGTTAACATGCTGAGGTTCTGTACCAGTGCATAAATGGAGTAGAAAAGTTTTTGTGTTTCTTATCCGAGGGTGCTTTCTCCTTAAGGTGCCTGTCCCTGGTGCACCCAGTTCACCCCACATGCCTGCGTCCTGGCAGCAGAGACCTTGTCCTCAGTGGGAAAGCCTCCACTGCCAGTTTCTTGTCGGGGAGGGGGACGAGAATCCCTTTCCTGGTTAATTAAAGATAAGGAGATATGTTGATAGCGCGGATGGTTTCCTTGCACAAGGATAGGGAGCGGGTGAGAGATACAAGAGCGGTGGGATAATTGCATCCAGATGCTTCCTCCCTTGGTCTCCGGGGCCGTGTGTGTTCCAGCGCCCAGCCAGCTCAGGCAAGCAAAACCAGGGAGCCGGCACCAAAAAACCAGGGCTGGCCCGAGTGGTTTCAAACAGCTCAACCTGTGATGGCTCTCGGTTTTCACCGCGTCTTCTGGCGACCGGAGCGGTCCTGTGCTGAGCTGTGGCTGGGGCTCCCCCGGTTCTGCCAGCCCCCAAGCTGGGGCTTTATGAGAAGTGCCGAGTGCTGTGGGACCAGGGATGTGATGCGGAATTGGCAGCGCTGGCTGCGTTGTGCGCGGCAGGCCGCTCTCCTGGACCCGCACCGGAGGAGGCTGCCTCTGCTGCGCCCGGCTTCCCCGCCGCTCACGCCGCCTTGGGATGATTGTGCCGTAAACACCGTGTTTTTTGGCATCCCGGCTTTCTTGCAGAGAGCATCCTTGCTAGCAGTCGTATTTATGATTATTTATTGGTTCTTAATGCCAAATAGCGTAAACATCTGGCTGATGCACACGTTGCTCAGGCGGTGGGACATCTCCGAGTGTTCGGCGTTGGGTTTATGCGCTTTGTGAATTGGAAGAAAGCAAATGGTGGGTTGTTTTGATAAACTCCCCTGAAGGTAGAGATTCTTGAAGGGCTTCACTGCTGACCTTCTTGTTAATGACTGCTCCGCAGCGCCGGCAGGACCAGCTGAAAGGGAGTAATGAAGCGTTGTCATCCGGCGCGCTCAGCCCAGCCGGGGCCCCGCCAGGAACACACCGCCTCCCTTTCGCACTGGGGATGTGTGCCCCTCTCTGCATATTTATCGAGCTGGTTCCCCGTGCCGGCTGGATCGGAGCCTCGGCTCGTAAGACGTGTTTTAAGGTTGTGGTCCTGGCCTTGGTTTACACCGGCAATGGGTGTCGATGCAGGATTTTTTCCCCAGGTAACTGCCGTAGAGGTAAAGCCAGCTGCTGGTAAAGGCACTGGGGAAGAAAGGGGCGCAAAATCACTTGGTGATGGACACAGGTTGTACTTCCCTGCGATTTCCCCTTCTTTTAGCCCCAGACAAAGTTTGGTGGTAAGGAGAGAGGAAAATACGAGCGGAGGAAAATTTACTACTGCTGTGATTTCTGTAGTGCTTCTGAAGGTGAGAGTTGAGTCACTTTGCCTGGTACCAGCTCAGCAATTCCGCCCTGTCCCCGGAGAGTGTCTGAAGTCACGCAGGGAGAAATAACGCTTGGGGTTAAAAATAGATGCTGACAATAGGAAGGGAGGACTGGAAAAGCTCCGTGTCAGGGGAGGTGGACGGAGCCCGGTGAAAGGCGTTGGGGTTGTGCTGCACTGCTAGAGCCGGGCTTCAATGGCTTAGGCCGGAATTAAACCTCGTTTGCCCTTGTCGCAACCCAGAGCAGGTTTTGCTCTTGGGCTTGGATGTCAGTCCGCCGGGGCAAGTTGCCTCTGTTTTTAAGGGTCTTGCAAAAGTTTGTTAGTGAGTGCTCTGCTCCGTGTCTCGTGAGGATGCTGTGCCTGTTGGGGCCAGGGCTGGGAGAACAAGAAAGCTCATTAGATCCTGATTGTTCCAGGAGGGAAGGTGGGACACGGCTTTGGCAGAGGAGAGCCTGGCACGAGGCGGAAATGTTCCGGCTCCCCTGGCATTTTTCAGGACTGATCTGGAGAAGGGGGGATTTAAACTCTGTCCACTTCAGGCAGCTGGGATGCGCAGTCCTGTCCGTGCCCAAAGTGCCTTGTCGGGCTGTCCCAGTGCCACCAGTAGCCGCCTTGCTGGGAGCGGGCTGTGTAGGGTGCCGCTGGGATGGTGGCGGTGCAGGACTGCGAATTCTGCAACCCTTGCCCGAGGCTTTTGTTAAAGCTCATTAAAACCATCTGTGGTTACCGGAGCCTGACCAGAAAGCCCAGGCAGCAGCGGAGGCTGGGGCAGCCCGGGTCCCCGTCCCCTGTCCCCGCAGTGGGGACGCAGCCAGCGCTGTCCCTCCGGGGCAGCCGCCAAGCAGCGGGTGGGAGGAGAGGGGGTCACGGCTCCCACTGGAGCAGGACCAGGAGCGATTCCGGCTTCTCCCTTAGTTTAAAGCTTGCTTTTTTTTCTTTTCTTTCTCTGCTACTTCTTTCGCTCTGGCAGCCTGCTCGGCTCTCTCCACCGCGCGAGATGCTGCGAGCACAATAGGGCTGCGAGGTGGGGTGGGAGGGTGGAAGGAGATGAAAGGGGGAAAAGTAAAATTGAAGCATGCCTGGAAGGGCATTTTGATGTAAATGGGACTTTTTGATAGACTTTGAGAGACACCGGCAGAAAGGGCACTGGCCCTCTTTGGCGTGCCGAGCTCCAGGCTCGGCTCTTTCATTTGCTGGGCAAAAGGGTGTTTTTTCATCTCGCGTTGGGTGAACCCACCGTGCCTACTGCTCCTCCCCATCCCCACGCGTGTCCTGGTGTGCAGCAGCCCCGCGTGCGTGTCTTAATGGTTCAAACAACTGGAGAGGCCTGTTCGAAATGTGAAAGCAGCAGCCGAACCTCACAAAAGGGACGTGGCTTCGGGCAAACCACGGGTGGGCTGCGTCCCACCCTTCTCCCCCGGCAGCTCCCCCAAACCTTTCTGCTCCCCGGGGAGGGTGTGCGTTTGATCCGCTCCCANCCTGTTCGAAATGTGAAAGCAGCAGCCGAACCTCACAAAAGGGACGTGGCTTCGGGCAAACCACGGGTGGGCTGCGTCCCACCCTTCTCCCCCGGCAGCTCCCCCAAACCTTTCTGCTCCCCGGGGAGGGTGCGCGTTTGATCCGCTCCCATCCTTTCGGTCCCGGCCCCTCGTCCTTGGCACCGTCTGGACAGCGTTCCCGCGTTCGTGGAGATGTGGCCTTGCCGTGAATCATCCTCCTTCCTTTCTGCTGCTTTTTTAATTTTTTGTTCCCTTTTCCTTTTCCTAAGAGAGCACTTAGTAAAAGGAAGCAGCGCATTCATCCAGGAAACAAGAGCACAATAAGCGCATGGCGTTTATGGTTTAAAAGACGTTTCCGTCGTGGTTGTCGCTGCTGCTTTGACAGGCAGGGGATGAGAGGCGGCTGCTGGCGGCCGGGTCCCAGGGCGCTCCCTGTGCGCGTCGGCCCTGGGGTCCCTGGTCCTGTGCGGCAGCGGGGAGTCCTCGGAGGGGGGGTGTTTGTAGTGGTCTCCTGTCACCTTCCCGTGTGCCCGTGTGCTTCTGGTTGGCAGCTGCTGACCTCGCCAAGGCGAGAGGAGGAGAAACGAGGACAGTGCTGCTTCCCGGAGAGAAATCTGACAGGTCGGGGGGCTGGGAAGGGAGAAGCAGGAAGGTCGGTCGGAGCTGGCATCGTGTCCCCGTGCCGTCGCAGGCGATGGTTAGCCCAAGAGCAGACCTGTCACTTCTCATCTCCAGGTTGACAGCTGAGCCCCTGGCTGGGATCGCCTCCTCCCCGCTGCCGCCTTCGCCTTCCTTGGGTTGCTCCCATTGCTCACCGAGCTGTCCGCAGTCTGAAAATTTACTGCCGGTATAAAACCGTCAGAAACTGAACTGTTCGTAACAGCCGGTAAAAATGGCACGGCAATCGCAGGGAAACTTGTTTCTTCCTGTGACAAACTTCTGAGTCAGTCCTTTAATCTCTAATCTAGGTTTATGGTCATCTTTATTGAAATGCTGGGCTCTGCGAAGGGCTGACATGTATGACCATCATAAAGCAGGAGTTATGGGAGCTCAGAATTGCCTTGATGGTCCAAGTGTCTGCAGGAAGCATTTTTAAAATCCGTAATCAGGATTTATTGGCCGTTGTGGCTGAAACTGTCAGTAGAAAATAAAATAATCAGCCCAGGACTTTTTTTTTTTCTTTTCACTCCTTGGCGTTTGACTGCTTCCACGTATTCTTAAATCATTTTGTGTCTTGCCTGCGTGCTCAGTGCCTTTCTAACTGGGGGCTGTGGGTGAGCGGAGGGCGGTCCAGCCCCGGTCGGTGCTGGGTGCCCCATCTCCCATCCTTGGCCAGGAGCAGGCTCCCCGGTCCTGTTCCGTCCCCGTGCGCTCTCCTGCCTCGCCATCCTCCCCATCTTGGGCGGACTGAGCATCTCCTGGTTGGTCTAGCACGGCGCGTGGTGCTCTTGGCACGTCCGTAGCAGCACGGAGGACATGGACATGGGGGACGTGGGGCAACGCGTGTGCCTGGAGGAGGCGTCTCAGCTGGTTTCTCGCTTGCGGTCGCTGGGTCTGCGGATGACACGTGCTTTTGGGGTTATTCTGTTGTTGAAGATGGACATAACAGGAAGCTTATGCTGTGGAAAGGCGTCCTCCTTGGCTCGGTCGGGAAAGGGAGCGAAGAGGCTCCTTGTGACCGCTTCTGGGAAACGGAGGCTGCCAGGACCTTTCTCCCTCAAACTATCAACTTCCATCGAGTTACAGCAGTACTGAGACCAGCGCACGAGGCCAACAGCACGTTTTTCTAAGAGACAAGTAACCCGCACCAGAGCCGCGGAGGAGCCTGCGCCCTTCCCGGCTGGTGTGGGCGATGCTGAGCTGCCCTCCCTCTTCGCATGCCCGCAGTTCTGCTCGGTGGCGGAGCAAACCGTGGTGCCCGGTAGCTTCTCGTTGCGAAGGACCTTGGAGGTCAATCTCTTGGTTTTTCCTTTTTTGGGTAAGCTAAACAGACCCAGCTTCTTTTTTTTCCCCCCGCTGCTTTTTTCCCAGTCTTTGAATCATTTTGGGGGCTGTCCCAGCTATGGATGCACAGTATCACTCACCGGTGCCTGGCGTTTCCCTGCTCTGGGGTGCAGGATATGTCCCATGCTCCCAGCATCCAGAGGCAGAACCCTGCTCCGGCTCTGAGCATCTTCCTGGCCCGTGCCTGTTCTCTCCAGCGACCCTTTTGCTCTCTGCTGACCTGTGACCGTGAGCAACCCCTGGCAGTGCCGGGTCCCGAGTTAGCCTGAAATAGTCTGCTCGGGTTGATAAATATCTCTGTTTCCATTTTGTTTAACAAATACCTTCTTTAATGGCAAAGCTTTTTGTTAAGCTTTCTCATATTATCATCACGCTTAATCTTGCAGGGTGACTTCTAAAAGTACTTTTTAAAATGCCAGTTTTTATCCAGGTTTTAAAATTGAAATTCATTTTTTATCCAGAGGCAGGATATAAATGACTCTACTAAAATTAGATTAATCCTAATAAGAATGTCAGTTATCATTTCTGAATACATTAAATTTTTTTTTTTAAATTTTACATGCCTCTTTAGATATAATTGCTAGTGTAATTTCTTACATAGACATGGTGTGTCCTCACGGTTGACAGAAATACTTAATGCAATGTCGACACCGCACTAAGTTCCAAATTAGTGCATCGCAGTCGCTGCAGACGTTTTGAACTTTCTCCTTAATAAGTTACAAAAAAAAAAGGGGGGGGGGGGGGGGGGGA
>VZSC01001675.1:64115-84570 GCA_013398225.1 Steatornis caripensis | reverse complement strand
AAGGACACATTGCTGGCTCATGGTGAGCCTGTTGGGTTTTTTTATTGTTTTATTGCAGAAATAATTTTTAATAGAGACTTTCTCTGATCTACCACTGGCAGATTAATTTATTCGCACTACAGCACCCAGCTCGTCAATCTTTGTTTTTGTTTCTAGTGATAAATTTTTTGGTTCAAGCAAATCATTGACAAAGTTCCAGCTTGCAATCAGAGCATAAACTACATCTAGAGATCTCCGAGAACCATAATAAATCACTATATTATCTGTATAAATCTCCACTAACGATCTGATATGTAGCGATGGTAGATCATTCATACAGATTAGTAATAAAAACTGAGTCCAGTCAAGAACTCATAAAATCTGTAATCATTATTTAGAGCATCACTCATTACAGATTATAGTATTTCATCGACACGTATTTAAATTCCTGTATTACACTCTAAAATGTAATAGTCAAAATAGGAGTAACTTATACAATGAGCTTGTATCAGTATTTTTGACTCTTTGTTATTCAAATTTATTATCCCTTATTTCTGTGATTAGAAAGAAAATGTTAAATGATTTTTTAAACTATCTGCTTGTTTGGAAGTTGTTGTCCCTCTGGACAGGAGTGACTAAAATTGCTGCAGAGGATATCTGTAAGAACTGGTGAGAAAATGGAAAGCGCTACAAAGCACAAAGCATGGACAAGGAATTGGGAGGAAAATCAATGGATCAGTCTCTGCTGATTTATACCCATTGGAAACACACAATGCTGAGTTTCATTGCTTATAAATCATTATGTCTCTGCTGGAACCAATGGAACGATCCATGTTTAGACTATCTGAAGCTCTGCCCAACATCTAGAAGTAGAGAGTGTCAAGAACCAGCTGACAGAGATGAATTTGGCCCTGACTGTTTTATTGAAGGCCTTGGACACTAATGAAAGTACTGCCCCCCAAAAATCCCTGTGTTTTATTCCTTCTCATTGATGACCATCAGTGGATTTAAATTAAAGGCTTGTCTTTTTTCTCCAAGTCATTCGATACTACCTTATTTGTAAACTCTAGCATAGTCACTTAAAGTAGAAATTTAAATTAATTGCTTAATACTATTTGCTCACAGAATATGTCAATTCTGCTTTGTCAGCGCTCTCCTTCTTTCATTATGTCCCTGCCAATGCATAATGTCATCCCCTTTCTAAAAAACTGCAAGGATTGAAAATAAAAGAGGAAAACAAGAGGTTATTACTACTGGGTGGTGGCAGTTCNCAGAATATGTCAATTCTGCTTTGTCAGCGCTCTCCTTCTTTCATTATGTCCCTGCCAATGCATAATGTCATCCCCTTTCTAAAAAACTGCAAGGATTGAAAATAAAAGAGGAAAACAAGAGGTTATTACTACTGGGTGGTGGCAGTTCAGAGCTGTCTGTGCCAATAAAAGACATCGTCTCTTCGGGCCATTGCTGATTTATATCTTTTTTGTTTGTAACACAAACACCTCTCCCACCGTAAAAGTTAGAAAGGTTTCTTTTCTTCTTTCTCCATCTCTGCGGTGAAAATAGGAAAAACAGCATGTTTCCAGATAGCCGGCTGAATAGCAATTTGTTCTCAGGAACTGTGATCTAGTTACAACTAAAGTGAAAACAGGGTTTTCTTTGCAGGATGTACAATCCGCATAAAGAATGCTGATGCTTTAACACACTGGCACCCTAAGGAAAGAGACCTGTATGCCAGGTCTGAAGGAGAACCTGTAATATCTAATGCAATTCAAATCCAGGGTTCATAGGTTTTATGAGCAGTACACACTGAGAAGTTTTAGGCTAGGTACAGTAACAAAAGAAGTTCATACCCTCATGGAAAGATACTGAGCTGATCAGGGGGTAGTGCAAAAATCCTCATCTGTAGGTTCCTGGTTTCATTTAGGTTTTTTTCTTGTAAAACTTTATCAAAAGCTAATAGATAGGCTTTTCTGTGGCAATAGCATTGTATGTTCTGGTCCCCTGTCCTAGGGACCAGTATCTTATCTAGTGCAGTTCCTTGTTTTGGAGTATTCAGACAAAAGGTGCAGCCTGAACTACACTAGGAAGGAAACAGCAAGAGAAAATACAGGTGTTACAGACAGCAAAGGAGCAGTAATGTAAGTGCAGCTGGCCAACCCTGACTAGTGGCTAAACTAAGATGACAGCAACATGAGAAATGGCAGAAATGTAAAAGTATGTATAAAGGGAAACCTTACCTTACAGAACTGCTGACCAAGGTGGAATTTTCCAGGGCAACCACATAATGAATAACAAATAAGTGTAAAAAGTCAGCAAAACCGAGATCCCTGTGGAAAGAGGAAATAGGGCTAGCTGGCTCATTTTGGACAGGATGACGGTGGTAAAGATGAATAAACTGGACTGAGAAGAGAGATGTAGAAGGAGTAGTAAATCATGTGACTGAGGGTTGATCATGAATACACGTCACTCAGTCCAGTGCTTGATCATCACAGTTTGGAGCAGGACACAGGAACGACTCTTTCCACTCTACTCATGTCTGACTTACCTCCATGACCAGGAGGGGCATGGTGTGATTTTCCTTATCATCAGTGAAAGAATATTGGGAGATGTCTTCCTAACATCAACAAGGGGATGCCTGGAGGGTACCACTTGCCTTTTCCTCTCCTTAGGACTCTTAATTGAGTGTCCCATTAAAACGTGTTTTTTTCTGTTTTCTTTTTTTATGACTCAAAGGCTCGAATTTCACAGATGAAGAATCTCCCTCCCTCCACCATTCTCATGCTGTCTTTATTCTAGGGAGGATGTTCATCCTCAATGCAAGAGCAGTAATTCAAACTTTTTCATACGGACAAAACTAACTGCTAGGTTACAGGGTTTCCCTTCCAAAAGTCTGTATTTTGCAATGAAAATGGCAATGATCAATGAGTTGTGTACTCCATTTAAAGCCCTCCTTGACATTTTCTAAATAATGATAGAGATATTTGAAATACAACATACCGTCTTGTCCTCTCATATAGACTATGTTTACGTTTGTTTCTAATAAAGGTTTTCTTTATTCTTAGAAATAAGAGAGGATCAAACCCATTATTTTCGCTCTTGCAGATAAAACCCTATGGTTCAAGCAGAGGAGCTGACAAGAAAATTCTGGGGGAAAAATAAAACAAACTGTGTTTTTAAACGTGGTAATGATGTAGCAAAGGGAATTTAGGTGGTTGAATCCAACAGTTTAGCTTGGAATGTATGAGGCCAATAGCTGAATGTTATTTTTTAACCTGTCATTTTAAAATATGCTTGTTCACACTCTGACATATTGCAGCATGTAAAAAAAAACTTGAGTATATTTTAGATTAACAGCATGTATCTTTAGTTATGCTCTCTTTAGTTAATAGTTTTGAGAATTTTTTTGTATTAAAGAACCTTAGCCCATCAAAAAGGTTTTCCTGAGCGTCTCTGACTCTACATCATACCAGACACTAATGCGACACCGATCCCAGGGGATTCTCAGATGCATATACCCTAAACTTCCTCCCACAGAGATTTAAAGAATTACTGCTTAGCAGTTACATTCAAGCTTTGTTCTCCATGTAAAATATTCAGATCTGTACTACTCTGTGTGGCTGTACATAATTTGACAGCCAACAGGGATAGGTTTTCAGATTAAATAGTATTAGCTCTCATTAAAAGAAGCAGTATCCAAAAGAAGCAATTGCTATCAAAGTTGAGCTTCAAATAAGCTTCTCTGTATAACTAACTATTGTTCATACCATGATGATTATGTTTTACCGCTACAGTAGTCTATTATCAAGTGATAATAAACTCAAAAGCTGAAAAAAACACCCCGAGATTAATTCTTGCTGCACGTCAGACAACAGAGATTCATTTATATTTTCCTAACAGTGCTAGGCACCATAAAGGTCAGAAGTTGCATACAACATGTTTATTTACATCTGTTGTTCTCACCAGTTTTTTGTATACTCACGTATATTCAGAGACTTTAAGAATGAGCTATTTGCTCACCAGGTTCACACATGGAGGCATGATCAAAAATCACATGTACCAGGTGGCAAACTGAGTTTGCTAATTGTAGTTGGACTTTGGGATCTAGCCTTCAAGAATGACCTTAGCAAGTCAGAACAGACAGGCCTAGAGCATTAGCTTTGTTGTATGACTTGGGGTGGAAGGAATTTCTGAGGCCCTCCAATTGAAACACTTGCTGAATGCAGACCTAACTCTGCAGCTAGATCAGGCTGCTTAGGGCATGTCTTGCTATGTTTTTAAAGTCTCTAATGATGCAGATTCTATAATCTTTATGGACATAATTTTTCAATACTTCTAGTGCTTATAATGACTAACTTTTTTTTTTTTTTTTTGTCTAGTATCTCACCAAAAATGTTGTTGCAGCAGTTTGTGACTCTTCTTTCTCATCCTTTCAACATGCAACTGTGAAAACAGCCTGGCTCTGTGTTCTTTAAACACCCTCTTAGGCTGTTGGAAGACAGCGATAAAACCCTCTCTTTTCCTTCTCTTCTACAGGTGAAAAAACCCAGCTTCCTCACCTTTTCCTTGTGTGTTGGCTTTTGAGGGTCACCACTTTTAACAGACTGCCAGTTAGACTTACAACTGTGACATCTATTCCCAGGTCAAGGCAGATTTTCAGTCACCTTTAAGACTGTCCATTCAGTCCATATCGTCCTAATTCAGCTATAAGGATGCCATGGGAGTTCGAGTTTTCCACCCTCACCCAAAGATATAGTAATAGTGAAAGGCTCTCATGCTGATCAGGCACAATTTTACGCTTGGCATGTCTGTGCTGGCTGTTCCCTGTCATGTTCTTGTTCTTTATGCATCTGGACATGCCTTCTGAGAGGATTCAATTCATAGATTTCCCTGGTACTAGTGTGAGGCTGAACTACCTGCAGTTCCCCCAGCTTTTCTTCATGCACTTTTGAAGATGGAAATGGTATTTGTCTTTCCCCAGTCATCAGGAATCTCTTCATCAGGGACCTTTCCAATTACTATAACTTTTCAAAGGTAATAGAGTGGTTCTGCAATGACATTGGCTGTCCCAGATATTAACCAACACTCCCCTTCCCTTCTCTTCCTTTCTCATTTCTAGAGTCTTCTAAAACAGTGGAGATTCAGTTTTATATTTAAAAAGATGGAAAGAAGCCACAGAATTTGCCAGCCTAGTTGCTGAAATATAGTTTTTCTATTACCATCACAGATGTTAGATAAATTTTTCCACAAATGACCTCTTTTAACTCTGTAAAATACTGATGAAAAATGCAAAGGTCAGCTACTTGTAAAATAAAGGCATTTATTCACTTGAACAAGGTATCTTTGCAGCCTATGCCATCATTAATTGTACCACTATTTCCCTAAACAAATATCTATTTTTATGTGCGTGTTTGAAGACCATAGAAACTATTCTTTCTAAAATATTGTCCACTGATATAATGATTCACTTCTGTCCAAAAATGTATGCACTATAATGAGCTGCAGAAACAAGGCATGTAATAAGCCTGCGTAATTGGATCTCATCTTGATAATTTGGCATACAATGCTAGTGACAAAAAGTGTGATCATAATTGTCTGGTTAACCAACATACTGGACAACTGGTGAAATGGATGAGTACTTGGGTTACAATAAATATTTTATGTATCATAGTGTGAAAAAAAATAGGTACTGAAATTTTTACTGTATCTTACAATAATAGTGTCATGCTGCAGTAATTCTACTTTACTGCATATTGTACTGCATTTCATTTGCCTGAAAAAAACCCCCAAACACTTCCAGACTGCCATTAAATGATACCAGAACAATGGAAAGAAAGATTCAAAACCAGTGTGTAATGTGATGTATGTTGTCATCCACATATGAAAACTTCCAATAGATTTCAGTTGACACAGGTAAAAAAATGTCCTGGTTTGGGCCAGGACAGAACCAATTTTCTTATAGTAACTTTGCTTTTTAGTTAAGTCTCTTCTTAGAAGCTGCACTCTCTGAAATCAACTGCATGTTTTTCCAGACAGTAGCTGCTTCTAGCAGTGATAAGGCTCAGTGTTTATAGTTAGTGCTGGAACATCAGTAGGAATGGTATGCAGTAAGGCTCTTGCTTATAGTTATCCCTATGGAGACCAAGGTCGATGCTTGCTTCTGCTAACTTTCTTGTGCATGGAACTGAAAGAACAGAGAAGTGGTCACACCTGCGACCCTGCGGTGGGGAGGAGCAGGTTGGACAGGTGACCCAAACCTGACCAAAGGAATTATTCCATCCCATACGCATCATACTCGGTATAAAGCTGACGGATCACGAGGGTTTCGCTCTCTTCTTCTATGGCTGGCGTCCAAGGAGGACTCTGTCTGATTCTTCTGCCTTCGATCCCGATCCGTGCATTCCTGAATCCAGCTCCTGCCTGCTGCTGCTGAGTCCAGTCCGGGACTTTCCTGGGGCTTGCCCCGCAGCATCCGGGTGACGTATTTGTCATCGGTGGGGGGGAGCTCGATATCGGTTTTGTACATATTTGTATATTTGTGTATATATCATTATTATTATTATTCATTATTATTGTAGTTAGATTAAAGCTGTTTTAACTTTTCTAATCCATAAGTCTCTTTCCCTTTTCTCTTTCCCCCCCACTTTGGGGAGGGAGGGGGTTAACAAAGAGCGTCTGTTGTTCGCTTAACAGCCAGCCCAGCTTTAAACAGTGACAAAAAATAACTTTTATATCCACATTCTTCAATTCGAGTGGCTATATTTTTTATAACTTGCATTGTAAATTAATAAGCTAACTGGAGAAAAACCGGATCTTGCTCTATTGATGTCAATAGAAAAAATTCACTTAGCTTTATTGCCAATGATTGCAATTTACATATAGCCTCATATGAAATAAATCAGTTACACACTAGGTTGATAAACAAGAGAGGTATGACCAAGAACAATGAAGAGGCCACAAGCTCCATGTTCTGAAGCTTGTACTTGACATTTTCCATGAGCTGGAAAACATAGGATTACTTTTTTTGTGGGAGATATATCTTCATCAAAGAGATTATAATTCTCTTACTGAAAAATAGTACAAATTTTGTACAATGCAGTATTTCATTTTCTGAGAACAGAAAGCAAATATAAGTGAGCCCCAGGAGAAAAATTACAGTTCTTAATTAAACTTTTGGCATTAAGAATGCCAAAGTCCTTGACCAAGTCTGGGACTAGGATTGGATCAAGCCACACCTAGGCTCTTCTTTGAGAAGGAGTTTAGAAAGAAAGGGGGTCCTTTCTGATCCTTGTTACTCAGTGGGAAGGCATCTCTGACAGTTTTGTCTGACTCTGTCCTCTATGCAGAAAATAATCAAGTGTATTTTCCCATTGAATCTTGTGAAACCACTATCACATTTACTATCAAACTTCATTAAATCAATGTTTTATAACAATAAACATATTGATACTTCTCTTTTACAAGTGAAGTACATCACTCCTTCTGTGACAATTGTGGCCTGGCAGCCAAGAGGGTGAAACGCATCCTGGGGTGCATCTAACATGCTATAACTAGCCATTCAAAAGAGGAGATTATCCCACTGTATTCAGTGTTGATGTGGCCTCATGAGGAATACTGTGTGCAGTTCTGGGCCCCACAATTTAAGAAGGACGTTCAGGTCCTTGAATGCATCCAGAGAAGGGCAAAAAAAGCTGGTGAAAGAGCTGAAAGACATGTACTGTGAGGACTGGCTAAGGACATTGGACTTGTCTAGTTTGGAGAAAATGAGGCTGAGGGGTGAACTCATTGTTCTCTACAGCTTTGTGAGGAGGAGAAGTGGAGAGGGAGGTGCTGATCTCTTCTCTCTGGTATCCAGTGACAGAACGTGTGGGAATGGTTCAAAGCTGTGCCAAGGGAGGTTTAAGGTAGACATTAGGAAGCATTTCTTTATAGACAGGGTCTTCAAAGATGGAGCAGGCTTCCTAGAGAGCTGGTGGATGTCCCAAGCCTCTCAGTATTTAATAGGCATTTGAACAATGTACTTAATAACATACTTCAGCTTTTGGTGAGCCCTGAAGTGGTCGTTGATGATCGTTGTAGTTCCCTTCCATCTTAAAATATTCTATTCTATTCTACTCTACTGTATTCATTGAATCATAGAATTGTTATGGCTGGAAAAGACCTTTAAGATCATTAAGTCCAATAGTTAACCCAGCAGAGCCAAGTCCACCACTAAACCATGTTGCTACTGACTACATCTACGCATCTTTTAAATACCTCCAGGGATGATGATTCAATCACTTCCCTGCGCAGCCTGTTCCAATGCTTGATAACGATTTTAGTGAAGAAATTTTTCTTAGTATCCAATCTAAACCTCCCCTGGCTATTCCTCCTGTCCTATCAGTTTTTACTTGGGAGAAGACACTGAAACCTTCCTTGCTACAACCTCCTATCAGGTAGTTGTTGAGAGCAATAAGATCTTCCCTCAGCCTCCTTTTCTCCAGGCTAAATAACCCCAGTTCCCTCAGCTGCTCCTCATAAATCATCTTCTTTAGACACTTCACCAGCTTCATTGTCCTTCTTTGGACATGCTCTGTCACCCCAATGTCTTTATTGTACTGAGGGGCTCAAAATTGAACACAGTATTTGAGGTGCGGTCTCACCCGTGCTGAGTTCAGGGGGACAATGACTTCCCTGCTGGCTACATTATTTCTGGTAGAAGCCAGGATGTTATTGGCCTTCTTGGCCACCTGGACACACTGAGAGCTCATATTCAGCTGGCTGTTGACCAGCACCCTCGGATCCTTTTCTGCCAGGCAGCTTTCCAGCCACGCTTCCCCAAGCCTGTAGGGTTGTGTGGGATTGTGATGATCCAAGTGCAGGATGCAACACTAGTGAGCCTGGTTTTATCCCTTTCCCCCTTCAAATCTAGTTTAAAGCTGTTTGGATAAGCCCTTAGTAACTCCGGTGTAAAGATCCTTTTCCCTCTTTGAGACAGGTGTACCTCCCCTGTCACCTGAAAGCCTGCTGTCATGTAGACCAACCCATAATCAAAATACACCAAATCCTGCTGGTGACATCAGTCTCAGAGCCAGGTATTGATCTGCTGGCTCTTCTTGCTTGTTCCTTCATCATTCCCTGCAACTGGAGGGATACAGAGGAACACTGCTTGTGCTTCTGATCCCTTAACCAATTGTCTCAGGGCCCTAATGTCTCTCTTAATTGCTCTCGGACTTCTAGTTGCAACTTCATTGCTGCCCACCTGAAAAATCAATAATGGATAATAATCTGAGGGCCCTGCCAGGGTAGGAAGATTTCTCTTCACATCTTTAACCTGGGCCCAGGGAGGCAGAAGACTGCCCTAAGAAGAGGGTCTGGTCTGCATATTGGGCTTTCTGTTCCCTTCAGAAGGGAGTGTCCTATGACAATGACCCCATTTTTTTATTTATGGAAGCAGTTTTAATGCAGGACATAGACTGATGTATCCTCAGAGACACCTCCAAGCTAGATGAACCAATGTCGTCGTTCTTGTTCAATTCCACTTGCAGAGCCTCATGCCTATTACACAAGAGCACCTGGGAAGGTGTGGCAGTCACAGAAGAGATGGGCCTGCTGCACTGGGCAGGAGCTGGTTGCCATTGTCCGCTACTCCTTTAGTCACTGTGTTCAGCCAGGCGGAGAGAGGGTAGGGAATCCTCTGTATCATGCAGCCTGTCTGCATTTTGGGGCTGTGTCAGGCAGGGCAGAGTTTCAGTAGTCTCTCTCTCTCGCACTCCTGATACTCCTCAACCTACTCATCTCCTGCTGGAGGTCTGTCGCTAAGTGGAGGAGTTCCTCTGCCTGGGCACAGCTCCCACAGGTGTGCTCACTGCTGCCATCCGATACTGTCATAAGGGTAGGGCACAGCCTGCAGTATGACCCCTGGGTGACAGCATGTTCCCACGAAAGCGCTGTCTGGGAGGCTACGTCAGTTGTGGTAGGTGTAGAGCTGAAAGAGGCCATGGCTTTCTGCCGTGTGCATACCATTGCTCCCTGGTCAAGCTGGCAGAGCTTCAGAGTCCTTTCTGCATGACCTTCCATGTGAACCACTACACAAACTGCTGTGCCACGCCCTTGCTGATGCACCACGCCCTGTTTGGCTGCCGTGGGCATGGTGCTTCTGGTTGCTAGCGCTCTTTTAAAAGTGTAGGAGCACTTGGCCGCCATTGCTCTTGGCCCTGCCCAGGTCTTGTCAGCCGCTGTTGCACAAGCTGAGGGCTCCTGGAGGTGCTCTCGGCTCTCCTGAGGTTCCACTGGCTCGGGAAACCCCGCTGAGCACCACGCTAGAGCTGTGGATCATGCAGGCACTGAAGCTGTTTGCCTCAGCCACTAATTACATATATGAAACTGAAAATGAAAATGACTTGTATCTGCTTCGGCAATGTCATTTTGTCATCCTATTGGATCTCAGGGAAGAAGTAACACTGACTTCAGCCTCAGTACTGTCTTCCATAACAGGAAAGCAAGGAAGAATCTCTCTGGACTCAGCGAAGAGCTGCATGTGCAATCAGGAATGTTAAAACAAGCAAATGTACACTCAGTCTTTCTGACTATTTTCTGCTAGTGACGTGCCACACTATTAAGCAGAATATTATCATTGCTTCTTCAAATCATTATCATAATTCCATATTTTTGGTGTACACTAAATAAAGCTGCATTGATGACATAAATACTTGCAGAACCTTGCTTTATTTGCATGAATAGACTATCAATGTTTGCAAAATACTGTCCAACTCATTCAACATAACTAACCGAACTATATCCGTCTCTGCCTAGAAGAGCTATAGGCAATTTAAAACTTGTATATTACATTGTACTGAGAAGAAGAGAAAACTTTATGGTCATGCTAATATTAATCCCTACTGATCTTAGTAGGCTTGTGTAGGGTAAGAAAATATGTTGAAATTATATGTGATGCCAATGGAAATCTGTTACTGAATTTGGTGCAGGCAGGACTTCACTCTGATATTTTAGATCTCTTAAAAAAGCACACAAAATAAATTGCAGTAACTACTTCAGCTGTTCAGTGATGAGCAGCTAATAAATCAGCTTTTAAATTTGAACAGATATTGCTAACCAAAATTTTTTTAAAAATCTAATATTTACATCACAAACCAAACTTACTCAGAATAGCCAGAGTTCCAATGACACTTTGTGCGCTTTCTTTAAAAAGAAATAAAAAAATAGGGTCTTTTCTTAGAAAAAAGTCGTTAGGCAAATCCATCGTCATTCTCTCATTTTCATTTTTAGCTGCTTCTACATAAACATCATTTCACTTGCTCCAGGCTCATTGGGAATATTTGTGAGATCAAATGTGGGGTTGTATGTTTATGTCTGTTTTAACACCTCTAATGTGCTTCTCTTGCTTCTGTAATGTACAACAGACTTCTCTCACCTAACATTTTTGAAGTGCTGTGAATAGAGTAAGGGGTAGACTAATTCCTCCTGTTCTGTTTGTGTAGTGTCACTCAGATGATGGTAATTCTTTCCTAAATTATATCTACAGACGTGTAGAAGATGTGAACAGGTCCACAGCTGATGTGAAAGTCAAGTGTAAACAATTTCTATCCTGTAGGATTTCTAAATAGCCCCTAGTACAGGGGATTCAGACATGGGATACAGTCCTCTGTGGACACACTCAGTTTTTTTTGCAGAACAGGGCTTAAAACATTTTGTAAGGTTGGTTAAGAGCTATTTTGTTATCAGCATATTATTCTGCTGATACTGCAGGTTACTCAACAAAGGGAGACTATCATGCTCCAGTGAAGCCAAAGGCTGCTTCTTAGGACACAAGTCTATCTCTATGGAATAACCATCAGAATGAAGGCTTTAGACCTTATTCCTGAATAAATTGGAAACTGCTGAGCAGAATTCTCAATAGAGTGAATATGTAGCTTTGTTCTTCCTCATTCCTCACTGATTATAAAGATGATCATAAATATTCTTACACAGCAACAATGTGAGCTTTGCCTGCTCAAGAATTATCTCATAAAAAATAAAGAGGAATTCTTTATGTTATCGTAATTTTTAGGATAATACTACCTCTTTTAATAGACCACATAGATATCTCTTACATCTACAGTTTCACTTCCTTTAAATATAAAATTCTGTTGTCATAAAATTTAGTGTACTGTTAAAAAGGGTAATAATTTCTAATGAATTTCAGTAATTTTTAAATCAATTATTAACATTTTTTAAATATAAAATTCAAATTAACTTTAGTTTGAGTTTTATACTTTATATCAGTAAGTAGCAGGCTTCTCTGATCTGTCCAGATCTGTTTACAGACAAAAACCAATTATTTTCTCTGCTACTTCTGAGATGGGAACAAGCATTATAGATTGTATAACTTTTAAGAACTTGAGACAACTAGGATTTCAAAATTTTAGACCTAATACAAGACGCCTGAAGTGTGTGTGTGCATTCTGTTAAATCTTTCAGTACACAATGTTTCTGTTAAGAATTTATACTTCGTTGGTTTTCATTTTCAGAAATGGTTGCCATTTTCTTTTTTTGGACAAACTAACTCAGTAAGTTAAGTTGTTTCAGTTAGCTGACATTAAAATATAAAGTCAGGTGTTTGAAATCTAATGCATTTCACAGAATGAAATTCCTTTTGGCTTATTTTGCTTTCCATTATGCAAATTTATCACCAAAAATTGTAGCAAATTTTTTCTTCCTATATCAATGTGCACTAATGCACCATGTCACAAATATCAGCACATGCAAAATCAGATAGTTGTAAAGTAAATACCGTATGATGAAAAACTATTTGCACTTTGTGAAAAAGTATTAGTATTTCCTGATTATGAAGATGACTCCAACATTCCTAACTTCATCACACTTATCACAAAACCAGCAATTATGCAATTCTTATGAATATAAGTCAAAGTAAATTCTACAGCTAAATAATATTTTAAGATCCTTGCACTGGAGAATATTGAGGTAGCTATCTTATGGGGACATGCCTGACCATTTACCTGTATTCACATTCAACAAATGAAATATCTCCTATAATTCTAAAACTGTTTTGGGCAAGTGAATAATAATGTTCAGTGACTTGTATCTGCAAGATTAAATTATTGCACACTTAAGGCTTACTTTTCAGTATTATCCACTATATGAACTGGATAATTAACTGCAAATGTATTTATTCTCATTTCCTAATAATTTGTGGATAGAATTATGTCTCCGAAATTTAGCAGTAGAGTTATCATCCACACATAATGACTCTTTGTCAATGTTTAAATCATTTCACTGTAGTATACTTTCTATATTTTCAGAGCTCCAGTGATGCTTAATTATTGCCTTGAAAATCATCAAGCAAAGAATGGACTATTACACTTCCAAGAGAGTGGTGATTAAGAAACTTGGAAACATTGTGATATTTTTATGTATTTAAGGCATCAGTAACTACAGAGAAAATTACCTCCTTTTCAGTTAAGTCTTAGTCTAAAAAGATTACTATTTCGGCTAAGAGCTTATACATTGTTGGCAGTAAAGGATACTCTAGTCCCGTCAAGATGTATCATTTCAGCAATGTGCAAATCTTGGAATATAAGATCATTGTTTGTCATGGACAGAGCCAGAAATGCACTTCACTTGTAAGAGGGAAGCAACAGTATACTTTATTGATATAAAGCAGTGAGTTAACGAGGTTCAAGAGTAAATGCAACAGTGGTTTAACAAGATTAGATGACAAGGTATACTTGATTATTTACTGCATAGAGAACAGGATCAGACAAAACTGTCAGGGAGATCTTCCTATTGAGTCACGAGGTTCAGAAAGAACCCCCTTGCTTTCTAAACTCCTTCTCAGAGAGGAGTCTAGGTGCAACTGGATCCAATCCTAGTCCCAGACTCGGTCAATTGTTTATGTCTATAGGACATATGCGCAATCAATCCTTTGCATCATTTAGATAAGATTTCAAAGTTTAGCATGCTATTAATCACTTACCGAGAATCAGTTGCGACAAGGAATCTCTTAACCTTGAGGAGTAACCTTGAGAGTCATCCCTACTCAAGAGGAGATCCTGGCATGCACCCTGCTGTCATTTCAGAACAGCTCAATGGGCCCTGGGCTGTTCACTATTTAAAGAATAAGATGATTGAGTTACAGTCATATTTGCATACCAGCAAGATATCTGGATCACTGTTCCAGACAGCCCTTGGCTACCATATTGCCGTCCATCCCCCAAAGTCCAGTATAAGCTGGATGCAGCCATCACACCACCCACTGGTTATTATGGCTTAAACAGGGCTGGGGGTGGAGGGGAGCACAGCACCACACTGTTAAGTGCTCCATGTGAATGTCTATGTATGCCATTGCAGTATGCTGTTCCTCCTTTTTATGGCACCAGTTTGGGGGTTTTTTTGTATATTTTGATGATTTTTTAGAAATACAAAATATTTTAGTAATTTCATTATCAGAAGCAATGGTAGAATTATTTTGAGAGTCACATGCTGTCTTATATCTGACAGTCCATTATAAGTAGCTGAGAAACTTCCTCATAAACTACAGCTCATTATATTTATTTCTATAGTTACTGAGCCATGCAAAATCATTGGTCTACTTATTCTTGGAAGTTCCTCCTCCTTTAGCAACACTGCGTAACAGTCACTGCCAGGGCCATAGCCTGCGTAGGATGCAATCAACCAACTGAAAGCACACAAATGATACTATACACAAGCCTTGATCAGGCTTCTTTTCCTGCTTCTCATCCTGTGTTTGTAGTATTGAAAGGCTATGGTCACTGTATCTTTTTTAGTCTTTCATTAGTATACTGTAAAAATAATCTCTGAATATTGAAGAACTGATCATAAAAATGAACTTAGCTTAAAACCTTTAAGGCAAATTGGAGCTGTTCTGGAAATATATTTCAAAGTTTATTTCAATGATGTTTAATTTTTTTCTATATGAAACTTTAGAGATAGTTGATATATGTCAGTATTTTTATTTTTAAAAGATTTTTCTTGAAATTCAGCATACCGGACTTGATCAAGAAACCGGTAAGTGGGAAATAAGAGCCTTCAGCAAAGAGACCACAGATTTGCATGAGAGGATTTGCAGTTTCTGCCTCAGTCATTCCAAGTTCTTTACTTGACTAACAACTTTTCATGCAGAAGCCTTAGTGTATGGTTTGATAAGTTTGGGGGGAATTCAAGGCTTAATTCATTTCAGATTTCTTTTGAAAGTTTCATCAACTTGCTGTATGAAACTCAGTACTATGAATTGTACATTCCATAATCTCATAGGAATACAAAATGCTCCTGTATGTTGCACTGTACAATGGAAGCCCGTGAGAAGGGCACCTCTTCTGCATATTTGTGGTGTTGTGTTTAGATTAACAGTTCTGGAGAGCTGGGCTAAGACCTTTCCACTCTGTCTGAAGAAGCTGATGAGATACTATTATTAAAAGCCCAACCCTACAGATGTATTTAGCAAGTCTTTCCACTAAAATGTATTAGTGTTCATAAAGGCCAAGGTTTTATTATTCACATTAATGTACCTTTGCACATGGCAATTATTATCATAATTACTATATTCTACTTTCTTATCTAGCTTCATAGTAAAAAATGAGAGGTCTGGTACAATATCAGATTTTAACAGACACAAAGCTACATCTGTGGCTTTTATTTCAGATACACAATGCAGAATGGTTTTAGGACAGCATAAAGAGTGTTTTTCTTCTGAGCTTTATGATTAGTTTTTATCCAAAGATTAAGACTTATAAGATCTGTGGACTTATGAAATGAAATAATCTAAACTTTGACATTCTTGCCCTCAATTAATGAAACTTTCACAAGATTATCATGTTCAATTTGGAAAGCTTTAGTGAGAGCTGATAATTTTTTTCTCTTTTAAATTTTACAAACCTTTTTAAATTCAACAGAGAGAAGCTATTTCACTCATCTCAATTTAGTAACCTTCAACAGGCAATGTGGCAAAATCCAGATGTTTTAGCTAAAACATTGTTGCTCTTTATTTCGACAACTTGTAAAAAGCCCTAAAATATTGTTTCCAGGTAACCAAGCAGCATGTTGTGATGTTCAGTATAAACAGGTAGGATTATAGATTGAAACAGAAACAAAAACAAAACTAAAGGAAACTTTTCACACATCCCATGAAAGTAGAGCTTCTGTATGGTCAGCCCTTCAATAACAGCTATTGTTCATCTGTACAAAACAGATAAAGGCTTTTACAGTGACATTTATTTCTCTGCCACCTACTCCCTGAACATTTCTATCCATTGCTCATCTTAAGAAGCCCCATGTCATAGTACTCTCTTGTCATTGTGGAGTGAATGGGCTGTGCAGGTTCAGTTAATTTTCACCACTGTTGGATGACACTAGTTTCATCAGATTTATGGCACTTCATTCACACAGGTCAGCTTTGGCTTTTGGTTAATGACACTTCCTAAATTCCATGAGGATTTTCATAGAATACTGAAAGGTGGTGGTTCTTTCCAAATGTTTTCCATTGCTATGCCAAAATGCTGTAAGATCTCAGTCTCTGTAGAAAACCTGTGATTAAAGGACAAATCAACAATAATTTCTTAAGAAGATGAAACCTTTAATCTTCAAAGGGCTACTTCTAGAGTCTTGCTAAGAGTCATTTGGAAAGGATAAAGGTAAAAATATAGTTAAGAAAAAAGCAATATTGGGGCCGTTTTACTGCTAATAGAGAAGATGGTGTTAAGCTGTTTAACCAATCAAACTGAAGACATGGAAGCTTGGGGATCATCTGGTTTAACAAATGAGGAAAATTGTTTATCTCAACAAGATTTAAGAATGTGAGGTCTGAAGTGTGAATCCAAGCCTCAGACTCAAGTCCTTAACAGCATTTTCATAAAGTAATAAAAGATACACAAAGCAGCTGTCAATCTACAGTCTAGTGACTACTTGACAGGTACTTGTAGTAGCTTAGTGGTGAGTCAGTATTCTGCACCCAAAATATGGCCTTTTTTGGGCCATCAGCATATGTATCTTACAATTTTTAATGTAGAAATGAATAGTCAGACATGAGAATTGTATCCCTGGTGTGAAAACACTGCACTAGAAAGTAGTCCTATACTTCTTAGTTAGAAAAGTGCTTCTAGAACAAGATTGATGTGGTGTAACGGGAAATAGATATGTCAGAGAGAACAAAAGCTAGAAAGAATACTAGAAGATCAGAGGAATATTCTTATGACTTCAGGAAGTTACTGCCCCACACTTGAAAACTGCCGACCCTCTCTAAGCAGCAGTAACAACTCCTATGCATGTCTTAGCTTGCTGCAAATGCAAAGCAAAATGGAGTTGTTTAAAAGTCAATTGTTTCACTTCATATATGAAGATGCAAATATAAGGGTTCTTGCTGTGGCTTAGCTAAGGGTTAAAGCTTCTAGTAAAAGAGATATAACCTCTTAAGGACACCTTAACCTAAAAAACCTCTACCTTGTGATCATGTTTATCTGCTCAAAATTTTGGCAATTTGAGCTTCAAAGTTTCACTTGAAAATTGTTTTTTGTTTCTAGAAGTGTCAGGATAGGCAGCACTGTGAATAAATGTCCTTCCATGACAGCAAAGTGTATTCATAAAAGAAGCAAGATTTAACCATAACAAGAAACAGTTTGGATAAGTAATCTTAACAGCTTTTCAGCACTCACATCTATGATGATTAGTATAGTGAGAAGACAAATATATTAAAGCAAAAGCAAAGAGTCAGTCTTCAAAATGGAGCCAGGTCTATTTGCAAAAAGCATTAAAACTGGAACTAATTACTAAATTGCGAGGGCTGAAAGGAAAGAAGGACAATGTCCTGAAAAGAATGGGTTAACTCCTGTAGGTAGTCTGTCAAAAAACCTAATCTATTTTCTTGGATGTAATTGTTATATCTTTTACTGTTACAAGATCAGTTGATGAGATTGGATATAAAGCCATTTACTTCACTGGTTACTGCTATCTGCATATGATTTCTAGAAAATATAGATACCTCAAACGAGGCCTAGAACTTCTGAGTTAAAGACAAATTAGCACAGTACGCATTTTGGAAAGGAATAGTGCTTTAACTTTTGCAGGCACAAACACCACTGAAAACATTAAAGAAAGACATTTTCCTATTTTGACTTCAGTGACTCCAAATTTAAAAGGAAAAAATGAAACTTTCATTTATATTCCTGAAATGCATTCATGTAAACACACAAATAATAATAAAATGTTGCGAACAGGAATGGAACTGGCAATGTGTAATAGCACTATGCATTCTCAAATTTTGTTCACCGCTCAAAACCTCAATTATTTACATGCTTCGTCTATTTACACATAAAAGGATTTTCTGAAAAATGAAAATTATTTCAGATAAAATAAGATATTGTTCACCAATCATGTATAATAACCTGTGTAAAAAAAATCAAGCAAAAACCTCCAAATCAGTCAGTTCAACTCAATCTGAAACAAAGTGTGTCCATGGTTTCTGTTCAAGTTCTTTCTTCTCCCTCTCCTTCATCTCCCATGCATGCTTCTTTCAGCTCTGATGTGGTGATTTCCTCAACAACATCCATTTGGAACATGGAGAAAAGCAAAAAAGAAGTAAGCATCAGTTTGAACAGTGGAAGATTAAAATCTGGGAGAGAGGAAAAGCAAAGACAAGGACAACACAGAACCTTGAAAGTAACCTCTTTTGAAGCTGGAATGCCTTTAAAAAATATTTGACATTATCTTGATGAGTATTTTGCAAGTCATATCAGCAGTGATAAAATTACATTTGATTTTAATATCAATGAATGACATTCATTAGCAAGAGGCTGAAATCTTCCTTAAAAAGACGGTTCATGAAATGACACTGTTTTAATTCTGCTTTAGTCTGATCAAAGACCGAATTTGAATTCTTCAGTTATTTAAAAAATGCACACGTTGTTATTGACAGAGGGGATTTAAGAAGACAGGTTCAATAAATTTTGCATGCAAAGATAATGAAATAAGGAAGTGTTTGAATACGAAGGTAATTGCTATTTTACCATTTTTTGATATTTTAACTATGTGCATATACCTTACCTGACTTTTGATATGATTTTGAAAATGAATACACACTACAAAGACAAAGTAGTTCTAGAAATTGCTGAAGAAAAAAGTACACAAAGCAGCTCATTTCAGCACTGTTCCTTTTTGCGAATAACAAGGAACATGATGTTGCAAAGGTATCAGTTCAGTTAAAATCCTTCAGTCATATAAAATACCAATCAATCATGACCATGATCAGGTCTCACCACCTGAAGATATATATATTTGGAAAACTTTATATGACTTACAAGTGAAGAAACTGTTCTATTTTAAAAAAATGAAATTCGTGTGTTTTATTTCTTATGTTCTAATGTTTTCTAAGTTTTAAAAGATAGTCTTACAATTTTATGCTATTTTAAACATAGTAGCTATAATTCATATTTTATCTTGCCCTTGAAGTATGTAAGCTTACTGGTATTGATCCAGCAACTAGATAAAACAACAAAAAAAACTGTTCTGGAGATTGAAATGGTACCATTTTTCAGGTCTGTTGCCTGTTTCTCAAACTTATAAAAGCTACTTACACACCGTGTAACAGTTATGTATTGTTATGGTGAAAGCACCTACTATTGTAAATGTTAAGTGTTTCTTTCAAGACTGCAACTTTCATGTCATTATGGAATCATGGCAGAATCACTAGTTTATGCATTATCTAAGCAACAAGAGAGTTGAATCACTTAGAAAGGACACTGCAGTATTGATACCAGATGTTTTGAAAAATGCTCTAGTAGCTTTTTCTAGTGATTAAACTTCAACCAATGTTTACAGGTAGTTTCTTCCCCTTTCCAGTAAAGAAGGCACATGACTTAATTATCTTTTGATTAATAGCTTATAAAAGCTGTTTTCTTGCCCTGAAATCGTTCATCTGCTGTAAGCAAATATTAAAATATTGTCCCTGGAACACAGTGTTTTTAACACTGTTGGTCTCGGAACAGTTGTCTGAAGCTTGCTGTAGAATGCTCTCTCCACTTGTATTATTCCTAATGTAAATTTCAGCAGATGTCCGAAAAGATATCTGAAAAATATATGGATTGAGAAATGTGATGTGTAAGACAATGCTAAAACAAGAGTTTAACTATTTTACCATTCTAGTTCTGCTTCTATAGCTTCTGCAGATTTGAAAACACAACTTAAAATATGATCTGGTAGTGACTAATAACTTAGCCCCGACTGCTGGAGAAGTGGTATCACTTAAGGTCTTCTTGTCAGTGCATACACATCTGTAGACCCAACATGACTTGATTACAAGGATTGCCTGTACAAAGTTGACTGTATGTTGTGGTGTAGACCCTGCTTCCCCCTACTAACAAGCCGCATTGCAATGTCAGATCATTCAGCACTATATGAGAACAAAGAGCTGGGATAATTGGGCACTCTACGACCCTGCCTGTTGGTACAATGAGCCAAGATAAGAAGTAAT
>VZSC01001675.1:27030-62490 GCA_013398225.1 Steatornis caripensis | reverse complement strand
CCACTCTGACCCAATTCCCTTTCACACAGTAAATAATAGAGTGAATCTTGCCATCGAATTCTGTAAAATCGCGCTTTTTACAAACTCATATTGAAAATCACCTTTCCCTCATATCTTCGGTGGTGATTCTTTGAGTGACCGTTAAACCTTAACCACTCTCCCCCATGACATCTTGTCAGTGCGTACACATCTGTAGACCCAACAGGACTTGATTACAAGAATTGCCTGTACAAAGCTGACTGTAGAAGTGGAACTTTAAGTGGTTCTTAGAAACTCATTCCCTGAGTTTCTGTAGGTACTTAGCACCCCATGACTGTTTGAGTCAAATGATACATACACTGCGTTGGAGGTCTTTTAGTGCAGTACTACATGGCCTGAGTGCAGCATTGTGCCTTTGTGTGCATATGACAAAGAAGTACTAGAAGATTTTAATCTTCTAAAGATCTAAATTGTTGTTTCTTAAATTATTGTATACAAATATGATTGCAGATTTACTCATCAAAACATTTTGTTACATCTTCTGCTTAAGTAAACATTTCGTTATATATTGCCTTCATGCTGTTTTTTTTGAGGGGGATATATTAGTCTCAGAATATTCAGTTGGAGTTGGATAGGTCAAGACTGTTTTTCAGTCCTGAACTAGGAGTTGTATTCTGGGTACTTAGAATTCTTGGAAGGTCAGGCAGTGGGGACGTCTGACGTGAGCGTGCCAATGAAAGAAGGGACTGTTTTTCATGAGGGCATCAGCAGGATTTGAGCTGATGACAAATTCATGTGAACGAGCTACAGTAAATGGATATGCCGGTGGCTCTCCCTATGAGCAATATCTGTCTTGATTAGCTGGAATACTGAATGCAGGAGTCTCTGCTTCTTTCAGAGCCATGTGTGATGACAGACTGCTCCCAGGTCAATCAGAAGGGCCCTGAGCCTGGTGGGGAGCCTTCAGAAGAGTCATCTTTCTACATAATTGCTTTTTTGCGGGGAGTGATCAACAGCAATCATTTCAACAACATTGGAAAATTACTTTTAAAGCTTGATTTTGTTAGAATTATGTTTTATTTAGCCTTATGAAGTTGGAAAACCATTTATAATTTGATATGAAAATCAAGAGTTCTTCTTTGGTGAGAGTAAGACATAATGATTTTTCAGACTGCAACTTAACATTTAGCTCCCGGTGCTGTTTAGTGTGTCTTGTTAGGCTCTCTGGGAAAATGATGCATCAGAAAATACTTTAGCATTTCACGTTTAAACAAACATTAGTTGACAGAACATTCAGGCATTATGCATTTGTAGGAAGTTTCCCCCTTCCTTATTCCTCAGTCTGCTCTGGAAGATATCAGTGTCTGTTAATAAAATAACCATGCTAAGTAGAACACACACTTGACACTGGCATCAGATTGTTTTTTTCATTGACACTGCAGAGGTATTCTAGTATAACAGAAATATCTTATAATAATAAGGGTTATATTGCTGAAGTGTTCTAGTTTTCTTACATCCTAGAGAGAATTTCTTCAGTGTTCCCTATGAATGTAGAGGTAATTATTTATTCACAATTTCATAAAACACATGTTGCTGATCAAAACTAAGTAACTTGTGACTTGGCTTTCCACAGGGAATTGTTCAGGGGCTTCGCTGCCCCTGACATCCCATTTTGAGGTATGAAATCAGGGTTGTGTATGCAGTATCTAATACACACTCGTTATCTGGTCCATATACTGAGGGTTTTGAGAAAGTGTCTAGCTCTACAGATTAGTAAACACAGCAGCTTTTGGTATAATCTTTTTGCTAGGATTTTCACCATTATCTTCTAAATGAGCTCAAAAGATTCAGAACAATGGGAATTCAGACACTTTAGCTAAGAAGTGAGCTTAAAATGAAATTATTTGGGATTAATACACCTTCCTAATTAGCTCAGCAGAGGACCTATTTTAAACTAGCACATTTCATCGAAAGAAAAGACAAGCTTGGTGGTTATGGTATTGTAAACAGCGTACAGTTTTTAGCTGAGCCTGTTGGTGTCATAAAACAAAACTTCTGTTTTGCAAAAATATTAACCAAGCCTCACAACCCTGTTGTTTGACTTTGTTGGGAAAAATAGAAATTAACACAGTAATTCATCTAGAACAATTAAAATTTCTCTTAAAAGCAACTGCCATGACTTCTACTATCTTGAAATGAACTGTGAGAGTGAAATTGTATGTGATGTTTTGCATAGTTTTTATTAAATTACATTAAGATACCGGAATCAACAGCTACTAGTATTTGCTGTATACTCCAATACTATGTGAGAGACATTTATTTCCACAGTAGAAGAAGGTTCAACACTACATAGCTCTGTAGTAATTGTGCTGTTCCCATTGTTATTAATGAACCACAAACTTGTGCTAGCTTAGCTACATAAGGCCTAAGGACTTGCCTGGCCTTGTCTAGGCTTGTCTGGTCTTATTTTAGCTGTTCTTAGATGAAGTAGAAAATTGTGCAAGAGTTAGGTGAGCGGAGTTTAACTTACTTTAACTAGCTTTCTTTCAGCTTTATGTAACTAGATAGTTATAGCCTGAAGAAATCATACCATATACTGTAAATGTGTAAAAAAGCCTAAGTTTTGAGTCTAACTTTTAGGCACAGCCCTCAGAATATCCATCAC
This sequence comes from Steatornis caripensis, assembly GCA_013398225.1. Taxonomy (NCBI): domain Eukaryota; kingdom Metazoa; phylum Chordata; class Aves; order Caprimulgiformes; family Steatornithidae; genus Steatornis; species Steatornis caripensis. Next base: position 59,846 of record VZSC01001675.1, on the reverse strand, counting down.
AGTTCTCCGCTGAGCAGAGGTCAATGACTATTTCTCCTGTTCACACGAATAGCTTTGGTTTACAGGACAGTTTGCTAGGAAAGGTGCACAGCTGAAGATATTCTGATGGTTGAATTTTGCCAGAGCACATGTGTTTGCCAGACATGGTTGATAATACTTTAAACCGTGACTGTTGCTGAAATGAAATTGCAAAACTGCACAGCTGCTGATGTGTCCTGCCAAAAATACTGCAGATTGGGAACAGCGGGTCTTCTGGGCAAATATTCTGGCTTTTCCTGATCCAATTCCTCCTCTCCCTCACTTGATCTTTGAGAGATTATTTTCTGTTTACTTGAGGCAGCTGCGAGTGGCTAGACATATTGGAATTCCCTGATACTGAAAAGAGAAACAGAGGAAGGCAGGGTTCCTGTGAGAGAGGGGCAAAGTTAGAGTTTACTTTAATAGATTTTCACAGCCATGAAGAACTGAGCAGGAGAGAAGGAAATAACTGCCTTTGCTCTGAGCCGATTAGTTAAATCACATTGCCTTGCTCCCATATTGCTCAGCTAGGAAAACAAAATCCTGGACAGCATTGATAGCCTTGTAGAGCCAATCCTAGCCAAAACACACACTAAGGGGTATTTGCTGTGTGCTCAGGAGCACACTGTGCCCAAAACAAAATATATGCATCCCCCCTGCCCCAGGCACACAAGCAACGAGTCTCTTCTGGTGAGATCTGAGAGGAGGGACTGGTAATGTTGGACACCTGAGACAGATTAAATGACAGAGTAGGAAGGAGGTTACAGGCATATTCTGACCTCTTTTCTTACAGATTTAAAAAAAACACTTATTTCGAACAAGATTATTTCAGATTTCATGAGATTTCTCTGCTCAGCTCTCCCCAAAGCACTGTATGCTAGTCAGTAATCCAGAACTGACACAGATGTGTTGGCAAGCAACCTGAGCTGGTTGACCAGAGGTTCTAATGCAGGCTTCTTCCTCTAGCCTTGGGCAGATGTTACCCACACCAGGCAATCCTGTACCACTGCTGCAGCCTGGAAAGTGAACACCTGCCTGCTCTGTTGCCACAGAGGATTTGAGGGCAGCCAGCTGCTCCCTTTAGCTCTAATTGGTTCTTGAGAAATTGATAAAGAGCATAAATAAAACAGTTGTGGTACAGACTGTGCAGCAAATGGTTGGTTTTTCAATGTCTGAGAACTTCACCTGCAGAGAAAGCCCCTCTATCTTTTAGTCTTCAGAGACACAAATGCACTTTACATCCTTCATTCATTTTCTTCCTGACTTTGTTCCTTTAAGTGGTATATGTCACACTTGTCATTTGAGACAGGTTACCTACACCTGTCTGCAGGACAGGGTTACCGTGTATTTGGGTCCTCTCCTAGCTATAGCAGGGCTTTAAGGATGTGCAGTATCTCAGAAAGTATATTCCAGGTCAGGTCTTAAAATACTCAGAAACTATCTCCTTTGGCAGCAACAACTCACCAATTCTTTCAAATTACATTTCTGGCCCTAGTAATGGAGAAGCCTATATACCATGACATGTTGATATGTTGATGGTGTCTTGTTTTCCAGAGAAGTGTTTTAGATTTTTTTTGTTTTATTTTAAGAATTTATATTAATCAGTGATTGCTATTAATCACTAACATATGAACCCCTTCCTATTTCCTTCTATGTCTTGCCTTCTAAAAAAAAAAAAAAAGAGAACTTGCAGTAAAAACATGTAACATTTACCTTGATCCTTTCCTCTGCCACTGTAATGCAATGGACAGTATAGGAACTCTGGCACTGAGAGAGATATGATTTCTCTATCTTTAGAGAGCTGAAATCAACTCTACCCCAGCGTGGTGACAAGGTGACAAAGCCCTCCTGGACCTGCAGCTACAACATTGGAGGTTTTACACAAATCTCAATCATAGTTGTGGAGGTTTTCCCCAATCCTGTTTGGGAACTCTGTTTTACAACTTGTACTTCTGCATGTGGCCCTTTGGTCAATGTATGCTGTGGTTTAAAGCTATCCAGTGCATAGCACTGCATCCTGTGTCCGTCTGTATTGTGACATGTCATTTTGAGATACAGAACAACTCAAAACGCCTCTTCAGGACACTGGCAAGTTGATGGCTATGACTACATCTCCCTTTACGTTCTTGAGTAAGGTGAGCTGTGAAAGTAAAGTAGATGATTACAGCTAGAACAGCTCTCTTCAGCTTTCTCACCAGACAAGTGACCTTGGGAGTTCGTGACTGGTGGGCACTCTGGATGACTTCTACATGCCAAGCATCTCAGAGGAGATCCTTAAGTGTATCTGAACCTGATTTTAAATTGTGACAATAGGAGCTGTGAATTAAGCTCTTACTTGTTCTGGGTAGGTCGTCTCTGCGCGTAAACAGGACTTTATAAACTTCCCTGAAAGAATTAACTAAACTAAATTGGGTAATGACAGTCAGGAATCTTGACACAGAACTCTAACCTAAGCTAGTAGTTCAGGTATGGTTTTACTTGAGAATGTCCTCTTTACAGAATTCTTTAAAAATAATGCTGTTTTAATTATCTCAGATCTTGCTCATCTGTAAAGTTTTTTTGTGATGCAGAAAGCACATACTAGTAACTTTAGTTTCAACAAGTCATTCTTGTCTTTCCTTTCCTGAGAACAGGGAGGAAAGGATTCCTATAGGAATCACAGTTTTCAGATGGTGAATACGATTATTTATACACAGCCCCAAAGTACAGACCATGGTTTTGAACTGTGTTAGGGATATAGAAAGAAAACCCTTCAAAACTACTGAAACTACTTTTTAAAATGCAGCTTGGTTATGATAATAACTGGAAAACTCTTGAGCTATGAACGTTTTTTTTTTTTTTTGTGATAAGAAATTCGTCGAGGCACCTGGATACACTTTGAGTAAAGGGTAACAAAAGCGTTCCTTTGTCCTCTGGAAGCAAACTATGTCTATCTGCCATAGAAGTACCACTGCACTGACCTGTGATTTTGGCTTCAGTAGCTGAGTCAGTAGCTGAGTATCTTTTTCTGTTACTAGAGTTGTTTCCTGTCTCCTTTCCCACATATCAATTATAACTTCCTGCACTCCAACATGTTGTCAAACTGCCTAATGCTTTTCTGAGTAACTGCCCAGTAGGGATACATGTTTTGAACATTTTAGATCCTAAAGTTCTCTGAGTCACTCTCGAAATACAGCTGGAATTGGTAGCCATGTTATTGTCCTAAATAAAGATGTTGGAATAGAATGCAACCTGAAGTATATGTGAGTGAACAGAAGTGAAACTCTCCAGATACTCATACTGCACAGGCTGTATTAGATTACAGATATGCTGTGAATTACAATATTTACGTGGGTATTGCACTAAATTTTAATGTTCAGCCTTCATAATTTTAGGTGTCTGTTTCTGCCATGCAGAAAACCAGAAAATGTGAAAACACTTTAATTTTATTTAGAAGTGTCATCTTCTTCTTGCTTTGTATGTGGCAATAAACCAGAACTTATTCTGATGGCATTATCAGCCATAAGCATTACAAATTGACACATTTCCTAGTACGCTCAGCATTATAATGAACTTTAACATACTGCATATTGACATTCAACAGCTATAAAAATGCTTTCATTATAGGACATTTTGTCGTTCCTTCAGACATGCAGAAATATAACAAAGAACAATATACAGACTTAAGTTTTATTTTGAAATGTCAGTTTATATTCATAAACATCAATAAACAATATTTGTGCAATATCACTTGGAGGCAACAGAAAATAAGCCAATCTGAGCCTCAGGATGCTATTATCAAGAAAAGATCACTTAAAGAATGCACTGAATACACTTATACTCTAAGTTAGCTCTTTATTTTAAGAGATGGTTAGTGTACTTTGAGCCCAAACTTTGTTGTTTCTCAAGACTCATGAAAATTTTTAGTTTATAAAAAATTTATTCCATTTTTTAGGTTAATTGATATAGAAGGCTCCAAGCAGACCTCACAGGCTTGGCCTTAGTCTTGGTAACACAGCACTGGAACAAGTTGACCAGAGAGGTTGTGGAGTCTCCTTCTCTGGAGATATTCAAAACCCACCTGGATGCATTCCTGTGCAACCTGCTCTAGGCACGCCTGCTTTAGCAGGGGGGTTGGACTAGATGATCTCCAGAGGTCCCTTCCAACCCCTACCATTCCGTGATTTTGTGATTCCCTCATCTCATCTAATAAAGAGTTCTGTTTTGTCTGTCATGGTGGCATGTTAAGTTAAGGTTTTATAAACTTTATGGTGGAAGAAGAGTTTTGAAACTAAGAGATTTCTTTGTTCAATTTAAATGTTGAGTTTTATTCTACTGCCAGATGTGTTAAACTGGTGTGGTAACAAGCTGAGCTGTGTAGGGAGTTTATGTCCTAACCACAAGACTTTTTGAAACATTGGGCTGATGACTACATCTAAATTTGACACTTATGAAGGTAATAGCTGTTGTTAAATTGAAAGGCATACTTTTCTTTTGTTTGTTAGTTCATCCTTTAAAATAAACTTCAAGTTTAAGCAAGAAACAAGAAAAGACAGAGTAACCGTTTTACATTGCTGCCTTCTTGAGAACACTATTGACTGACAAGTACAGTCAAATTCCCTGAAATAGAAGAGCTTTACCTTTAAAAAAATATTTTAATTACTAATTACAATTAAACACTGAGTTCACAGGCATTTAGAGGGTTATGTCAAGAATATAGATCATTAAATTATTGTACTAGTGTAATGTACAGTGAGAAACTGAACAAGATTATGTTAACCAGAAGACTGTTCTGTAATGAATCTGTGTAAAGAACCAAGTTCCTGTGGAGGAAATTGGCATGAAAGTAAGAACTGAGACAATAGTTCAGTGGATAGGCCAGAAAGAACTGTGCTGAGAGTGGAGATGTGGAGGACAGAAACAACGAGGAATGGGCTGATCACTCTGTCTTCACTACATCTTTATTCTTTTACTGTCAATAGTTTGTTTCAAAGAACCTCCTTATCTCATGCTGCTGCTTCAAAGGGAGATACTAACCAGCTACTGCTGTCACTTGTTTCTGTAGTTCAGACAGCAGAAATCCCTGGAATAGGCCAGAAGCAGGAAGAATTTTTAGCTATAAAAAGAGTCCCTCATAGGGGCCTAACCCTTGCAGCATATAAATGTATAAATAGAACAAGAAGCAGAACCCCTGATGCGCAATGGGCTGTCTTCACTACAGCACACATACTTTTGCTTGCTTGTCTAGTGCCAGTAGTTTTCTAAATGCTTCTCTCCAAGACATAGAGTAGAACATACTATGATAACTTCATGATGAAGGTATTCTGCTGGCTTGGGAGACATACAAGTTTAAAATCCCAGAAAACAAAGAAGGCCAAGAGCTGAAGTCTACTTGGATGACAAGGTTCTTTCTAAATAATACACAGCACCATTGTGTTTATTACCATTTTCACCACAAAGGATTCAGTTCTGCTCAAGTCCATCCAAGAATAATATTTCCTGGCCTTCAGGACATAATACAGAGGAACATTGATGGACTGATAGATCTCCTTCACATTCTTGCTGCATGCAGGCAAAAAACTGGATGTTAAGCCAGAATTTCACATTAAGCTTTTTTGTTTGTTTGTGTGGTTTTTTTTTTTAATTATCTTTTATGATCATGGGAGTTTTAGAATTAATTTTCTGAGATGCTTAGTTCTCTATCCACTGTGGGGAAAGTCCAGGTTTTGAACCCTGAGTCTAGATTGCTGTGTAAATTCCCTGTTGAATTCCTTAGACTGAGGTGTTGCAGTGCCTTACTTAGTGCTAAATGTCCAGAAAAGCACCTAATAGATAAATTTGAAAAACATTAGAATTAAACAACTTTGCATGCTAAAAAGAGCTACAGAAATCTACCACAATAATGTTGAACTTCAGAAAGGTAAACTACATATATATTAATATAATAGTTATAATGAAAGTCAGAAAGGTTCTGAAGAGATTTAATGTATTTAAATTATCTCAGGCAGGCAGTATAGAAAATTAAAAACCATATGTAAGACAAAGTCTCTACAGAATACTTATCCAAAAGGCTCAACAGAGCTAGCAAACAGCTGAATATAGGGGATTGTTATAAATTAAAAAAAAAAAGAAGTTATTAAAAAGATAAAAGTTGGGTCCAAATGAAGAAAGTACGAGAAAAGAGGATATATGCTGGTGAGTTAAACATTGCAGATTTGAAATAGTGTTTAGGAGTGACTTACTAACAACACTAAAACTTCTAATAGAGGTTTTTTTGAAGCACAGTGAAGTCAGGAAGACTGTCAAAGAATTGATGAGGTTCCAAAGACAATGCCGGTGCTAAAGAAACACTTAAGGAAGTAGAAGCCATAGTAGAACAGCTAAAAATGTATTGCCTTTGTGTTCCCCTAATGCATCTCCATAATGATTTTATTTTTTTTTTATTAGGGAACAATCTAAGGAACTGTCTGAAGTTGAAGTGTCAGTAAATGACTATTAAGATAAACCAATTAAGAGATTAATAAGAAATTGACACAAAGAGATGATACTCAGCCAGTAAACTCTAAAGGTAATCAAATATGAAATTGCTAACTACCAGCTAGAATCAGAAGGATGGAAAGGATCAAATAGGACATCAACTTTAAAAATATTTCAGGAGAGAGCTATTAAATGAACTGGTAAATCTGATTTAACTTCAGTCAAACTATAAATATTGGAACTGGCAGAGGGAAAAGAAAAGAGAGAGAGAGAGAGATGGCGAAGGAGGAAGAATCAATGCAGATTCTATTGAGAGAATTTTTTCAATCCAAAATCAATACTGTACTGTAGAAAAGTCGATGGCCACTTTGGGAATGTTCCCAGACAGTGGAACTTGATTCTATTTACCAATAAACTGTTAGAATACTCTATGGCAGGCTTTTGACTCATGCCAACTATCACTGTCCTGCTTACAATTTAGGAGCTAATGCAATCCATAGACCATTCTTGACATGCAGCCACCTGTTTTGGAGAATATGAAACGTACACTGGGCCCTGCTAATGAGTTCAAGTGCCAGAGAGCAATTGCAGGCACATTGAATGTATTGGTATTAATTCATACTTACTGTTTGAGGATAATGAAGATCCAATCACTGGAATGTATATACATTTTCAGGGTTTTAATAAGATCTGTCATCAAAGGTCCCTAAAGAAATTCAGCTATCTTAGGGAAATCAAAAAATGAAAATCTGTACATGGAGATAGTAGAAGACATGGGAGAAGGGAACTGCCCCTAGCTGTACATACATGATGACAGAATTACATTTCACTGCAACTGATGTAGGAAATATTTGATGTTGTTTGGGATAGTTTAATGGGAGAAAAAAAAATCCTAGTCCCTCAGAGCAGCCAAGAAGGCAGAAAAACTATTTGGTGTTACTGTAAATCATAGAATCATCGAATTGTCATGCTGCAGCATGTCAATGTTTTTCTTGCACTGAGGAACACAAAACTGAACATCATATTTGAGGTGTGGCCTCACCAGTGCCGAGCACAGAGAGACAATGGCTTCCCTAATCTTGCTGGCCATGATTATGAAAATTTTTAATTTTGCCTCATTTCTCTTGTTACTGTCATGGGATAAAAGAATATTCAGGGCATCATTGAATAAATTTCATTCTGAATTATCTTGGTGTATCTATAAAATACTTCCTGGTAGCTTGTAAAATCAACCACAAAATCTGTAGAGAGGTGCAAAGATGTTTCCATTGTGAATAGCATGTCGAATCAATTTTTAGTTTGCAAGTTTTTTATTTGAAGACTGTTGGGGTCTCAATACATTTATTACAAATTAATCATAGAATACTGACAGAGTAGCTCTTATTCAACGTTTGTGACCAGAGTCATTGAAAAGACAGAGTGTCTGTTCGGTTTAGCTGTCATGGAGATCTGATGACATGTTTCAGTCCCTGGAACTGATGCTGAGAGCTCATAACCACTCTTCATACAAACATAATTAACTAACATGCTGTTTCTCTCTATGTGCATGTGGAGATCAAACTATTACTTTACCATCTGCTCACAGAAATGAAAAGTGATTTTAAAAGATACTGAAAAGCACCTTTAAAGACAATTTCATGACAGAATCCTATCATAGCATGTTATATTACCTTGGTTAAACTAAACCTATGGAACCAGGTACTATTAATCCTTATCTGCCGTACCCCCAAAGATATCAATGACACATTGGGTTTGGTCAACAGAAACGGAAGCGTAGATTTGAGGTTTGATCTTCTCTTCTCATATGGTTGACTGCAATCTGTAGGAGGAGTTGATCCTCTGAGAAAAAGTTAATAAGTGCATGTAAAAGAGCATTCAACATTTCTGGATGAAAAATATATTTCTCCAAAGAAACCACAAGTCATTGATGCACCTAAAAAGGTTATTAGACCAATGGGCCTTTGTCATTAACTTTATTTACAAAGAACATCAAAAAGAAAACTGTATTTGCTGTTTTCAGTATGGCATCTTCAATAAACATAGAAGATGTAGCGTCATCACTTCAGCTTCAAGCACAGATGGTTACCTACCTCAGAATAACAGAAAATAAAAAAAAGTATTGTATATCAATACTTGAATTGTAGCTGAATTGTACAACATAAAATTGAACTAAAATTGAGGAACAGTGATACACAAAATAGTACAAGAAAACTTCATGTTCGCTATTAAATCTTGTGATTATACCATAGTAAAGATCTTTTAATACACAAGTAAATTTTCCTATTAAATAACAAGTAAATATTTTAACATTCTAGAAATAAAAATCAAAGTTAAAATGCACCTAATATCTCATCCAAAAACTATAGTAGATAATAGCTCATGTTGTGAAGTCAAGTATGAAAACATTAAGATATCCTAGAATTAACAAGACTGTGTAAAAGTCACTCAATGCCCCACATATATGTAATTTGACAGTGATTTTCAATAGATTATCAGATATTTTAGTTTCAGGTCTGTTATTTCCTATCTTCTCCACAATTGACTTGGCAACTACCCTAATGTTACTATAATAAAATACTAGAATAGAATTCCTACATTTTTTTCCCTCTGGAGCCAGGCTGTTAAGCAATTAGCAAAGACCTTGCTGGCCCATAAAAAAAGGTATTTTAATTCCAAACATAGTTGCATGTCAGAGGTAAGAGCATGGGGAAAAGATCATGTGTGGGACAATTTTGCTTCCTAGGTTTTATTAGCCACCACTTTCAGGATTGCTTTGAAGTTGCACCTGGGCAAAAACTCTTTTAACACACATTGATGATCCTAATTTGTCTCAAATCTTTTTAATTTTACAAATTTGTTCCAAGCAGTTTTCTTTGTGAAGAAATTCCACAGTCTAATTCTGAGTTGTAAGAAAGCAATTCTTTTTCTGCAAATTAAACATTTTGCCTGATGTTTGTGTTCTAAGAAGTGGTATTCCTTCTGTATTCCATTCATTTTATTATGTCTCTGTTGTTCCCCTTTGCCAGTTTTCTCCTCTTCATGCTGAAAACGTCAATCTGTCTTCTCCTTTTCTAATTATATTTTATCCTTTTTGAGGTAGTCAGATGAAAACTGCATCTCTTTCTCAGGATTCAGGAAAAACGTAAGATTTATACACTTACAACTATTCTATATTTTGTCTGGATAAAAATCTGGCTGGATGGCCAGGCTCAAAGAATTGTGGTAAATGGAATTACATTCAGTTGGTGGCCAGTCACAAGTCATGTTCCCAAGGGCTCAATATTGGGGACAGTTCTCTTTAATAACTTAATCAATGATCTGGACAAGTGGATTAAGTGCACCCTCAGTAAGTTTGCAGATGACACCAAGTTGGGCGGAAGCGTTGATCTGCTGGAGGGTAGGAAGGCTCGACAGAGGGACCTAGACAGGCTGGATCGATGGGCCAAGGCAAACTGTATGAGGTTCAACAAGGCTCAGGGTCAGGCCCTGCGCTTGGGTCAAAACAGTCCTGTGCAACGCTACAGGCTTGGGGAAGCTGCCCATCAGAAAAGGACCTGGGGATGCTGGTTGACAGCTGGCTGAATATAAGTCAGGAGTGTGTCCAGGTGGCCAAGAAGGCCAGTAACATCCTGGCTTGTATCAGAAATCGTGTGACCAGCAGGACTAGGGAAGTGATCGTCCGTTTGTCCTCAGCAATGGTGAGGCTACACCTCAAATACTGTGTTCAGTTTTGGGCTTCTCACTACAATAAAGACATTGAGGTGCTGCAGCATGTCCAAAGAAGAGCAATGAAGCTGGTGAATGGTCTAGAGAAGATGATNCTACATTTTTTTCCCTCTGGAGCCAGGCTGTTAAGCAATTAGCAAAGACCTTGCTGGCCCATAAAAAAAGGTATTTTAATTCCAAACATAGTTGCATGTCAGAGGTAAGAGCATGGGGAAAAGATCATGTGTGGGACAATTTTGCTTCCTAGGTTTTATTAGCCACCACTTTCAGGATTGCTTTGAAGTTGCACCTGGGCAAAAACTCTTTTAACACACATTGATGATCCTAATTTGTCTCAAATCTTTTTAATTTTACAAATTTGTTCCAAGCAGTTTTCTTTGTGAAGAAATTCCACAGTCTAATTCTGAGTTGTAAGAAAGCAATTCTTTTTCTGCAAATTAAACATTTTGCCTGATGTTTGTGTTCTAAGAAGTGGTATTCCTTCTGTATTCCATTCATTTTATTATGTCTCTGTTGTTCCCCTTTGCCAGTTTTCTCCTCTTCATGCTGAAAACGTCAATCTGTCTTCTCCTTTTCTAATTATATTTTATCCTTTTTGAGGTAGTCAGATGAAAACTGCATCTCTTTCTCAGGATTCAGGAAAAACGTAAGATTTATACACTTACAACTATTCTATATTTTGTCTGGATAAAAATCTGGCTGGATGGCCAGGCTCAAAGAATTGTGGTAAATGGAATTACATTCAGTTGGTGGCCAGTCACAAGTCATGTTCCCAAGGGCTCAATATTGGGGACAGTTCTCTTTAATAACTTAATCAATGATCTGGACAAGTGGATTAAGTGCACCCTCAGTAAGTTTGCAGATGACACCAAGTTGGGCGGAAGCGTTGATCTGCTGGAGGGTAGGAAGGCTCGACAGAGGGACCTAGACAGGCTGGATCGATGGGCCAAGGCAAACTGTATGAGGTTCAACAAGGCTCAGGGTCAGGCCCTGCGCTTGGGTCAAAACAGTCCTGTGCAACGCTACAGGCTTGGGGAAGCTGCCCATCAGAAAAGGACCTGGGGATGCTGGTTGACAGCTGGCTGAATATAAGTCAGGAGTGTGTCCAGGTGGCCAAGAAGGCCAGTAACATCCTGGCTTGTATCAGAAATCGTGTGACCAGCAGGACTAGGGAAGTGATCGTCCGTTTGTCCTCAGCAATGGTGAGGCTACACCTCAAATACTGTGTTCAGTTTTGGGCTTCTCACTACAATAAAGACATTGAGGTGCTGCAGCATGTCCAAAGAAGAGCAATGAAGCTGGTGAATGGTCTAGAGAAGATGATTTGTGAGGAGCAGCTGAGGGAACTGGGGTTGTTTAGCCTGGAGAAAAGGAGGCTCAGGGGAGACCTTATCGTTCTCTATAACTTCCTGAAAGGAGGTTGTAGCAAGGTGGGTGTCAGTCTCTTTTCCCAAGTAACGAGTGATAGGACAAGAAGAAATGGACTCAAGTTGTGCCAGAAGAGGTTTAGATTGGATATTAGGAAAAATTTATTCACTGAAAGGGTTGTCAAGCATTGGAACAGGCCATCTGGTGAAGTGGTTGGGTCACCATCCCTGGAGGTATTTGAAAGACATGTAGACGTGATGTTTAGGCACATGGCTTAGTGGTGGACTTGGCAGTGCTAGGTTAACAGTTAGACTTGATGATATTAAGGGTCTTTTCCAACCTAAATGATTCTATGATTCTGTAATCAGTTTTCTGTTATGATAGTAACAGTAATAGAAAAAATGTCTAGTTTCTTTTAAAAATTTATGTTCTTATCTTGCACTGACTGAATTAAAAGCACAAACAGTAGGTAGCTATTTTGCTGTTTTTTAAAATAAGAGACCTAGTGTCTGAGCCATGTATCTAGTTACATTCCTTTATTTCTTGATCTATCAGCCACTCTTTGTGTAGGTACATAGGAATATTTTAATCTCTTTTATAATTTCTATCACATTTCAGATTACTGAAGTGTCACAGTTAGTCCTAGAGGTAAATAACCCCAGGACAGAAAAAAATTCATTTGGAACACTTAAGCAAGATGTATTTTGTTTTCCTACTTTTTGTCACTTTTCTGTACCCAAGGGCAATTTCTTTTAGTTCCTTCCTTGTGTTTTCCTTTTATTACAAGATTACTTTCTTGCTTCACTACTGCATCTTTAACTGATCGGATCATAGTGAATCTGTAATCCAGTCCAGTAGAGAGTCTTGATCTCAGACATATTTTATTTTGTCTAATCAGTTGATGGTGGCACTCACTCCAGCACATAAGTCACCTTCAGTTCATCCCTCTGGAAGGAGCTTCTGACTTCTTTTATCCCGTATGCCACTGAAATAAAGGAAGAGTGGTTTTCAAAAATCACAGGGGGAAGTGAGAAAAATGGAAACTAAGTAGACTAAATGGTAATATCTCTCAGCCATGAAAGACAATGCAAGACTTGTCAAAGGATGTATTTCACATCATTACCCTCATCTCACCATATCCATCTGTCACATGCTCCTCAAGAATTAACTTTAATGCTTTCAGATATTAACAATTCAACTTAGTCTTTAATGATATGCAACGAAATTGCCTGAAACTATTTCACAGCTAAGAAATTTTGGGCCAATATCCTCTATACTAGTAACTTGTGCCTTCTGAAGACATTTCATAAAGAGCATATTTGGCCTATTCTGGTTTTCTTATTCTGGAGATGACTCCTATAATTTTACTAAAATTCAATGAATCAAGCTAAAGCACCTACAAACTGCCTTGTATCAACAGCTCTTCTAATGAGAATAGGAGCATATTTTGCAGTGATAAAAAATGACAGGCCAATTACAATGAGTCATAACTGTTACAGGTAAGTTACACACAACAGATTTTATTAGTTCTAAACTAATGATTGTTATCACCCTGCCCTTTTATTATCTCATGCCTGATAAACTAGCATCCTTCAGTTGATTAACACCTCCCAACTTTCATAGACAACTATAATATAAAACATAACAGCAGTAACGGCAATTGTACTATGAATGCAAATCTAGTACTAATACAAGATGCTAAATTCATTACTTATACCATGTTTCAGTATTAAAAAGAGAGAATCAGAGACTCACTCCATGGTATAACAAATTACTAGAGCAAATGTTATTTTATTGCTGATGTAATAGTTCATTAAGCTTAGAAAGTGTTTCATAGGTCACAAGGTTCAACCTCTGCCAATGAAAGATTGTTCCATACAGGAAATCATGTCTTTTCTCCTGTCCAGTTTAAATGACTTCTTGAAGGTTTTCCTTAATTGCCACAGAAACAGTTCCAAAACATAGATGTCTAATTAACAGCAAAGTAAACTACACTCCCTAATCAAGTGTAGTTCAATCTGCAACAAGAAAATGTTCATTCTCTATTAAAAGGTTCAAAAAATCCACTGTTAAGTACCTAAACAGCAGGATCACAGAATCAAAGAATAGTTGAGGTTGGAAGCAGCCTCTGAACACCATGGAGTCCAACTCCCTTTCTCAGAGCAGGATCAACGAGAGCAGAGTGCCGAGGTCTTTGTCCTCTCAGGTTTTGGATATCTTGAGAGATGCAAACCTCTCTGGACAAACTTTTCCAGAGTTTGACAAGTTTATTCTTATGTATGTATGAAATTTTGTTCTGTTTTTCAGTTTATGTTCATTGCCTCTTGTCCTGTCAGTTGGCGTCACTGAGAAGAATCTGGCTTCTACTTCTTCATTCTCTCCCATCAAATATTTATAAACATTGCTAAGATCTGCACTTTCCTGCCAGGCCACTGAACTTTTTCTTCTCCAGACTGAATTGTATCAGCTCTTTCAGACTCTTTTTGTATGAAAGGTTCTCCAGTCCTTAATCATCTTCGTGGTCCTGCACTTGACTCTCTCCAATATGTCCATGACTCTCTCTTGTTGGAGATCCCAGAACTGGACACATTCATTGGTGCCAAGCAGAGGAGAAGAATCACCTCTCTCAACCTGCAGGCGATGCTTTTCTTGTTGTGCCCCAGGATGCTGTTGCCTTTCTTTATTGGCGTGGTACACTTCAGGTTCATGGCAAATTGTTGTCCACCAGGATCACTAGATTCTTTTTTGCAGAGCTGCTCCAGTCAGCCTCCAGTGTTTACTGGTGTGTGGATTTATTACTCTCCAGTTACAGGACTTGGCATTTCCCTTTGTTCAACTTCATGAGGTTCCTCTTGGCCGATTTCTTCAGCCTGTTGAGGTCCTTCTGAATGGCAGTGCAACGCTTTGGTCTTTCAGCCACTCCTTGGCTTTTTGTATGTTCTGCAAACTTGCTAAAGATGAACAAAAAGCTAGATTTTCAAATATGAGGAACACCTGGTGATTTAGCAAGGGTCTGCTGAAATTTTACACTCTTTTTGATTTAAGTCTGAATGAGGTAGGCATGATTTGACTAGATCTGTTTCTGCAGGCTTAGATTCTTGGGTAACTGTAACCCAAATGATCTACTGCTTACCGAAGTTCAGGACATAACTTTACAATCCTACTAATACAACTTTATCTGCACAAAGAAATTTCTTTCTCAAGTCCTAAAAGTAAGATTCAGCTTCCCAGACAAATATTCATCTTCCATTTTCAGATGTCAAATTGTCCAACATTTTCTCCTAGGGCTGGCAGATATGGTACATAATACCAGCTACAAAAGATCAGCTTGCTTCTAGAAAGGCAAACAGAAATCATTTGGGACGTTCTAACATGTGTAAATTGGCACTAAATACAAATACACAGGAAATTAAATTCTATTTCAGGCATCCAAAGTATCTCAGACTCCATGGTAAGTTAGGTGGTATCTTCTCAAATCAGTCTTGAACTAGGCTTCTAAGCTCTGCTTAACCGATTTGATAAATGCTGGACTTGTGTTTTGGAAGCAAATGTAAAGCCCCTAAGTTTCCTATAGAAAAGAAAAAATACATTTAGGAATCTCAACAGGGTTTTTTTTGGAAAACTTCAAGGAATATAACCTTCAGCTTGGAAAAAGGGCTCTGAGTTCTAATCTCCATATGTCTTCAGGTAAGATGGAGTAGACAGAAACTAGTTGAGTTCTTCAGTTAGTTGGCTATAGAGGCATGTTCCCTTTTGTGATTTCTCTTACTCAGTGAATCCCAAATTCTGTTCTGGGACTCTGATGTAAGAGGAAAATGACAAAATAAGGAGGTATTAAATGCTCTGAATCATATTTATTTATATGGTTGTATACAAGACTTTCTTCTGGGAAGTTAAACATATAAACTGAACTTCCTTTATGGTAAGAAGGGCATTAAAATCAAGTCTGCCTCCCTCTCTGGATAAACGTATGTAAGTAGAAATGGAAGGACTAGGACTTTCTAGAGGAGAGAGAGCGAGCTTTGTTTGTGTAGCATGTTGCTCTTGGCTGGCCACCAGGTGCCCACCAAGCTGCTCTGTCACTCCTCCTCCATCCAGAAGACAGGGGGAGAAAATACAATGAGAAGATTGTGGGTTGAGATACCAATTTCTGTCACTGGCAAAACACATGGGCACAACAAACTTGACTTGGGAAAATGAATTTAATTTATTGCCAATTATTGTAAAGAGTGTAGGAAAGGGAGAAATAAGAACAAAACTAAAAACACCTTCTTCCCACTGCTCCCCTCTTCCCAGGCTCAACTTCATTCCTAACTCTTCTACCTCCTTCCCCTGAACAGTGTAGAGGGATGGGGCATGGGGGTTGCAGTCACTTCATAACATTTCGTCTCTTCTACTCCTTTGTCCTCATGGTTTTCCCTAGCTCCAGCATGGGATCTCTCCCAGAGGATACAGTCCTTCAGGAACAGACTGCTCCAGCGTGTCTCCCACAGGCCACAGATCCTGACAGATGGAACTGTCTCTGTCCAACATGGGTGCAGCTTCTGCTGTCTTCTCACAGAAGACCCCTTCAACCTGTCCTGCTACTAAAACTTTGTCATGTAAACCCAATACACTCTATTCATTCAAGTCCCTATGTAGAAGTGGGTGCCTGCTTGTATGTTAAAGATCTTAAAACACTCCAGTTAAGAAAATAATAATTTTCATAGTATGGTCACATATTTAGCCTGACACCTTCCTCTAATGCCCTTGTAGGAACAGTAATTCAGCTTTTGACATTATTTAGGCCACAAATGTGTCTGATCTAACCAAAGTAACAGAATTTTGTTAGCACTGGCAAAGTAATGTTGAATCAAGTGATATGAGTCCTATGATACAAGCTTGGATATTGTTCATAAATGAATACTTGCCCCAGGACAAATTATCTATTGATTGTTACAGGGAAACAAGCCATATTTGAAGATTAATGAGCCTCAGCATTCTAGTCTTATACAGACTATCTCCTATGTTCATATACAGCCTGTTCTTCCTCATACCTTGCAGGCTGCAGGATGTGGTCTGTTGTATTCATTACACACCTCAACAATAAAAATGTTTGTTATTAAAGCAAATCATAAAGCAGATGTATGAAGCCTAGAGAGAGACAAGCACATTTTATGGTATTACTTTGAACACATTCTCTGCAAATGAATCAAGTTGGAAAGCTATTTGAATACTATTCATACTAAGTCTCTAAACCAGCAACATGAAAATGCATCTTATTTTCATTTCAGTTGTAATAGCTTCAGTGTAATTCTGTTAACCTTGCTGTATTTCAGGACAACTAAATTAGAAGTTCATTTACATACATAATTAATTTGTTTATATTTGAACACTGGTCTTGTCATATTATATATTAATGAAATAGTAATCTAAGGAACAGCTTGTGGACTTTGCCTACTGCCTACGTTTCTTTCAGAGCAAAATAATCACCTTATTAATACTATGTGTGTACGAGGGCCACACATATACTTTGGTTTGAAATTCAGCCCTGGTAGTCTCTAAACCTTGAGGGAAACCATGTTTGAGTGGTAACTATAAGCAAAATGTCAGAACAATTGCAAATGTAAGTGCAGCTGCATATATGTCTAATTAAAATGTCTGAAGTTCTAATGTGTTTTTGCTTACATGATACACATCCTCTAGTTAAACATCTTAACAGAATATTTCTGAATTTTACTTGCATGAGGTCAATTGAAGAAATAAATTTCTGTCCTTGAGTTCAAAGTGAATCGGATTTTAAACGTGTATATGGGAGTAGAGGGAGCAGCAGTATAAAACGTTAGGGACAGAACACCTTTTGCCCCACAAAGGGACATGAAAACCTCAGGCCATTTACCAGTGTCTGGGCTCAGAGGTAAACATGGCAGAGAGGTGACCAGAACAGATCCAGCTAATACCAGCTGTGCCATTACTTTGTCAGTAATGTGATGATTACAAATAAATAACACAGAAGTAAATTAGAGAGAGTTGATCACTTCTTGGACATAGCCACTGCTTGTGAAAGTAGTCAGTGTAATTAGTGAGGACATCAAAGAGGAAGTTAATTGAGCCAAAATAGAGTCTTGACTGGTCATTTACAATCAGGACAACTTCAATGATATTAAAACCCACCCAAATAAAAACCCTCAAGTCCTGGTTTGAACCAGAACAGAACAAATTCTCCTTTCAGTAATTTTACCTTTCAGTTAAGTCTCTTCTAAGTGACTGCACTTTCTGAAGCTAATGACATATTTTTCAGACAATATCTGTTTCTAGAATTGATAATGCTTGATGTTTATAGCTATTACTAAGGTAATGGTAGGAAGAGTATGCAGAAAGGCTTTTGCTTATACTTATTCCTATAGAAACCAAGGTCACTGCTAAATTTATTGTATGCCGTAAGTGAAAGGGTGTAAAATTGTTGTATCTACGGGGAGAAATGGACAGGCAGGCGGCCCAAACCTGACCAAACAATTTATTCCATCCTGTATGTGTCAATCTCAAGTTAAAGCTGAGGGATCACAATGGTTGAGCTCTCTTCCTCTACGGAGAGTGTCTGAGGATGACTGTCTGTTGTTCTGCCTTCAGTCTCAATCCGTGCATTCCTGAAACCAGTTCCCATCCACCACTGAGTCCAGACTGGGACTTTCCCAGTGCCTGCCCTACGGCATCAGTGGTGACATGATCATCAACAGGGGCCTTGTATATATTTGTATATATTTAATTATTTCCCATTAATATTATTTTTTTCCACTCTTATTGTTTCATTAAAGCAGTTTTAATTTTTTTCCAACCTGTAAGCCTCTCCTTTTTCTCTTTCCCTTCCCCTTCTGAGGGGGAAAGGGTTAGCAGAGAGTATATGTTGTCCATTTAATAGCCAGCCCACCCTTAAACCTTTGACACCTCATAGAATCAGAAGCCAAATTATGCTACTGGAGAAGACATAAAGCAAGAGATTTGATTAAAGTCATTTGCCATAAGTATGGTGATAGAAGTATTAAATGTACTCGGGAGAGTTCACTCAGAATGGAAATTAACTGAAGCAAAGGAGGAAGAGGAAGGATTGATGCTCATATTTACAGCCCTTTAGAGCTAAAAAGAGTACTGCTTCTACCTTTGTCGTCTCTTGTGGGCTGAAGAATGCCTCTCAAACCTGGGTCAGAAGATCTCTTTAACAATATAAACAAGTTTTCCTGTAGAGATTCCAAACCATATTGAAGATACAATCTTCACTGATAAGCTCTATCAGCGTTAATTATCATTACTACTAGGATTTTTTTGTCTTATTTAAAGTTGAATTTTCTAAAATCCTTTTCCAACTACTAACTTTTTATTCGCTTCCCAGCAATGTCAAAAGCCTTCCTCTTGCCATCTCAACTTTTGCTCTATATTTAAGCACCCACAGTCTTTGATCTAGTCAACTTTTTCTTCAACTTTTTTTCTCATAAATTACTGTATTAGCTTATTAAGTTATGCAGCCAAAGTCTTTCTTGCAGCTCGCTGGATAGTTGTGGAACAACTTTGATTTTTTGTTAGTGATTTGTTGAGGAGTGGATACGATAAGAATACACGGCATTGCACCAAAAGACTTACCGACACAGTGGATAATTTCATTTTTTGTATGATTTTCTTTGGCAAATTTTACTGAGCATTGCACTAAGATTACATAATGAGACAATCAGCTAGCATAATCACTAAAACCTTTTCTGACTCACTCCTATTAAGACTAAACATCCAGTTGTGTAAACACAGACTGTTTTATTTGCTCCCAGATACAACCTAAGAGGGCACTTGTTAATAGAAAGGGAAGTAACCATTTATTTAAGAGTTTTAAGCACTTTTGCAGCTGTGTTGCATCTCAGAATTTATTGAACCTGTAATGTTATCTATACTTTTGACCATAATGATTCCAGTATCATTGTCTAGATTATATATAAAAAAGATTTATTTCATACAGCAGAGGGCACTTAACAGGAAGTACTTATGAATAGCTCCTTTGTAACACCTACAGCTTTAGGTCCTGCATTAAGTAATATTAAAGATATATTATTTATATCCTCCTAATTTTGAATACTGTAAGTTTAAATCAAGTACCATTTTGTGCTAGATCAAATGCCCTAGAGATGCTGAAATATTCTTCACCACAATAGCATCCTTTATCAATCAGACATACATTGCTTAGAAAACAAACAGCAAACATCCTGGATGATATTTAAACCTTCCAGAACTGGCACAGTAGATGGTAATTTTAGTCTCTAAATATTTTTTGGCAGAGCCCCAGATTAATCATATCATGAAATTCCTTGGGCTTGACATCAGGCTATCCCCAGTCTTTAATTCATGTTGTTTCCAATATTTTTTCAGTACTGTAAAAACTTACTAGTGCCCTAATTCTTTGAAATTCTCAAGTTTTTCAAGAGTCAGTAAAGCAATAAAAATAATTTGAGTAATTTCCAGGCTAAAGCTTTTAAGACTTTTTGGAGTACATTTTCTGGGATCACTGTATTGTAAAAATATTGTAATGTGGTTGTATTCTCCCTTTTTTCAAGGTACAATATGTTGAGGCAGGCTTCCCCTGTCCGAGAGGGAAAAGGTCAATATTTTCTAAAGTACCATGTCTTGGTTATTTGATTCTGTATGATCTACATCTGGAAAAAAGCCTGAAAAAATCCAATGATGTTGATAATTAAGCATGAATTAATGTGGAACAGTATGGATTCTAGATGTCATGAACTCACAGAAAAAAAAACCCAAACAAACCAGCCTATTATTGTCTCATACTTCAAACCCACCGCAGAATGTTCTCATTGGCAGAGATTTGTGCTCCAAGATCACCTTTCATGAAAGAATATGTTTAATTTTTATTCCGGAGCATTATGAATTATTGGTTTTGAGCTCTGAGTTTTTGAGGTCCTTTTCCAGAAGGCCAAATCTGAATACTATCTCTCAAAATTATGTTGTCTTAGAATTCAAAGCCCTCTTCTGTCATGATGCTTGTCATAGGGAAAAGCAGGACAAGGGAGGAAAGAAGGGAACTAGTGTGATCAACTTCATTGATCTGTCTTTTCAAATTATCTGTTACCTTAAGCAGCATAACTACATAGACTTCACTTCCAGATCCCTGCCTTTTTTGTTTCAAGCTCATGTGTATTTCTGACCCCTTCCTGCTTTCCAGAGGAAACAATGTGCCGTAATCCTGTTGCTTTTCTCTTGTGAGATAAGACACAGGGGGAGACAAGGAGAAAAGTGATTACAAGTGTATCACTTCAGGGTAGAGAGAGGCAAAACCAAAAGCAGAGCGCCCATCTGCTGCAAGCATGTTCCTTGCTCTGATAACTTCATGTGTGGGCAAGCAACTCAAACAAGTTACCATGCTTTAATCAATTGTGTGAGCTGCAGTAGTCATCCATGCATGCTCCTACCTTATCCTACTTGTGAAATAAAATGTATGACCTTAGGCTACCATCATCATCTTTCTAAAGTTGTTAAAGGTTTCAGTTTACTTAGGCACTATAGTTTGTCAGGCCAGGAATACATGCATGATCAATGGATTAAGAACAATTCAGTCTTTGGCACACATGACCATGCTGTTCAAAAAAACCCCAAAACCCCACTATATTTAAACAGTAGTGAAACACTTCACTACTTGAGAAGCATCTACTCTGTGGATATCTCTGTACTGTACCTAATGTGAAGACTTCAGATTTGCTGTGAATGAGAGAGTGTTGTACACATTTGGCATCCATTATGTCTTTTGTCTGCAACCTAAACTAAGGCTGCCAGAAATCCCTTTTGCCCTTAAGACAGCAAACATTGTGAGTCCTCTTAGGAAGGACCTGAGGGCACCTTCAAGGAATAATCTCCAGACTATTTTCTTTTTTTCTCTACTTGATATCACTGAAATGGCAAATAGAATAGCTGAAGGCTACATGCAAATGTTGTTGCCTATGGATTAGGTATATTGCAAATTCCCATTACCATGCAGGAATACCAGCAGACTTGCCCCAGAGCTAACCCATGGGGTGATTCAACATGCAAACAAGGTAGATGGGCAGTTCTGCTGGCCTTGAGGCTACCCTGAGGGCTGCTTTACATAGTAACATAGACACAGTATCTGAGACTCTGCATGCGATCACTGACTCAGCCTGTAATTTCAGAGCTGATGCTTCAGGCCCTTGGCACACCACTTACGTCTTGCTAAACAGTCAGCTCACACTTTCAAAGTCTTCAGAAACTGTACACCAATAAGCCTGTTCAGCTATAAGCTACAACGGAGTTGGAACATGTTGGGTGCAAGTGAAGTTGGATTGATGAGTATTTTAAAAAGGAAAAAAATAGCTAATACAGTGACAACATTTGGGAGAAGTTGCCACAGAGTATAAGGCTGAAGAATAAAGGGTATGATCCCCTTGTCCTGTACCAGTATTGTGCATGCCTGTCATTGTCATTGATTTTGACTTGCACATTTCTGGCCTTCTTTTACTTCCCAACCATTAGAAAATGATCTCCAGTTTATTAAAGTCTTAAATAACACAACAAATGTCTCAATATTTTTCTTATCTATGTAACTTTAAGAAGATATGAAAGTAAAAAAAATAATTATAATTTGGCCCCAGTAGATATCACTGTTTAACAAAATCTTTTCTAGTTGGTCTTATTTGCATGCAACATATGTAGAAGAAAAGTATGTAATGGATTTAATGGCTTTTTTCTCACTGGATATACAAGTTTATGAACTTATAAATGCAACATAATTTCTTGGATAGTGCTGGAGAACAAGTTTATCAGCTCATTAAAATCTTGCCAATATAAACTGCAGTTAGTGAAAAAGAAGGCATTGTGTTGTACACCTCGTCATTCAGCTAAAGGTTTCTACTCATTTGCAATAATTTAAAATGCCATGTTGCAGGAGTTTAATTAGTTTAATTGTAGTTCTTGGTGTTCTATATGAGTTCAGGCTTGGATAGTATTCTGAATACTTCAAATTGTCCTGGAGTTTGCCTCGTCACAAGTTGGGTAGCGTCAAGTTGCTGCTGGAAAGCAAGAAGCAGTAACAAAGTGTGCAGCGGCACATGATGTAGAATTTAAGTAATCAGAGAAAAGTAACACCAGCACACTTTAAATTAAAAATTCACAGTTGGCAAATCTCAAAGCAGACTCTCCTGAATTACATTTCCCATTAATCTGTTATTAAGAGGTATGGAAGTGTATTAGGTGAAATAACTTCTCATATATTTATCCTTTTTAAAGAAGCCTATTGCTTAAAAACCTTGGCAGGTGTATAATATTATAAATACAAACCTGCTTTCTGTCTTAGGGTTTATGAATTCATGAAGGAAAGAAATTAAATTCTCAGGGCCTAAATGAGGGGAGGACTGAAAGCATCAGACTACAACTTTTATGTATCTAACTTAATAGTTATGAACATTACCTCCCCTTGTCTAACTTCACAATACCATATCTATACAAGATGTCACATGGCCTTATTCCAAACAGCTACTATTAATGTCTGGTTTCTTTCAATCTAAATAATAGATTCCCTTTGCTTGTGAGTTCTGATCTTTCCCACCTGTGAAGAAAAATGAGTGTACATGGGAACTTGCTTCGATTTGTGAAGTCTGAAAATCTTCCCTTCCTCTTGCAGATTTGTTTACCACTAAATCTTGTTCCTAGTTACACTAAAGAGCTAGACGTAACAAGTGAATTTTTTTTAACTGATATCCAATTAGAAACTTACATTTAACGTACATTTAACTACCCAATTGCCATACTTTTTACAATGTGCACGCATGACAATATGGGCAAATTTACAGCACACATATAACCTATAGTCAGAGTACAAATTACACAATGAGCAAAAGACAGATTTTAACCAGCAACTTGCATGTATTATTCTTATGCAAGCTTGGCCATGTTTTAGCATATATTTGTTTGGAGTTTCTGTTTTTAGCACTTGGGAGATCACAATGTTCCTTCGTTATTTACCTAAAATGATGTGAAAAGATCAAGCATGTTTGCAGCAGTGCTCATATATGTGAAAATGAAACTCACAAAAATTGATATCCTTTTGTACCACTAATAATTTCTAAGACTAAGTGCATTTTCTTTCAATCTGAAATGTTTCGATCAAGGTTTCACTCATGTCAAGTATTCAGAGAGGGAAGGTTTCAAGGTTTAAATGAATTTGTTTAAGCTGTGTTCTCACTTCTGTTTCTTCATTTTTTATGGATATTCTGTCATCTGAGTACACTACTAGAAGTGTTTGCTGAAGCAAAAAAAAAAGTATTTTCTGCAAATGTTAAAGAAAACATAGAGAGTGATTTCAAACTTAATAATGGCAAATACATGTACAGCAATTTGTGTTCATTGAGTCAGAAAGAGAAACACATCAAACACAAGCTTCTTGTCCAACTAAAGCAGCTTGAGCTTCACCTAGAAAGTACTTTCAATAACTTAGTCACGTGTAATGGATGTATAGAATTATGTTTAGGTCACTGAATTGTTTGTTAAAAGCTGTAGCCTTATGTCCAATTTGCTATATGCTCTGATTTCATCATCTTTCCTCAGTCTCATTAATTCACTTGATTTCTCCTTCTTGTCTCAATTTACCACACCAGAAAACAGCCTAATGCTTACTTTCTCATTTAACTAAAGCTGAGATTTAAATGACTTCAGACAGAATCTTCTTTTGCTGTTGTTGTGAAAGAGGAATATTTGACTGAGAGCTCTTCAAGACTTGAACTGACTTTCAGTATTCACTTATCTAGCTTCTCAGAGTCTGGTGCCCTAAATTTGATTGCATGCAGAAAATAGAAAAGCCAATAAATTCTCTTATTGATTTTTTTATGCTTATTGTATGATATGATGCAAATCTACGTACGTCATTTATTTTCTTGGGAAGTTGGGAAACTTGACTCATGCTTGAGGAATTGAACCAAAATGTCACAGATTAGCACTGTGATAATATGTGGGGGAAATTACTCCTCCTCACGCAGGTAGTTCTGGTTTCTAATGAAAGTTTCATTTCAACCAAAATTATAATTTTCTAGTGGAAAACTCACTTTTTTTTACTTTTTTTTTTTTAAAAAGAAAGTTCCATGCAAATCTGTTTTGTCTCTTATGGGTCTATTGAAATACAATTTACACCAATGAAGATATGAATTGAGATTTCTTATGGTAAGTAATTTCAAATATCAAATGCATTCAACAGGATTATGATCTCTGATGAGATCATAGAAAATTATATACCGTCAGTTAGGTTGCTATATTTAACTGTAATTAGTAAAACCTTTTCCTCCAGAACAGAAAACCAACTGGTATTATACAGAAAACTAAGGGCATTTTTTGTTGTCCTAAGAGTATTTTATTCAATTTAAGAACAAGCTGACTTTTTTAGCACTACAGTACCTAGCAAATTCTATGGCTGTCAACTGTTAAGTTGATATTGCCTACAGTTCAAGTAAGTCTAGCCTTTATTCTGAGAAAAATGCTTGGAGTTACATGTGAGGTTTTTAAGTTCATATGAAATAGACATTTGTCTTTTCTCACTGTCTGAAATAAAGCTAGTATAAATTAATGTCTTTCTAAGTAACTCATGAATGTGTTCCATTTTTTAATATCTTTGACTTATGTGTCAAGATCTTTCTTCAAAAGGCTTATATCTGTCTTTTTGTAACAAAGTGAATATCAAAATGAGAAACATAAGGAAATTGAAAAGAAGAGGTGAAAGGGACAGTTACATTTTTGAATAAGGAGGTAGATCTTTAAACTATCAGTGGTGTAAGTTCAGACAAAAGAGGTGAGTGGGTAGAAAAGACTTATATGGACTTTTTAGTGCAGTTTGACAGCAAATTAAGCACCTTTATATCTACTCATCTATCATGCATTCACCTTTATCTCATGGCATGTCTTTAGTAAATGGTGACATTTGCAAACGGTTCAATTAAAGTCACTGTGTTCTGGGTAATGCTGCAATCCCTGTGTATGAAATAAATAACAATTCAATTACATTGCATGAATGTAATAATGAATTACATTCATGAATGCTACCGTGAATCATGAATCATAATCATGTAATCATGAATCATTGCTTGAATGTTGTCCTCAAACAACAAGTAGTATCATAACAATGGCTGTATATAACAAAGTTGAATGAATACAGATTAGTCACTTATTTTACAATTTTTCTATGGTCAAAGGTCATTGTAACCTTACAGTTCAAGATTCATAAAATTTATGTCTATGTAAGAGCAAGGATTGGAAAGATTAAACTCTTCTGTTAGCTGAAATGTGCTGAGAGCTAGAAGAACAAAATGAATGCATGCTGTTCTTATAGCTTAATCTCATATTTAAAGGCAGAATTTTCTTTTCTTTATTTTAGTGTTAATTTTTAAAAGGTAAAGTCTATATTAGGGGAAAATTTTTCAGTCTCTTTTTCTCCTTTTTCCAAAACTGACCAGTGAAGTATAATTAGAGCAATGTTGGAGGAGGAGGGAATTTTAGGTATTAATATTAGTATGTACATTCTATTCCTCCACCAGATTTCCTTTCCTCTGATATAGGTAAGGTCTTGGAACATGTTACACCCAATGAAAAGATAACATAGAATAGTATTATAGACAGTAGTCTGACTAAGGGAATGAAATGTAAATTAATACATGAGGCACGTCAAACTACAAGTCCAAGGATACACAGCTATGGAATTTCTAGATGAAAGTATTTTAGTTTTCAGTTCTTTGTAAAAGACTTGGAAAGCCTTCCACGGTGGTGGGGAGGGGGAGACTGGGAAGAGAGACCAGTTTCTTTGAGGTATTAGAAAGTGGGAAGTGATAATTTCTAACTGGCTTACACTTCAAGAGCCTGTGCAAACCCATAAGCAAGACTTCTTTCTTTTTAGTGTTCTTCAGGGGGCATATATCAAGATATTTTAGCAAAAGAGGATTCCATACTATAGAACTGTTTTTATATTTATTACAAAATCTTTAGAACTTTCTCTGACATACTTGATTCTTGAAGAAGCTTCTGGCCAGGTCAAGAACACTAAATTAAGAGATACTTTGAACTGAGCTATGTATTCCCTGAGGAAACAGTACTGAAAAGATGATTTCTTATCACAGTCTGTAAAACTATCTTTGCAAGAAAGTTTTCAAAGAAGTTCCAGTTTTATAAGTATCACAGCTTTCTTATTTTCAACTACAGTCAGCAGTTCTCCATCTATGCAGAAAATAGAAACCTGAGTTGTTGCATATAAAGGTGATATTACAGATTGGTATATCATGTACATATGGTCAGTCTTTTGGCTATCCAGTCTTTCAAGAATTTGTTACAGATATGTGCAGTAACACTACATGCATGTCAAGTGTTGCATATTAAAGGTGAGACTCAAAACACTGGCTCATGACTCACACTGCGTTTCACAACAAAGGATATATCTTGCACATTAATGCAGTTTTGCAGCACTCCTACACCTTCTTTACTAAAGGGAATTTGATTGAGCTGACAGTGATGGTCACCTGGCTTGTCAGAGCAACCAGGCACAGGGATGTACATCTTCCAGCACAGAGCATCCACCAGAGCCCCAAGCTGGTCAGGTCCGTATTGGCAGACATCAGCTTTGCACCAGCCTGTGCCTGCTTATGTGACATGGTGCCATCGAAAGTAGGAAGTAGGCAGAAATTTGAGATCTCTTCAGCTAGAGCTAAAACTGATCTCTGTAGGGCTCTGCTCTACAGCAGTAAGAAGTATCTCTTCCAGATCATTTGGTTTGGTTAGCGGAGGAGGATCCTGCATAAGTGATCTTCCATTTTGCTCAGTTGTTGCATATTTTAAGGACCACTTGTACTAAAAATTGTCTGCCAAACTGAATTCTTATTACCAACCAAGAGTCAAAAGAGGAGTAAAAGCAGCTGAAGAGGCATAAAGATCAACACAGATGTGATGTTAAAATCTGTGAGCTCTAATATGAGCATAATCAACAGTGAGTGGGTCCATGCTGACTGTGCACGTGTTGCATGGAGATTACAAGTTGAAATGAGTACCAATTGTTGTATAGTGGTATAACAACAGTAAAAAAAGAAAAGCTCAGTAGAAAATAAGTACTCCTATTGTTTCAATTACTTCAACATTGCTCCATACCATTAATTGTAACTTTATGTATATACGCAACAAACTCTGTAACCCCATTGTGCGTTAGAAATAAAGCTTATATCAATAAACAAAACATACCTTTACACCATGAAACATAAGACTTATGCCTGATTGATATGAACAAATGAAAACCACAGGTCTCTGAAGAGAGAAAATAATCAGATATGTAGACCAAGACACAGTAAAGTAGACAAATCTGTTAGTGATGATGAGAGCGAGTGAGCTGACCATCAGGGTCAGACCTCCTCCACTACAAAAAAAAAAAAAGGGACTGTCCAGTGATGTGTACTGACTACATCAGTTCAGCAAAGGAGTCAGTTGAATGCTGAACATAACGGATCACACTCACAAAATCCTGCTATGTTTTCTATGTCTTTGAAATAGATTTAACAAAAAGTCCGTGTCCTAGTACTTTGTGGTCAGCTTTTGCTCTGGTAATATGATGATGCCCATTGTAACAGTTCTTATCAATGCAGTAAATTATAGAAAACTATTAATTAGAAAAAGGACAATCTAAAACTTTATGATTTTGTGTATGTATCCAGTATGGGTTTCCAATTAAGCTGGTTTTGCCATTTGTTAAGGAATTGAAACTCAAACAAGATAAACAGCAAGTATTTTTCCTTGTATGGCATGTTCCTTCCTCATTACATCTCTATATACACGTCAGATTGTTTTTCAAGTGAACTGTTTTTGTGAAGGTATATAAGTAGGAACTGATAGGTTGTTGGTTTGGATAACTGCCCAAAAGGGAGAGAAATGGCAATTTGGGATGCGGTAAAAACACAGATGAAGATAACATAGAGGGCACTTATATAACTTTCAGCCTAGAGAAAAGCATGTGGAAGATAAACTACAACAAAAACTGTTAGCAGATTTCTGGATTACAAGCCACAGTCTGTTTATGTTTTAATATTAGTGTAGCGATTTTCCTCCCTTGATCCTTCTCCTTTTACTAAGTTCTCATAACTTGCAGGGAGTTTAAAATTAGACTATCTTCTAAAGTCAGAGAAAGTGTCATTGCATTTGATCTACAAAGCATCCAGCATGCTTCAGTGATGTATAAATAACATGGAGGTCTAATTCTGTGCTCAACATCTTTAGAGGTGTCAGAAAGAGCAGAAATATGATGTTAAAGTTATTTTTACGCTGCTCAGATTTTGCTTTGACTAAGAACAGATGATGCGTTGTAACTATATTTTCTAATAAGCTGAACATGTATAGGTTTGAAAGTTTATGGTAATTCTCCTTGCTATTCTCTACATGAAGGAGTGCTAGAAAAAGAACTGTTCAAGTACAGTGTAGTTTCTGCACTAGATGAATCCTCTGCTGGAGTGTTAAAACATCTGTACTCCACTGGAATGATTTACATTAGGAAGGCTGTAAGAAGCCAGGTAGTCCTTTAAAGAGGCAGAAGGGCAGCTGGCCCTGTTTGCCAAGACAAATAAGTGCCAGAGATGGGAAACGACCTGGGAAACTGTTTTGCTGCTGGTAGATTTAAAAGACTTCCAGACAAGAAAGAGGATTCATGCAGAGAGAAGCATATCAGCTAGAGGACTGAAGAATCTAGCTGTCTGATTTGAAAGATTTTAGAAATTGTTTTCTTTTGCCCTTCTCTAGAGTGGATGGGATTGCTGTCTTTCTTAGCTTGATGGCTAATGAATGTCATCTGCGAATTCTGTAGCTGAATTGCTCTGGTACTCATATTAGGCTTTGACCAGTAAACAAACACTGCACCACAAAGTTTTGAATCAATATGTTTTAACTCAAACTGGATTAGTCACAGTGGCTGGTTTTCTTGGTTTGCTACTCTTGCTGAATTTTCTTTACAGTTAAAAGAGAAACAAAGCCTCTTTGAGGAATGGCCTAGAATATCAGTTAGGCTGGTGTAGCCACCCCTGAAGGACTTTCTTTTCTTTCTAAAGGAGGTCATTAGATTACTTCTCACCTTCAGCAGAAGTATGTCCTTTTTGATACCTTTCTTTGTGTAAGCTGCTCTAACAATGTGATGCTAAATATTATGTCAATTTTAAAAAGGTCATTGAAGCAAAATTCTGTGTGCTAAGCTTAACTCTTTTAAACTGCTGTCTGTATCTGTGTTCAAGTTCATAAAGAATCTTCAATTTTGTCTAAAGAAAAATAGAATGTAGACAAATCAACAGAATCCAGTATAGGATTATGAATATGGAAAGGGATGTCTAGAGTCTATTTTAATATTCCAACACAAAAGAATTGTGTTGTGGTTTTGGTTTGGTTTTTTTTTTTTTTGGGGGGGGGGAGGTAGTGCTAAATCTGTTGTTTTATTTCAGTGCCCCAATGATAGTAGAATACATCAGAACATTCATGTTTTAAAAGAAACATATTTTGTTGAATGTCTTGTTTCTTTGCTAGTTTGATCATCTGGGTGGTTTCAACTGTCTAAGGCTGTTAAATCTGAAAATGAAAGATGAGGTGTGTTTCTTTCAGCTTAGAAACATTTGTTATGACTCTCTTCGTAGTAAACATTTCAAAGAAGCAAATACATTATACCCTCTTTTGTTTTATGTGCACCCTGAATAAATCTGTTACTTTCTTTGGTAAGAATATCTATACTAGGAAGATGGCTATTTGCCATGCTGGAACAGACTTGTAGCTCAATACTCTTTTCATGTTTACCTCCAACAGCAACAACACTTACATATTATGAGAAGTATAAAGAAAGCAAAAGGACCTGTAGAGTCAGCAACAGATTCTACATTACTTCATTAAATTATAACATCAGTTCTAAGTTTAGAACTCTCATCGATGAACAACCCACAGCCCGAAAGCCAGGTGTTATGAAATTTGTCTTTTGATAAGTTTTTGATAAGTTCTTTTTGATAAGTTCCCTTTCTGTGCATGCCACACAATAGTCCTATCATAAAAACCTTCTTGTGAGACTAGTTCTTGTGTGCATCAATGGTTATTAATCCACTGTGACTTCATCAGGCTTTTCCAGAGAGCCATAAAAGCCAATCCACGAACATCTGAACTTCTGCATATTTTTCATATGTTTGCGTAATTGGTTTCAGTGGAATTTGTTGTACCCAATCACTAAAAATCTATGGTGTAGGCTGCTACGCATGCTCCACTCTACTGAACTTCTTCATTAGGGAACTGTATTTGAATACATGAACCTCAAGCTTTTCACCCATTTCAATAGTAATCTGCCAGAGATTAGTTCTGGTGTGAAGTATGTCATTGGCACCATCTGCTAGCATTTGAAACAAAGTTTTATAAGAGGGAATACTGTCTGAGAATTATTTTGTTCCGACTGAACTATTCTCTTCTCAGATACTATCTGACAGACAGCAAAATCTTTCTGTTCCCTGAATTTGCTTTGCCAGTATGCCTTCTGATTTTCTTCCTTCATGGTCACTGATATCTGCTGCTTCCTATTTCTGTGGAGCTCAATTATCTCTCATCTCTTTCTCATTCTGTCTGCAAATGATTCTGTCTTTTGATCTTTCCTCCCAGTGCTCTGATTTCTCATTGTCTCCATTATCACTTTTCCTCACCGAGCTTTTGGGTTTTGTGGGGTTTTTTTCTTTTTTCTTTCAGTCCTGTCACTTCAGTCCAGCAAATTTGCTCTTGAACTACTAGTCTTGTAAGCATCTCTTTCTCTGCCATGAATTCATGGTCAATATCTAAGTCCAAAAGTCTGTGCTGTAGGTATTTTTCTGCAGTCCCATATCCTGTATATCTTTAAATGTCCATGAGTTGCACAGTAATTTTTAGCATCACCTTTTCTTCCTGAATCTTTACTTTGCTAAGCTCTGCCAAATGATACTAAAAATACAAGAAGCTTGTATGTTGTATCTGAATAGAAACTCTCATATCATGCTGATTTTTTTACATCATTTTGTTTCTGTTGCCTTTTCTCCCTCCTTAGGTCACTGCCAGCATTGTCTGTGGACATCATCACTTTCACTTCCTAGCAGATATCTCTGAAGAGGAAAGATAACAATTTGAAAAACTGTCCTTCCCGTTTTAAGTACTTATTTCACCACTTCACGTACCTGTATAACTGGACTGCTGTACCAAAGCAGAAATTTTCTTAACTTGCCTGCTAGTCATTTGGTGGTCCAAATTCTGAGCCAATTTATTTTTATTTGAGCAACTTTAATAGTTTGTATTCATATTATTCGTCAGAATGACTTGTAACAGTAGCCAGGCATATATTCAAACTTCCTTAATGGAGCTGGTCAAGGAGTCAACAAACATGTTTAGAGTTATTTTGGAAATTAAAAATGTTCAGCAGTTTATCCAAACTTTTTGGATTGAAATATTTATGCAAATTCAAAGTAACTTAAAAAAAAAGAAATCCTGAGGATTTCACTAATCTTCATCTAAAGACCTGTAATCCAGTAATTTTGATGTATAATTAGAGGTCAGTGGGATGCAGTCACTCAGGAAGTTTCACACACCAACTTTCAGGACTGCATTATTACTTTTCTGTGTATCCAACTTAGTTTAAACATCTTAGGAAAGTTTAATTTAACTGCAGAGATTTAGCCACCATTTTTTTCATTTGATTTTCCTTCAAACATGGAAGATATCTCTCAAAATAAATAAAAGAGTCCAGCAGCCATCAGTTTTTATCCATAATGCTAACTCATAGTCTTACGGTAGAAAAGCTGGCATTCTTCACTGTAATTTAAAATAGGTATGTTAGTATTGGAACTGCTGATTAAAATGCAAACTTTTAACAGTGGTACACAAAGCATCACAAAATTAAGTTTAATGCAAATAATGAAATCATTGTACATATATCATAGAATCATAGAATGGTAGGAGTTGGAAGGGACCTCTAGAGATCATCTAGTCCAACGCCCCTACTAAAGCAGGTTTGCCTAGAGCAGGTTGCACAGGAACGCGTCCAGGCGGGTTTTGAATATCTCCAGAGAAGGAGACTCTACAACCTCCCTGAGCAGCCTGTTCCAGTGCTCTGTTACCCTCACAGTAAAGAAGGTCTTCCTCATGTTCAGGTGGAACTTCCTGTGTTCCAGTCTGTGCCCGTTGCCCCTTGTGTGTGTATATATATATATATATATATATATATA
>VZSC01001675.1:0-13138 GCA_013398225.1 Steatornis caripensis | reverse complement strand
GGGAGGAATAACCCCATGTGCCAGTACAGGTTGGGGGCTGACCTGCTGGAAAGCAGCTCTGCAGAGAAGGACCTGGGAGTGCTGGTGGACAACAGGTTAACCATGAGCCAGCAATGTGCGCTAGTGGACAAGAAAGCCAGTGGCATCCTGGGGTGCATTAAGAAGAGTGTGGCCAGCAGGTCGAGGGAGGTGATCCTCCCTCTGTACTCTGCCCTGGTGAGGCCACATCTGGATTGCTGTGTCCAGTTCTGGGCTCCCCAGTTCAAGACAGACAGGGAACTACTGGAAAGAGTCTGGCAGAGGGCTGCAAAGATGATGAAGGGACTGCAGCATGTCTCTTATGAGGAAGGGCTGAGAGAGCTGGGTCTGTTCAGCCTGGAGAATAGAAGACTGAGAGAGGATCTTACCAATGCTTATAAATATCTACAGGGCGGGTGTCAAGCGGATGGGGCCAGACTATTTTCAGTGGTGCCCAGCGACAGGGCAAGGGTCAACAGGCACAAACTGGAACACAGGAAGTTCCACCTGAACATGAGGAAGAACTTTTTTACTGTGAGGGTGACAGAGCACAGAAACAGGATGCCCCAAGAGGTTATGGAGTCTCCTTCTCTTGAGATATTTAAAACCTGCCTGGACACAATCCTGTGCAACCTGCTCTAGGCATACTTGTTTTAGCAATAGGGTTGGACTAGATGATCTCCAGATGTCACTTCCAACCCCTACCATCCTATGATTCTGTGATCCCTCCCTGACCTTATCTCGACCCACAAGCCTTTTGTTATATTTTCTCTCCTCTGTCCGGTTGAGGAGGGGAGTGATAGAGCAGCTTTGGTAGGCACGTGGCATCCAGCCAGAGTCTACCCGCCAGAGACTTTTAAATGTCCTAAACAATTACAGTTAAGAAAAAAAAGTAACACCTCTCCAACATCTACACTTTTTTTCTGCAGTGACAGATGGTGCACATTTCCATTCGGACAAGAAACATGTCGTGTTAAGGAGTATTTCCATGTCACTTTTATTTATGCTGTTTTGGAAACAAGCCCCAATTGACCTGATCAGAAGATTTATACTGAGAAAGCAGTACTCTCAACACTTACCAATGCACAGGATTGGGAAAATAAAAGAATACATTGAAATGATTATTTGTGAAGAATGTGTGTTTGAAAAGCACTCTACAATCTTTCCAAGTCCTCCACTCCAAACCTTGCTTATTCAAAACCCTCAAATTTTTGCCAAACAGCAATGTCAACAAAGACCTTAAAAACTGATACAGTAAATTCCTTCCTTGTAAGGAACAATTTTAAGACAAATCAAACAGTCTTTACCAGATACTGCTTCCTGTGGGTCAACTGTGAGCATGCTGAACTGCAGCTCAAAAACACTCACAGCACTCTGCTGGTTTCTGTTGTATGCTACACTGTAAACATCTGACAGGATGGCAAATTAATTATGTTCACATAAAGCAGAAAGATTGTATCAAAAGCTGGCATACATAGCACAGTAAACTAAAACAATTGGCTGTCCAAATTATTCTTAATTCATTTTTCCTCATCACTCTCTTTTTTTGTCCACTGAAACATTCTTTATAATGATTGTGCAGAACCACAGGGGAGATACAGTAATTGTATATTGGGGAAAATTCTATTACTATGGCAGTAGTCCACCTCTACTATACTGTTCCCTCTAGAAAACAACAAAATATTTCCCTATTTTATAATTTTCTTCTCTTTTACAGTAAGAATTAGGCGCTTCTCTGGAGAAAGAAAATTATAGTGTAAATTTCATATTTAAAAAAGCCCCATGTTTAAAGCCTGCGGGTGACAAATTCTCTGTAATTCTGGAGGAAGGAAATCAGTATAAAAGCATTATCACCCATTTTTCTGATTACTTGAACATCAGACATGATGCTCTTTCTCATCTATAAGCTTTGTTTTGAAAACACCAGTAAGTGAATTGGTTGAATACAAACAGAATGGCATTTAGCTCTCAGATAAGGATGAAAGGTAAGTTGGATACCACAGGGCATGAGGGGTGCTTTGGTGCACCCAGTTCAGTGGTCTGTGTGTTAATGCAAAAAAACAGTGACAAATGCCTGAAGCTAAGTCACCTTTCTACCACAGCCGTGCATGGGATTGTGTTTAGAGAAGATATCATCTCCAGTATGACTGGAGACTGTTCTTCCTGCATATTCTGCAGGACATATTCTGTCCTTGCCTCTCCAATTTTGTGAACATAGACATTTAGGATTGCACACCAAAACCCATGCCCTCCTTTTTGTAATGCGCAGTCCGCTAATATTTCTATACTTATGTCTCAGCCATGGACCTACTCCACTCACCTGTGAGTGGAGAAGATGAGTGATTTTGTCTTCTTTCCTGACTATTTTGACCAAATACCAACGCAAATCTCCATTACAAGGGTATGAAGAGATCATGAATATCTGTTCCCTGATTTCCTGAGCATTTCTGACCAATATGATGGGTCTAAAGTTGCTCAAGAGACACTTTGGTTGGAAATTGAGGTATAGGGGATTCAGTCACTTTACGGCTACTAGAATAAATTTTGCAGCTGTAGATATCTGTGTATAACTCTGATTTGCCCTGTAGGACTGAATGGATTTCAAGCTTGCTCCAGGATGAGGCAGGCAGAAATGCATCATTTGGAATAATCCTCTTGGCGTAAGTACCTCCTGGCCAGAAGACCTCCATTCTTTGGGACATCACTCTCAGAAGGGGGAGCAGTACACAACAAGGAAGCATATTCCAAATCAATCCAGACTTCTTTCTTCTTCCTTCCAGAAGAACTACTAGGTAGGTGCTTTTTTAAAAACAATCTTTCTCGGACAAAAAAGAACCAAAACCAAACAGCATAATAGAAGAAAAAAAAATGCATCACTGGTGATGTCACTTCCAAATTAGTAAAATATGTAAGCATGTGCTTGATATAATCTCTGTTCAGAAATTTACCCTCACCTATATGCTTCTCCTGAAAGAAGTATGGTTCTGTTCAGTCATTCAACTGTCTTTTTTCCTAGTTAAGGATGAATCACTGAGCCAATGTTTCACAGACAACAGTATAAAGGAAGATTATTATCTGGAGGAAAAATGAGGACTCTAAAGAGAGAAACTATTCAAACATCTCATAATGTCAGTGAAGAACACTACTGGGAAAATTCCTTATGCTGGCCAAGACTCAATTCAGCGTGACAAGCAATAAAGCCTGCGTAATATTTGAGCTCTAACCTTCTGCTAAAGCCCTCCTTTAATTACCTAGATATGTCAGGTGGTAAGTCTTGCCACTCTGAATAAATCTGACATCAACAGATTTCTCCTCCTAATTTTTATTTAGTAAGTAAGCCATACAGCAGCTGGGAAGTTACTGATAATAAATGTTAGGAAATAGGATTACTCAAGTGAGTTAAATCCCTCTGCCTTTTCATTATACGCTATATAATACTCCAAACTCATGTCCTGAATAGACAGAGAACAAGTAACTAGAACTTACATATTTGATCCCTATGCATCTAGCTGAGTCACTAAACAATTCTTGGTCAGTATGTACTTTCCAATGGCCACGTTCATGAGAAAACCTAGGACAACAGCATCTAAATGTGCTTATCTGCGCTGCTGTGTTCAGAAACTCTCCAGCAGGTTGAGGGTGTCTGTCTGTGTGTAAGATTATTGTATTAAGAGTAAGCTGATCTTGTTTTGACTTGATGTAGACCATTTTTTACCATCTAGTCACCAACAGTTTGGCACCTAAAATTCCATGAGACAATTTTGGCTACAGTCCTGAGAGTTCCCATGGGGCCACTTCATACACTTTCCAAACTGCCAAGATAGCTTACCTGTCATTCTAGCATAATTTCTCCTGTTAGAGATGTGGTGCTATTGGCCTTTTCTTCCTAAGCCTGTCTGATAATGACACTGGACTGGATCCCCTATAACTTCACTTCAAGTTTGACTACACAGATAAACGAATTTACAGGGTAGCAATGAATCTCATTCCAATAACACTAGTGACCTCTTTTTTTTTCACTGTTAAGTTCTGCAGGGTTATGTTTTTATCAAGAAAGACATCAGAGAAATATGATGCAAAGTTTGCAGTCCTATCGGTAACCAGAAGTAGAGCAGGCATCTAACAAATTATATTGGATTTGATTTCATAACAATTCCTGCGTTATTTATTTCTTTATTATCAAGAATGCAGCCTAGCCTGGTAAAAATTTCTGCCTTGATAAAATGATGTCTGGTTTAGTATTATACCATGTCTTGACTAGAAACTTGCAGAAAATTAACATAACACATAGTAAATGGCTTAAAACCAGCTTATAGACCAACTGTCTAGAGTATTTTTAAGTGAATAGACCGTAATAAGTGGGGCTGTTTCTACTGGAGTCCACACATAGAACGTTTTTATCAAGTGTCTGTATTAGACAATGTGATGCACCCTATGCTAGATATATTTGGGATGGAATTGTAACTAATGAGGAAGACAAGTGTTTGGTTATCTGAGTCACTCTGAAACAAATGGTCACAACCTACCAAAATGTGTTTTAACATGCTTCAGTAAGGGTAATATCAAAGGGAGCAAAGAACTTTATCTATATCTACAGAAGAGGAGACTACCTCATAAAGCAGTGATTCAGAAAACAACTTGAAATCATCACAGAACCTCCTTAATGTGATCTTTCAGTCTCATACTGGAGAAAAAGGACTAATACTGTCCATGTATGCATAAAAAAAAGACTGTCAAGTTAAAGTAGGGCAATTATTTTCTCTTAGTATGTGAGAAACAGGAAGTCCCCTGCAAGGATTTGTCTACTTCCAGTGTCCACATCCAGACGAATACAGAAATACTGAAGATAGTTCAAAGAAGGGAAGTAAAAATGCTCTGGGAGTCAGAAAACCAGTCTTATTATTTGAGGCTTAAAGAGCTCCATCAACTCAGCATATCCACAGGCAAGATTAAATCATGATTTAAGCAGAACACATGTGCTCATTCAAGTAAAAGAGATGTGAGTGGGGTGGCTCAGTCTTGCAGACAAAGGTATAAAAAGCTCCAACACTTGGAAGCTGAACTTGGATGAATTCAAGCTTGGAAAATAAATTAATTTTGAAGCAGTAAGATTAATTAATATAAAAATAGACGTGAGTGAGAAACTCGCCAGCACATGGACATCTGGAGGTACAGTCTGGAGGTTGTGCTTAAATCCATCCAGCCTCTAGAAAAACTGAGCAAGAGAACTGACTCATTACAGTGTTTTTCCTTTCTGGGTTTCAAATCTAAGGTACTTCATTGCTACTTGAGGAAAGGGAAAGAAGTAAGAGACAGACCAAAAAATGCAGCACTTTGGAAACTGATTTCTTTACAATATACATAAATTTACAAAAACAGATAAAATTACTTCTTCCAATATAGATACTGAGTCAAGGGAACATATGGGCTGTTTGAAGTAAGAATATTCTTCTTGTACTTCAGTTACAGATCTCAGGGGAGAAGAGGAAGTGGCTATCCACCTTCTCCAGTGCATTTCATCAACATCTAGAAATGTCAAGCTTACATTTAGGAATCTAGCTCATATTTCTTTTCCATTCCACATTCCATCTCTGGGAATTGGGAAGGCAACCTCCTAAACATGAAGTGAGTATGAACTGATGCTGTGTTCAGTCTGCTGAAAGCAACCAGACAGCAGTAAGAGATGAAAGATTATGCTGGAGTGTTAACTCTTGAAATGTTTCACTAGAAGACAACTTAAATGTCACCTCTTTGCTTCAAAGGATTGTTTATATGTCATTGTTACCAAAAGAGTACTTTCCATGCAGAGTTTATGTAGGAGAAGCAGACAGATAGTTTTCAGCCTGGCACAGCAATTTGTAACTTTCCTCAAATTCCTTTACTGGAACTTTTAGCTCTGTTTTGATTTATTTCATTTACCATTTAACTCAAAAGGACTGATGTGAATGTGCCTACTTTGTTAGTTGACTTAGTTTACTCCATATGTGGATGAATTCTCACGACAGTGATGCAATTAGAGAAATATGGTTTAGCAGAATTTATGTAGCTTGAGCATTTACCCATGTCCCATGTGTACAAAACAGATGAGTTTATCTATTTTACTTGATTTGCATTATACCCCAGTTTTTATGATATGGGACAAATGATTTAGTTGTACAAATGAAATATGGGCAAAGGTCATTAGACTTTCCTTAGATATATACAATTTCTCTCAATATAAAAAAGCAACATCTAGAAATTAATAATAGAAGGACAGAAGAAAGGAAAAAAGTAAAGTTTGCCAAAAGAAGATTGTTCTTGCCGAAAAAAATGAACCATAGGGAGAAAAAAATAACTCCTGAGACTATTGGACTTTGCAACATTTAGTAGGAGGAAGTTCTTGTATTCCTATATGTCATTGCAGGAGAAGATGAGCAGAAGACCAACTCTAGTCTCTGCAGTTTCTCTGGCAGAACTCAGCTTGAAAAAAGTGATTGTTCCACTTCTCTGACATTCTGTCACTGCAGACTCCTGACTAGATATGTTCTTTCTTGGAAAGTTTCTCACTTATGTGTGAAAACCCATGTGCTTTGCTGAACCCTGCTATGTATCTAATTCTCATCAGATGAAATACTACTACTACCACAGTAAAGCAATATAGCCCTTTCATTGTCAGACTGGTAAAAGAAGCTTCAAGACAACCTACCTAGCTATACTAGCTATCATAATCTCATGAAAGACACGGTTTGGTGAAACGTATTTGGAAAATTTACTTGCTCTTCCTGGACAGAAGCTAAGCAGGAATCTTTTTTTTTCATGTACATCTTTTCTGTGTAAAAAACTAAGCAATTTTTAAGTTGGGAAATTTTTTTCAGTTTAGAGTATTAAACAGCAGAGGCAAGGTAACAACAGTCAAAGACGACCACTACAGACAATGAAAATGATTCACTAACTCAAATAAAGAGTGAAAAATCTAAACACAATAGCACATAATAAAACTGAAAAAAATACAGTAAAAAAAATGATCTCCTGATCTTCAAGTAGTTTGATTTCCAGTGCTGCTGTGGCTTATGATTGACTTGCAGACTGATATCTAAGACAATGGGAGCTTTTCCCATTGCTGAATAATTTATACTCTGTATGGATTCTGTCATGCTGAAGAGGGTATGAAATTTTCCTGTGACCTTTCTACCAGTCAGAGCTGCTGTTCTCTATCCCTTCATTCAGTTTGGTTGAAATCTGCAAAAGTTTTCAATGGTTGTTGTTGAAGGTTAGGACTTATTAAAAGGGATGATAGGGGAAAGAATTGGAACAGAATAATATTTTCAAATTTTTAGAGAAAATGTTGACAGCAATCTAGAAGAAGTTTTTTGCTTCCTCCTGCCCCCGCTTCCCCAAACCAATAGTATTAGTGACGCTGTGAAGTATATTAGCAACTTTGCTGTTGATTTAATTTGTGAAATATGAGTGTGACGGGAAGCTTTCTAAAAGGCTAAGATAGAAAATTGCCACCTTTCTCTTTGTTCTTAAAAGTTGACATATTCTCTGAGCACACAATCTTTCTTTACAAGGAATTGTTTTCCCTTTCTCC
This sequence comes from Steatornis caripensis, assembly GCA_013398225.1. Lineage (NCBI taxonomy): Eukaryota > Metazoa > Chordata > Aves > Caprimulgiformes > Steatornithidae > Steatornis > Steatornis caripensis. Next base: position 5,550 of record VZSC01001675.1, on the reverse strand, counting down.
CAACAACATTACCAAAGTCTTTATTATATCTTCAATTTATGGGTACTTTATTCATGTAGCAAAAAGACATATTTGGAGCTTATAATAAAATTGCCCCTAGTTTTATAGCTGTGCTAACTGTGTATTTCAGCTATGTCAATTTGAAGATATTGAATTATTATTTAAGAGCTACTTATCTTATTTAGCTATGTTAAACATCAGGTCTTTGTTGAATATCTGGAACCGAGAAGATACTAGCAAGAAAATTAAATTTACAGTTCAATGTTATTGAAACTAACTATTGCTCATCTGAAGATTAGTGACCTTTTCCAGCAACTGATGATTATCTAAATAATCTTGTGGTTAATGTTTATTGATTCAAATTGAACCTAACACTAACAGTTGGATAGAAATTAAAGTTGGCTTCTCTATGCAATAGCAGACATCTCACCTATTGTATGCTTAAAATATTACAATTGCAATTTTGGAATTCTTCCAAAAGATAATTAATTAACATTACTTCCACTTGCATAATGTTGTTTTCTGTCATATTACTTGCTTACAGTGCTCTGCTCTAACTGCAAAAGTCTACTCTAACAGAATGTATTCAGCTTCTGCCTTTTAGCATATGAGTTCTTGCCAACAGTTTGCTTCAGCCATTTACTGTTCATTTTTCATATGGTATAGCTAGTCATGTGAATCATATAATACGGTTTCTACTTGGTAACTCAGTGAATTTTTCAGAACACTGAATGATGGATTTTTACTACAGGAGTTACATGCAAAAAGCTACTTTATTTTTCAAATTAGTAACTTCAGAATAATCTGGCTAGGTATCCAAGGAATTAGAGAACATGTCTAACAACTCCAGGAACATAATACATGTTAAGTTTTAGTTCATAGTTATGTATTTATACTATGATTAACTTATTCATACATCTTAAGCTTAGTAAATTCAACAATTTATTTGTCAATAAAAGACTAACCTAAACATCTTTCTAAATTCACACAGTGCTAAGTAAAATCCTTTATGCTTTGCCTAGACACAAGATTTGGGAGATGCCTAGCTGAGATCCTCTTGTTTTTCCTTGCAGGGGCAAAGTATTAAAGACTGAATGGCATTCTTCTTTTTGTACTGCATTAGCAATTCATTTATTTTCTCTTAACCATGAAAAGCAATTATAAGTTCCAAGTACTAAAAGTGTGCAGATCTACAGTAATCATAGTCAACGGGTCTAAGTTCTTTAGAAAGATCAGACTGACAATATGAAATTTCCTGATTTAAGAAAGATAATTTCTGCTTCCAGTGAAAATAAACATTGTGTTAGTGCCAACTGTACATGGAAATAATTATTCATAAAGGAAGCATTTTAAAAGACTTCAAACTCAATGAAGAAAACCAGCATTTTTCCTCAAAATTCAAAGCCAATCACACACAAAGGATTGAGAAAGAAATTAATACACTTTTAGCTTCATCCTTTTTTTACCTTGACATCCTGCTCTAGGCTAACCTGCTTTAGCAGGGGGGTTGGACTAGATGATCTCTAGAAGTCCCTTCCAACCCTTACCATTCTATGATTCTATGATTCTATGATTGTGTATGCTAGAAAATATAATAGTGTATTATGAAATATGTACATACTTCTCCCCTTAAAAACACTCATGTTACTCCAGTGTACCTTCAAAAGAATCCTTGGGAATTAAAACTGACCCAATAGACCACTGAGCCTTTCAAAAATAATTATAAAATAAAGGTGTTTCAGAGCATGTTAACATGTTCTACTTCTGCTCTCAAATATTCAATAGGTTGATGCAAATTATTGTACCAACACAAATGTTTATGTATAGAGATGTTTTTTTCAACAACGATGAATCCAGATAAAAATATGCAGCTATATAACTGTGAAAAATAAGAGCAGAGTTAATGTCCAATACTAAGATTCTGATTTGCTAGCATTTTATATCGGTTTTATACAGGGTCAAAAAATTAAGTTATAGTCAAAGAATATTGGACCCAATGCCAAATTTTGTTGGTACACTTACATTTTTTATGTAGGTAATCTGAAAGAGTTAAGTGTATTCATAAAAAACCTGTATGCTGAGCATTTAAATGTAGCCTCTAGAGAAGTGAAGGAATGAAAATAAGTTTCTTAGAGATATGAGCTGATCCAACATAGAACAAGATTTCGAAAGATCATCCACTGTTACATTTTAGAACTTTTTTTAAAAAAATGTGTCTTTATAAATATTAATTTCAGAATCCAAAGAAAGTAAGGCTTACACAGCTATAGTTATTATGTAGTGGAATATAAAGATGCATTCCTATCTGTTTGCTCCCTTCCTTTTCTTCCCTTCAGATTTTTGAATGCTATTGAACATTTACCAATTTTGTCAGAGGAGCACATCTGAAAAATGTTGAATTTCCACAGAAAGCCTGTACAGGGCTGCAGTCAATGTTTGACATACCAGCAGCTGAGAGGTGAAGGGTTTATAGAGTTTACACAGAGACCAAGAGCAGAGGTCAGACAGGCAATCAGCACTTCTTATTAACTGCCCAAATTAGTATGTGCAAAACTGGCAGAATCCCAGAAAGGAGTGCCGAACAAAGCCTAAAATGCTGTAATGGGAGAATACAGGAAACTTGACATAGGAAAATGTAAAATCACAGTTTAGATATGAAATGCACAGCCAAATGAAGTCATGCTTCATTATTGTTCCTATTGAAAAAGTTTCTTGTTCAATTTACAAGGCCTTTTTTTTCCCCTCTGGAATACAGGAAAGTTCCATATGAGAAGCTTTTCTGTCTGCTGTCAGTGTTTAAGAAAAGAGGTATCTTTCTGGATCTGTATTAACATTGCTTATTCCTAAAAACATAATAACCTGTTTAACAGTTGGTTGTGACTTAATATTTGTGAAGAAATATTTATATGAGACTGGTTTAAAGTGGAGTTTTAGCCATACAGAGAGAAAGGAAAGTATGATGTAGCTGATAGAGGAGAATGTGAATGCAACTTCCATAGATTCTGTCTAATGGCAAAATACTTTTGAATAACAGCCAAAGAGACCTCCTTGGAACTACCCAGTGGCGTAGTGAGTTAATAATTGGAAGGAATCACGTTTGAGAGGAAAGATAATATATTGATAAGAAAGTTCAATGAGAATAGCTCTGCCTTAAGGAAGATTTCATCGCAATTAATCACCATAAATTTTACTTTTCCACTTACTGTCCTATTATCAGAAGAACATTCTGTAGAGGTGGAAGGGCAGCTTGCTGTTTGATGAATGTGTTGTTTGTAGAGCCATTTTTCTATTCGAGAGATTACTTTCTCCTTTCAATCCTGCTTGCCCATGCTCAAAAAAGCAAAGAGCAATATGAATAATTAGGATTTAAATGTTAAAAAAAAAAAAAAAACAGATTCTTTTTTCAGCATTTGGAATATGAAAAAGGCAAAACAATGTTCAGGAAATTGATTTCTTTCTGTATGAAAGTAGAGTTCAGTTATTATATTTAAGAGAAATATCCTTTTCAAAAGCAACTCATGGCCTTGTGTAGTCATTCTATTGACCTTGATCTAGGCTGAAGGTTCAGGGATTTGAGACTCCATATTCTTTTTAATAATATAATGAATAGCATGAGAGATATAGATGACCATTGAAAGAAAAAAATTTCTTTCGTGCTTAATGAAAATGGGCCTAGATTTAATCACGCAAGACGCCCGCGACGAGCATGGGGATCCTAAGTTTGAAGAAAAGAACACTTACAGATTTAAAAAAAGCAATTATCTTTATTTCAAAAGGTTATTATCTGTAAAGACATCTGATGGGCTGAACCAGCTGTTAGAACATCAGCATTCTGAATATTATTTTATGAAAACAACCTAATTTATAAACCCTTTTCAGGTAAACCTGAAGATAACTCTACAAATCTGGAAAACTAGGTGATCTTTTGGCAGGGGCAATCTTTAGCTGCTACTTTGAACAAAAAACTTGGCCCCCAAATGTTGTGTGTGATTGTCATGGTTTAACCCCCTCCAGCAACTAAGCCCCACACAGCCGCTTGCTCACTCCTCTTAAGTGGGATGGGGAAAAGAATCAGAAGGGTAAAAGTGAGAAAACTTGTGTGTTAAGACAGAGACAGTTTAATAGGAAAAGCATAAGCTGTGCATTCTAGCAAAGCAACATAAGGGTTTCTTCCACTACTTCTCATCGGCAGGTGGATATTCAGCCATCTCCAGGAAAGCACGGCTCCATCACACATAACGGTTGCTTGAGAAGACAAATACATCACTCTGAATGCCCCCCTTCCTTCTTCTTCCCCCAGATTTATATGCTGAGCGTGAAGTCATATGGTTTGGGATATCCCTTTTGTCAGCTGGGGTCAGCTGTCCCAGCTGTGTCCCCTCCCAAATTCTTGTGCATTGCAAGTCTCCTTGCTGGTGGGGTGGTGTGAGTTGCAGAAAAGGCCTTGATTCTGTATAAGCACTGCCACTGCTTGGCAATAATGAAAACATCCCTGCACTATCAACTCTGTCTCCAGCACAAATCAAAAACATAGCCCCATACCAGCTACTACGAAGAAAACTCACTCTATCCCAGCCAAAACCAGCAGAGATTTTATGTAATTTGTTCTCAATTGATAAATCTGATGATTTAAGTCCTGGACTTTAAGAAAAATAATCCTGAACCAACTGAAATCAAAGGCAAAACAACTTTGACCTCAAGAATGAGGAATCGATTCCTATGGGAGACATGAGGTTGTGGAGTCTCCTTCTCTGGAGATATTCAAAACCCGCCTGGATGCATTCCTGTGCAACCTGCTCTAGGCTAACCTGCTTTAGCAGGGGGGTTGGACTAGATGATCTCTAGAGGTCCCTTCCAACCCCTACCATTCTATGATTCTATGATTCTATGATTCTATGAAATTGAGGTGTTTATGTGAAGATGTTTGCACATGTGCTCAGTATTCAAACTCTTTTAATTAGGTAGAGACTTAGGAACTCAATTTGCCTAAACATTGTCATCTAAAGATATATGAAATGCCATAGTACCTCTGAGATACTGTCATGGTTTAAAGCTGGGCTGGCTATTAAACAGAAGACAGAGGCTCTTTGTTAACCCCCCTTTTTCAAAAAGGGGGAAAAAGAGAAGAAGGAAAGAGACTTAGGGGTTGGAAAAGTTAAAACAGCTTTAATTTAACTACAATAATAATTTATAATAACAGGAAAAATAATAAGAAAATATACATACAAAACCAATACCAAGGGCTCCTTCCCCCTCTGATGATGATTACATCACCTGGACGCTGCGGGGCACGCCCCTGGAAAGTCCCTGACTGTACTTAACAGCAGGCAGGAGCTGGGTTTAGGAAAGCATGGATTGGGATCAAAGGCAGAAGAACCAGACAGAGTACTCCTCATACGCTGACCATAGAAGAAGAGAGCGAGACCCACGTGATCCCTCAGCTTTATACCAAGTATGACGCGTATGGGATGGAATATTTGGTTAGTTTTGGGTCACCTGCCCGACCCACTCCTCTCCACCGCAGGGTCACAGGTGTGACCACTTCTCTGC
>VZSC01001674.1:0-23153 GCA_013398225.1 Steatornis caripensis | reverse complement strand
GTCTTCCCTCAGCCTCCTTTTCTCCAGGCTAAACACCACCAGCTCTCTCAGCCNCAACCCTTTCAGTGAATAAATTTTTCTTAATATCCAATCTAAACTTCCCCTGGTGCAACTTCAGGCCGTTTCCTTTCGTCCTGTCACTTACCACTTGGGAGAAGAGACTGACCCCCACCTCGCTACAACCTCCTTTCAGGTAGCTGTAGAGAGTGATAAGGTCTTCCCTCAGCCTCCTTTTCTCCAGGCTAAACACCACCAGCTCTCTCAGCCGCTCCTCAGAGGACTTGTGCTCCAGACCCTTCACCAGCTTTGTTGCCCTTCTTTGGACACGCTCCAGCACCTCAATGTCTTTCTTGTAGCGCAAGGCTCAAACCTGAACACAGTATTCGAGGTGTGTCATCACCAGTGCAGAGTACAAAGAGACAATCTAGTCCTTTCCTAGTTCTGCTGGCCACACTATTTCTGGTACAAGCCATGTGGGTAAATAGCGTGGGTATAGAACTGTTTGAAGAGAACAGAAGTGTTATTGTTGGAATTATTTCAGTAGCACCAAAACCACATAAGATACTCAAGAGCTTTGTTTAGAAAAATTGTATTGGTCTTTTGAAAATATAAGCTTCCAAAAACATATTACCACATACAGAGAGGAAAAATGTGAATTTTCCAACCCCATTGTCTTGGTTTTTGTTAAATATGTTTATTAATTTGTTCTGAAACTTCTATAAGAAAATGGGATTCCCTGCCATACGAAAAAAAAAAGACTCACTATCCCTCTGAGATTAGCTTAAATTGCACTTGAAGTCATTAATCTAGGAGATGGAATGAGAATGTGACTTGGAATCTCCCATAGCTCAGGAGAATTCCGACTGCTTGTCCCACAGACCAGCATTTCCCTCTGTTTTGAGGATTCTTTGGGGAGTGTTCAGGGTTTGGGCATTTTTCTTCTCTCTCTATATAAAAATCACAGAAATGTCAATTTAAGCCTTGGATTCCCATACACCAAGAGAACATCACCATTGCATTATAGGATCAGCCTTTCTGCAGGCTGAGAAGTGTTTACTCATTCATTCCACATGAAATGTAGATGGTAAATCTTCACAATAATCCTGCAACCAGCACTAGAGTGGAGAACGGGGCAGATAACAGTGGTCATCTAGCACAATAAGGACTGAATTCCAGGTGTATCTCTATTGACCAACAAAGGATCTGACTGGAGTTCTGGGTCTACAAGGTTTGTGTTTGACTTTTCATGTTGATGAAAAGTACCAAAGAAAAATATTTTAAAACATTAATAGGGTGGGAAATTATTTTTCTAACGGTGAAGGCTAAGAACTATTTAATTACACATATTAAAGATGCTGTAGGTAACATAGCTCTACTGAAGATTGCGTTTGTATAAAATTTCATGTTTTAGAAAGTTCTAAGAGAGCTTACTGTTAATGAGAACTAGAAAAAGATGTGACTTCGTAACGTATATATTAAATGCTAGGTGACCTCTTTTCAATTGTTCTATAATTTTATTCATTGTTGGGTGAAAAAGACATGCTGTAATTCCTTACTGAATTGTGTCAAAACTCTTTTGTAAAGGATTTTTACTTGCCAGAATTTTTTTTTTCCCCCCAGGATGTAGCGTGATAGTACAGAAGTAGAATAATGTAGGCGTAATGAGCCAGTTCCAAACTAGTGCCAGTCAATGTAGCCATAATAAAGCAGGGTTTCACATGGGCTACTTTTTCCTCCCTAAGAAGTTCTATGTGCAATGCATCTGTAAACTTTAATTCAGTTAGCATCTCTCCTTAAAAGTTTTTCATTCCAAAACACTGACCCTTCTGTTATTTTAAAAATTACTTGATTTCATTTATCTATGGATGTAAATTCACCTTGTATTCCAAGTTTCATTCTCAATGCCATGCATGCATCTACCACAAATGAAGAAGTTACTCCACTGTAAGCACATCCTGTGGCTTGCATTTCCTTTCATAATGAATAAAAATCTCAGTCAGAAACAGATTTTCTGGAGTTACAAGTCTTCTCAGGTGTATTCACAATTTATGCTACATCTTCATCCAATCAGATAATATGTATCATATATATGTGATGTAGTCAGGTCCTATGCATGCAGTTTACCAGTGTTTGCATTTTAGGTATCCATTCTGAAGCCTCTAATAACAGCAAAAGTTATCAACTACTGCTTAAGCTGATGCATTCTGTATGTAATTGCTCCATCTGTCACACAGTATACCTTCTAACCCCATTTAATTTTGGGAAAGCGCTTAGTTTTCAGAAATCACACACCACATTATTAGTTGCATGACCTCCCAGTTTCTCACAGAGCATGCTGAACCTTCTGGAAACTTCCAGCTCAAACCAGATTAATACAGAGTTTAATAGTATTTCTCTCAGTGATACGTCCTATTTATACAGCCATTTCAATAGATCTGTAAAGCTCTTGGTTTCCCATCCCGTGAGAACTATTACAATTTTACAATCAGCTCAAGTCAACAGTTCCTAACAGTCTCGAGGGAGCGATAGGAAAGCAGAACTGTACTTTCCTTTCTGCATTTGTCCCAAGACTCATGGGTTAGCTTTACTTTGAGTCTCACTTAGTGCACAAGCCTTAAGTCATTTCATGCCCAAAACCAGGGGTCAGTCAGTGGCGGGGTTTGGCTGTCATAACACTGTCCCTGGCTCAAGGCTACGGCCAAGTCTCTTCTGCTACCTTTAGAGCTGTACCAAGAAATTCTCATTTAGCAGCTGAAGAAAGATCAAAGGAGGCATGTAGGCATTTCAAACAAAAGTTGGGGAAAAGGATTATGGAGAATTACAGCTTGTCAGTGTCTTAGAAGCTGGCTGCAGATCACCTACGAAAGGCAACACATCTATCTATGTATCTGTATTTTTAAAAGCCTGTTGATTTAAATCGAAAAAAGATAAATATATGCATATTGTCTAGATTTATACAACCATTATTTCTTAATTATTTCCTGAATACTGGCCACATGTGTGTGCAATCATGTGTGGATATATGTATGTGCAGATGCATACACATACGCACATGAAAATGCTCTCTATATAGTTAATAGTCATCCGGAAAGAACACAGGTTTATTCTCTGGCACTCCTTGCCCATAATGGTGTTAAAATGAAATTATGATCTGTCAACAGCGTGCATCACTCCAACAAACAGCCACACTCAATGACTTCAAAGCAGTCCTTAGCCATAAATTAGATGCCTTTCATCTCTCTTCTAAACAATATGGATAGCTTCCTACTTTTCTAGGTAGTTTTTAACGGGGAAGGAAATGAAAGTTCAGAATTTTATTTAAATTTGCCTGAATTAGAATTGTTTGGTTTTGTTTTAACTCCTATATTATCACTGAACAGCAGAAGACACACAATTACATGGCCATTATTCTTATACCATTAACAACAACAGCAAAACCATTCAGGTTGCAACTGCTACCTCTGTATAGGAGCAACATTTAACTAAAGAATATGTAACGTAACTGAATTTGTGTTCTTAGTGACTCCAGCTGCAATACCACATGCCCCCCCTGCCCCCAAAATCGCTAGAATTCCAGCCCACAGCAAATATGTAGATGCTGCTATATAGTCAGGAGATGTTTCTTTTAAAGAAAGAATAATTACATTTCATTTTTGTGTCACATTCAAAATTGGATGAACTGAAAGAAAATGCAGCAAAAATCCCTACAGATTTTTGTGTTCCAGGAATTAATAAGCATTAAAACATATTTCACAGGCCTTTTGTTAAAGAACCAATGCAAATATCTATATAGACACTTGTATTGAAAAAGAAAAATTCTAAGCCTGAAAAAGAGGTTGCAAAAAAAAAAAAAGAAATTATGATTATTGCTCTGTACTCTACATTGTTCATCTCTCTGTGCATTAACTATTTCATGTACAGAGAATGAAAGTGGGATGACATTCTTAATATTTTACAAATGGCAGTACTCTGTATACTGTTCCACTCAAACAAAGACAGAAATGACGACTAGTCCATGCCTTAAATTATGTGCTTCCCACAAGTTGTTTCCCTGGACAACAATAAGTGCATTAAATCAGTCCATCGCTCAGTTTCACATGCTTTAAATGAGGTTATATCTTTCAACAACTTAATACAGTGCAATGGAAAATACTGTCACACAGAGTGATTGTGCTGTCTTGTACAGTTCCACAGAAGGATGCAAGCCCTTTTCAAAAGTAGGAAAGTTGTGGAAATAATTACTTTTTACTTTTTAATAATAGTTATTTGTTCCGTGATTGACATGGGATTTTCTTTCCTTACAAGTTTATTCCACACCAGTATGTTGATATGGATTTATCTCAATGAAGAAAATATAATATTTACACAGATTCCAGGGTAGGAAAAATCTTCAAACTATGTATACAGAGGATATGTGATCATGGTCACAGGTTAGGACCAAAAAGATCTTACAAAAAAGAACAACAACAGTTATCACTTAGGAGTTATGTTGTTACAGGAAGTTTTGGCCTGTCTACGTTCCAATTATACTATTATGTATTCATCAGCTAATTGCTATTGACTCTTATTCATAGAATCTTCGAATCATGGAATCCCAGGTTGGAAGGGACGTCAAGGATCATCTGGTCCAATGTTTCTTGGCAAAAGCACAGTCTAGACAAGATGGCCCAGCACCCTGTCCAGCGGAATATTAGAAGTGTTCAGCGTAGCAGAATCCATCACTTCCCTGGGCAGAGTATTCCAAGTAAGATTCAAAACATAAAACCTTAACTTATGTGACTTTGGGCAAATGGAGTATCCCTTCCCTTCTGTCAAAGTTTTCAAACCTATCTTTATATATTTCTTTTTAGGAAAATGAGACACTCATTTTAAGATGATCGTTAAATACCGGCCTATGATGAAGATAAACACTGGCATTTACACTGGACGATTGTCATAGTTACTAAAAGAAACACATCAGAAAGATATTTCTTATTCTGAAAATACTTGTATTTATTTAGATTGTTTTTATTCATTCTTATAAAAAATATGAAACTAGTAAGTTTTATGTTTCATCCTGCGTTAATTCATTTTGGTACATATTTTAAAAAAAATTGCTTTGAATAAAAATTAATAATATTTTAAAAACTATTAAACTAAAGTTTAACAGATTGCTTTTATTGATAATTATTAATAAATAATTATTATTTAGAATATTAATAACTCATACAGAAATAAGGTAGCTACATAAATTCGGGGGGGGTTGTAAGAATTTTTGTTATGCAAGTTACACCACATCTAAAACATAAAGTCTTCTGAATACAGTACATTGCTTTCACAAAACCATCTATAATGGCTCAAAAGAAAGCAAGCATTGTGCAGCCTATCCTTTCAGTGACCTCCAACAGATAAGGGGAGTGTTTCTTGCACTTCCAGTGTAACTGAATCTGCTCTGTTTGACGGAGGACTGGACTGAGCCTGCAAGGCTTACTGATCGAATAACGAAACACTCATTAAAAATCATAAATCTACCATATAGTGATTTAAATTAATTCAGACAGAAACACATTTTTTTCTGTACAAGCATCAGGAAGAACACTGTTGGTATGAAATTGTGACCTCAAGCAGCTTACATTTCTCTGCCAAATTGGTGTACTTGATGAGGTGTGAACGTAAAAGTTCTAACATCTCTGAGTGCACAATACCGCTATGTAGAAGCACAGCATTAGCTGTAACCCATCTCACCTCCCTCATCAGTGAAGCCATTTTGAAATTTGGTTTCCTGGTTTGAGCTAGGAGAGAACCAATTTTCTTTTTAGTAATTTTACTTTTCAGTTAAGTCTGTTCTAAGACACTGCACTCTCTGAAACTAACAGCATGTTTTTCAGACAGTGTCTGCTGATAACGCCCGATGTTTATAGTTAGTGCTGGAGAAACAGTATGAATGGTATGCAGAAAGGCTCTTGCTTATAGTTATCCCTATGGAAAACAAGGTTGACACTTGCTTCTGCTAACTTTCCCACATGCCGGAAGTGAAAGAGCAGAAAAGGGGTGACACCTGTGACCCTGCGGTGGGGAGGAGCGAGCCAGACAGGTGACACAAAACTGACCAAACGCAGTATTCCATCCCATACGTGTTCTACTGGGTATAAAGCTGAGGGATCACAAGGGCCACTCTCTCTTCTTCTATGGCCACCATCTAAGGAGGAGCGTCTCTGTTTCTTCTGCCTTCTATCCCGATCCGTGTGTTCCTAAATCCAGTTCCCATCTGCCACTGAGTCCAGACTGTGACTTTCCCAGGGCCTGCCCTGCGGCACCCAGGGGTGACGTGATCATCATTGAGGGAGCTTGATATTAGTTTTATATATATTTGTATATATTACATTATTTTTCCTATTATTATTATTATACCTTTTTATTATTGTTACATTAAAAATGTTTTCATTTTTCCAACTGAAAAGCCTCTCTCCCTCTTCGCTTTCCCTCCCCCCTTCTGGGGAGGGAAACGGCTAATACAAAGCATCTATTGCCCATTTAATAGCCAGCCTAGCTTTAAACCATGACATCCGGAAAAAATAATTCCCACAGCAAAGTTTGTCCAGAAGTATATGTAATGTACTGCACTGGCAAGTCAGCGGGTGTAAGATATGGGTAGAATACATTTGTAGAGTACAATTAGCTGCAGAGGAGGATAACGTTGTTAGGATGATGGTTACACAACAATTAAGTTTCCAAGACTAAATAGGACTTCTAAATTAGAAGGCACAAATCAACATTTGTTATTAATCAAAATTCCCAAGCCTAGACATAACTACACTCTAGGTAATCTAAGTAACTAGACTTTGCAGAAAGAATTCAGTAATGTTGACCTAACATTATCTATAACTAAAGGATGAGTATTTCAAAAAAGCTTCAGAGATAAGTACCTATGTTCCATTTAAAACGAATGTGAGTGAATGTGTAAGAGAAGTGAATTATTAGCCAGTTTTAATATCTAAAGGTAATCGTTACATTCTCTCTGCAGACAGCTGAACAACGCGAGCACATACGCTGCACTTTAAAACTGCTGGTGAAGTTGTTTGTGCAAACTCTCCCTTTGGGCATTTGTGGGCACCACTGAAAGCTGTGAGTTGAATAATCAACTCTTAAGAATACCTCTAATTATTTGATGCAGCTATTTTAATTCTTCATTTTGAACACAAGCTCAATTTGCAGTTGCCTTTGGAGAATTCAGGAAATAATTGTGTTTGTTATTTCAGTGAATCTCATGAGAAACTAATTTTATTCCACTGTAATAGATAACATAATAGTTGGCATGCTTTTTCACTTCTAAGCTTGATGCTTACTGGATCTCTGATGTCTTAGTTTTTATTTGGGAAACATGGAAATGTTAGTTACAGGTAAGTAGGAGGTCCGTATAAGACATCCAAACAAGATACATGCAAAACTTCATTTGGGTTTCTTTTTTGTTGTCTTGGAGAGGGTTTTTTTTGTTTTTTAGCACATAATCCAGTGTTTGCAATTTTTTCTCTACTATATTTCAATGACATCTTCATCTACACACAACAAATTCCTGCTGGAACTAGCAATATCAAACCAACTAAACAATTAAACTATGAAACAACTAAAATGTTAACAAAAAGACTTAAAAATTAAAAGAATTATGGGATAGAATATACTATAGCTATTTCAGGGAAAATCAGATCTAAGGTGGATACGATGAAGAGCTTTATAATCTGAAATATGGATATTTAATTATATATATCATTTTATTTAATTATTCTAACACTTCTGAAAATAGTACGTGCACAGAAAAGATTTTCTCTAGGATTGAATAGCAGATGCCTACAAAATAAGATAGAAGCTGGAAATGAAATTATTACTCAGTACTGAAAACATATATGACCTCGCCAAATAAAAACTAGCGTCCTCGTCCCAAAGAACTTACACTGTGAGAAGATTCCAAGGGAAATACTGACTGCCAGGACTTCGACATAAAACACACAGAAACCATACTTTTAAAGAAGAAAATCTTGCATTCTACTTTTTCATTATTTCCCCGAAAAGATACTTAAAGACCACAAGATATTAGGATTGGGCCACTTAGAAAAAAAGGCAACTCTATCCAAATGTCAGGAGATTGATTTAAAGGGTAATAAGGGAGTTCATGACCAGGCCACTTCCCAGTCTGACTAAGATCCTGGAAATTAAACAGAGCAGATTTAGACTTAAGAAAATAAATCTAAAAACAGAACAGAAATTTCTTTTACGTTCATGTTACCGTTTGTGAAGTTTCAGCTTGTGGCATGCAAAGTTAGTGCATATAACTTTAATGAGGCTTAAGCAGTTGTAGGACTTTACGCATGAAGTAATCATAGGATTTTGATTTTCATCAATCTATACTAGCAGTAACTTTAAAAAAAACATGCAGTCTGTACTAGTTGGAGCTTGAAAACACAGTAATTCTGTGGCAATACTTTTCTCTCCTCAACTTGATGAGATTTCTGGACATTTTCACAGAAAAAATATCATGCAAGGGAGATAAGGAGAGGTAAAGCACAGACCAAAATTGCATCATTCCTTATTATTTACATTATAAGCTCTGAGCACATTATGAAGTTTTGAGATTTTATCTACGAATGCTAAAGCTGAACAAGGATTGTTTTGATTCATAAATGCTCTATAATTATTAGCTAGATTAATTTAGCATCAAAACAGCTGGACAGAATCATGATTTAAATTTTCAAATTTCAACACCACAACATCGATCCCACTACTATCTGATCCATCCAGCCTCCATTACTTGATAGTATCAGTTAGCTAGTTTTGATGCATACTGTGTTTGTGGATTATATACCTGTTCTGGTGGAATAATATTTTCTCTATAGACCCAAGTTAATGAGATTTTACATCTCATTTGGGTTGTCCATTTTGTAATATTCTGAGCATAATTTCAGCTTAATATTTTGAATGTTTGGGTTAATGCTTCACACTTTACTTAAAATTTAGAAAGCGACCACAGTAGCTTGTAGGAGCACCTGCTTTAGCAGGGGGCTTGGACTAGATGATCTCCAAAGGTCCCTTCCAACCCCTACCATTCTGTGATTCTGTGACAAAAGTAGAAAATTAGAGCAAATAATAAAAAGACCTATATGATACAGTTGCTATAAGACATGTGCCATTTGGTACCATGTGATATTATCTAATGATATAATATCAGTACAGTATAATATGATTTTACTATTCCACCTGAAGAAAGACAAGTTGAATTTTGCATTTAAATTGAAACATATATAAGTTATATAGAATTGTATCTGAAATGATACAGCTTGTGTACACAATTACTACTCAGAAATCAAATTCCAGGCTTCTTCGACTAGATATAAACGAATAGTTCTTGTGAAAAGGAACAGCTCAAGCTTTTCTTCTTTTGGTTTATTTAAGCAGTATTATTGTACGTTANCACAATTACTACTCAGAAATCAAATTCCAGGCTTCTTCGACTAGATATAAACGAATAGTTCTTGTGAAAAGGAACAGCTCAAGCTTTTCTTCTTTTGGTTTATTTAAGCAATATTATTGTACGTTATCGTGTTATCTGCTGTCATATGTACTTTGGTTCCTACAGAAAAAAAAAATAAATAGAATTTAGTAATGCATTCGTATTCAGATGTGAAAGAGATCTGAATGCTTCCTTGTCTCAATCAGTTCAATTTACAATTTAAAATACCTACCATCTATTTGAGGAAATTAAATATAATTGGCAGCTTTGCTCAGGAAAATAAGCCACAGAGCTTAAGTGTGTTGAAGGTCACTGAAAAAGTGAGTTAGCAAGGATGTCTGAAAGTATAACTGGCATGGCATCAGTCCAAATTATAACTGCCTGCATGCTGTCGTTACTCTGTCAGTCGTATCAGTACTGAAATACACTTAACAGGAACAAAATGGAAATACTGACACCACAGCAAACTTCCCTACCACTAACACCAACAGCATGAAGGTATCTTAATAACAGAAATAAATATATATATATATAAAAAAAACAGAAAAAAAGATTGCTATGATCAAATCTCTCAGGATATTACTTCAGTTTTCTCCTAGCATCCACGAAACCTCCTATCCAAGTTTAAAGCCCTCTGACAAAGACTCCATGGTGTAACAGAATGGAGTTACCCTGTGCCCGTGAACTCTCCCCTCCACTGTAAAGCACATGCAATTTCTGCCAACTGCTTTTCACCTGAGGCAAAATTTGAAAGGAAATAAAAGCACCAGGTGAAAGGTGATTTTTGTAGTAGTAGTTGCTCTGCTGGGAAGCCGCCAAAAGGCAAATTTCATTAGTTTAAGAGAGAGTGTGTGTGTGTGTGACATTTGACATGTTCTTCACATTCTTTTTAACATTCCATGACTGGACCTTTTAGCAACACAGGAAAATGCTGAGAATGTCCATTATCTTGTGTTTTGCTTTTCAGACACCACAGTGGGTAATTTCATACTTCTTACAAGCAAACCCCTACAAAATTTGCCAGCGAAAGTGGAGGAAGGAAAAGAAAGGAACTCAAATGAGGCAAATCATGCCTGACTAATCCAGTAGCCTCCTACAATGGAGTAACTGCATCATTGGATAAGGGAAAAGCTATGGATGTCATCTACCTAGACTTTCTGTAAGGTCTTTGGTATGGCTCTCCACAACATTCTTGCTGCTAAATTGGAGAAATATGTGTTTGGTGGCTAGACTATTAGATGGATAATGAACTGGCTGCATGGCCACTATCCAAAGGGTTACAGGCAACTGCTCAATTTCCAAGCGGAAAATAGAAACCAGAGGCGTCCCTCAAGGGTCCAGTACTATTTAATACCTTCATCAATAGTGGGATTGACGCACCCTCAGCTAGCTTACAAATGACGCCAAGATGAGTGGTGCAGGTGACACACTTGAGGGAAGGGATGTCAACCAGAGCGATCTTGAAAGGCTTGAGGAGTGGGCCCATGTGAATCTCATTAAGTTCAACGAGGCCAAGTGCAAGGTCCTGCACCTGGGCCAGGAGAATCTTCAGTATCAATACAGACTGGGGATTAATTGATTAAGAGCAGTCCTGAGGAGAAGTCCTTGGGGATACTAGAGGATGCAAAAATTGAACATGAGACAGCAATGTGCGCTTGCAGCCCAGAAAGCCAATTGTACCCTTGGCTGCATAAAAAGAAGCACGACAGGTATTACTGAGGGGTGTGGTTTTAATTCGCATATTTTCCAAAATCTGACACACATTAGTTTTGGCATATATTTAATAATTACTGCAACAAAACTATGATGGGACATTCTGCTGAATCTAGATCTAGAATTCAGTGCAAACATCCTTCTACATTTTAGCATTTAAATAAAGCTTTACTGTCACCTAATTTTTAACTCTGATGATATAATTTTCCTAGTGATCAAAATGCATTGCCCTTCTCCATCCCATATTGACTTTACCACATTTCATTTTAGTATCTCATTTCACAGCCCTCTACATGGCTTCCTGATTCCCTTTATTATGAATTTCAGTTGTAAAAAGCAGCAATTCCTGTAAAAACGCTTAATTTGTGGTTCAGACTCTTGCCTTTGAAAATAGGCTCCAAATCCATTAATACCAGCAGTATGGTACAAAATAGACCATTAAAATAATTCATAATGTTCCCTCTCTCAAGAGTAGCTCACAGTTTTCCACACCAAGAAAATGACATCATCTGACAAGTTATTTTCCTCCAACTCTTTCTCCATTCCTTTACATGTTAATGCATCCTCTAGCACCACCCTTTTCTTCACACTGGTCAGCTTTCTAAAATGATGCTTTTACTTTTTCCTTACAAGGCTTTGATCCTTCTCTACCCTCATTTTTTTTATTTCATGATATTCTGGTTTTTTCAGTTAACTTTACCCTGGGGTCATGCTTAACTACCCATAATACATACCATACCATCCTAAACTATAAAAAATAATTCAACCCCATGCCATCTTTAGGTATTGTCCATCTTCAGCATTCAGTAATAAACTGAATGCTGTTTCAGTTTCTCTCATTTAATATTTGCTAATCTTACTTTGTTCTACATTTACTCTCTTGTTCTTCTCTAGGTATCTAATTTTAGAAGAAGAAACAGGATAACATGCATTTCTCTTAGACTATCCAGGAATTAAAGATACATAAAAGAGAGTTACAACTAGCCATATTTTGATAAACTCAAGTGTCAGAAGAGTAAACACTGGGACCTATATCCTTAGATGCATTAAGGATAAACCAATATTCTATTCTCAAAAACGGACTGAGGATAAAATTATTGATCTGTCAGTGAAATACTTTAGTGCCTAATTAAAATAAGCTACTATAATAGAAGATTAGTAGCAACAGATAATATGCATATTAAATTCAAGAAAAGTGATGTTACTATAGGCTAAAGAAAAAAGCAATTCAAAGCATCATAAAGCATTTTGATATATTGATAGAAAATAACCCACAGTTGTCTTTCTTTAAACAAAAATCACTGCGCTTTGGTCTGCTAGAAATCTTTAGGTCTCTTCACAGAATACTTGATAAAAGAAACTTGTCAATAAAATTTATTCAGGTTTTCCAAAAGTCTTTTATAAACTCTTTTCCATGATAAGTTCTTGAGAACATAATTATTCACAGAGAAAGAGATGAAGTAATGTCATAGATTAAAAACAAGCTACACATAGTACGTTAACTGGTAACCAGAGGTCAATTTTCAACATAGCAAAAGATTAATACTGTAGTGAAATATTCTCTATATTAATCTGATGTTGTTTAACATTCTGTTAATGATCTGGAAAAAGAGATGAATTAGGATATTGTACGTTTCACAGTAACAGAAACTAGAGGAGTCAAGGCCAGAGAGAATGTGAATATCTTCAAAAAGAGTTTATAAAGCTAGATAAATTATGAATGACACTTAAGGTGCTACGTTTTGAACTGAAGTCAAACATGCATCTAAATGCTTATGAAATATGACCTCTACACTCTGCAGTTGATGGAGAGAAAGAATGTCTGCCCCAGGTTAAGATGAACTGCAAACAAGATGTGATTGTTTCTCTTTATTCTCTGTAAGATTAGCACAGAGATGGAGGCACCTATGCAGCAGTATGTTTAAAATTAATAGTCATGCACAGTGGAAACAATAACGGGAGTCAGACACACAACTGTTAGATTCCAAATTATCCATAACTTGCAAATAAAAAGGCTTGAGCATCATATAGTCATAGCAATGAGAACCTTAGAAAAACCAAATACAACACTCAGAATGCCAAAGCATAGCATGAAGTAATTCTGAAAATACACTAATTTTGTACATTAATGTATCATAATCAGGGACGGCAGGTCTTATCAAGAATGATACATTCACATCAAGTTTCATTTTCAGACACAACATCGCAAAGGTAGAAAGTCTTCCATCAGTGCTCTATATTGCTGGAAGACAAAAATGGTTTTGTATGAAAAGATTGATTATATTGTCTTCCAACTTTAGCATCATTAAAGAAATACTGTTTTGTTAGGAGGTAAAATGTGTCTTTTCATCTTTATAAAATTATGTGTGTTTCACAGTTGTCTTAAAACAG
Organism: Steatornis caripensis; assembly: GCA_013398225.1. Lineage (NCBI taxonomy): Eukaryota > Metazoa > Chordata > Aves > Caprimulgiformes > Steatornithidae > Steatornis > Steatornis caripensis. The sequence goes on along the minus strand of VZSC01001674.1, from coordinate 9,568 downwards.
ACTTTCTCCAAACATAAAAGCCAAGCACACAATTACTTGTACAAAAGTACACAAAAGAAGTGCATTTTAGTTTTCTAAGTTTAATTCCAATTTGCAGTGTATGTGCCTGCTAACTTACTTGCAGAATGGACACAGTAATAAAAGGAATATACAAACATCTGTCCTGAAAGAAGCAATGGCAATAGGAAGCACGAGGCAAATAACCCCGACACCCACACAGAAGACAGGCTGAACTGATTCAGAGCTGCAACGGTATTGTAAAAAATGCATGAAGTTGTAACAAAAAAAAAAAAAAAGAAAAGCTTTGAGCCTAGCATTCCTTCCCACATGTAACTGGTAATACAAATCAAAAGTATTTCAAGTCTGTCTATTTAGCTACACAATCCAAAAAAAATTTGGAACAAATGATTTGTACCCTTCAGATCTGTGAAACCTTTTAAACATCATGGGTTTTTTTAATATTTTCATCAGAAATCTATGATAACTGACAGAAAGCAACTGTACCTATATGCACCTAGAAAAAAACATCTGTCTTTTAAGGGTTAAGGCTGCATTGCCCATAATTAGAAGGGAGACTGTTAATATAAGTAAGAATAAGACATAAGCATTCACAGAGTGGCAACAGGGATGGGTTATTAATTGCTAGGCGAAGAGTGACAGCACATTCCTGGACCGTGGCAGAGGGACACAAAGGAATGCTGATGTTTCTTTAAATCTCCAATGTATCACGACGCTTACATCATGCTGCGTTGGGTTACATCATGTTACGACTAGTGATGTAACCCGTCGCAATGCAATGCACACATCGCATTCAATCAGCACTTTTTCAGTTTGTCGACATGATCACCATGGCCAAGAGAGGTTTGGCTGTGTTAATTAAAATTATTGTATCTCTATGGTATTTCTAGTTTTTCATGAAATTTCCTTATTTTAAGATAAAGAAGGAAGGCATATAGAACTAAAATGTATTTTAAATATAGAAAACAAATGTGTAGAATATGCAGATAGACTTGGTCTGATGACGACATGAGAAGCCACCCATATGAATGTATTATATAGTAAACTTAGGGGCATGTAAATCAGGGAAGAAATACCAGATGTTTCACTCTCTACTGTAAGCACATTTCCTCTATAAGGATAAAATAATTGTTTTCTTTTCAGTCAGTTTCCTTTTTTTTTATGGAATGTGTTAAATAGAACTTTAAGGTGAGGTTTTAGGGTAAGCTTTTCCTGTATGTCATGGATGTAATGCTCTTGTACTACCAAACCAGGCTTCAGCCCTAGGTCAAGAAATTATTTCCATGCAGCAGCAGGCTGCTGAAAGTATCAAAACAGCCCCATTGCCAGTGCCTCCAATGCACATGCAGGAGTCTGTAGCACTTAAACTGTGTTTTATGGTGGAACTGGTGGCCAGCAGGGTATTCAGACAGCTGGAGCAGCAGCAGCAACTGTGATCAGAGCCAAATATTGCATATCATCATCAATCATTTGCCTAGTAGACAAGGCTAAAACCAAGCAAGCCTAATCTTTGTCTCACCTTGCTCCTCCTTTTGTTTTCTCAGTCTAGCCTTGATGCCAGTCCCTACTGCTTGAGCGGAAGCATTTGGATTTAACTATAGGCAATTTTTCCAGATATCTTCTATTTGAAAATGTGGTAGTTATTTGAATGCACGGTTGTAGCTTCTCCCTGTCATAGACCACAGTAAGTTTGTAATTTTCCACTTTGTTTTTCCATACTATCGCTTGGGAAGCACTCTTTTTTTTCTAATTGTTTAAACGTAGGAGAGATGAAAACCATATTCACAAAACAATTAACTTGTCTATTCATCTCATATTCCTTCACACTCAAGTTTAAATGGAGAAATAGCCACTAGCATAGGATGAAAAAAACTGGCAAGGAGAGTCTGACGTTACATGCTAGTATGATCTTGCTTTTTCTGCTGCTAGATTTGAGCATAAATTACATCTAATCTACTGAACACACCGCATTTTCACTCTTGTTTTTGTTTATGTTCAGTTAATGTTTCTCTCATTCTGCCTATCTTTGCAAAAGTTACACACAGAGTGCGTATACTCTGCTCTCCACCTTGCATACTTTGCTCACAGCTTGCACAAACATAAACACACACACAAACAGAAAATATACCTTCTCTTGAAGAATGAATTGTAAATGGAGTATTTTTTAAGGTTGATCTTCAATTTAGATATGAATATGCACCTTCTTCCACTGGCAGTTATAGTCATGAAAGTGTTTACCATTTCTTGACTAAAGCCCACCCTTTCTGCACCTTCTGCCATCTGCTTATTGCTGTCTTCTTGCTAGAAGCTAATTCAGCTACATGTGATTTCTCCAGAGCTCATCTCAGACAAAAATGTGTCAAGTTGGCAAAGAACGACTCTTTAAACTGATTAAGCTAAAACATTCTGACTGAAATGGATTAGGAGACAATCATCTGAGTAGCTTCACTAGCAGAGGCAGCACTTGCTATCTTGGAGGGTGACATGCAGCGAGTTTGTTTGCTGGTACAGTGGCACTATGAAAAGGATGTATCTGCTTCTCTGAAATATTTAAGCATGTGAGAAGTCATTAGCAGAGAAGAAAGGATTAAGAATTTGCTAGAGAAAGATAAACACTAATGCAATCTCTAAGAATGGAATTAGAAAGCAAAGTGGTATTATTATTATCAGGAAGCAGGAGCTACAACTGACAAAAGAGTAGACACCAAAGAATGGCAAGCCTCAAGACACTCAATACAGCTGATTCTCAAAAACTTGTGACTCCAAGTTGCGGAAAAAAAAATAAATCATGAGATTTCTGTTCATATTCTTCCTAGCCCTTCTCCTTTAAGGACAAGACATGCTATACATAAATCAAATCAAATGTCCTTATCTTAAAGTAATACTAATGAAATGCCCGGAATCAGATCGCAACACAGTCAGAGTGACTAACTAGGACTGACCAAAGAAAGACAAACACATTTCTGAAATGGCGTCTTGATTCTGGTACTTTGGAAGTCTATATACGTATCACACATATAGCCCTTCTGAAACCATGTCAATTTGGAGTCGGTTTTACTGAAAGTACAGTAAGAGTAAAGGGCTACACCTTAAATTGTCCATTCTAAAGCGGGGGCGGGGGGGAAGTAATGTAAAAACAATGGTGCAGGCAGAGTAATTGCATTAATATGGGTAGGTTTACAGGGAGAATATAATGTTTAGATGCTGTGTTTGAACTGCAATCAATTTTTAACTCCGCTGTGTTAAAATAACTGAATTCCTGAAGCAAGAAGGGAAGAAAAAGGGGACTGAGCTTGAAGGTTGTCCTTAAGGCATTATACCTTCCAGGGCTCCTTTCCTTCTGGGACAATGCTAATTATCCATCAGCTTTCACTCAAGGCTTTGCCTCAAGGCACAATCTAACCACAAATAATTATTCATATCATTGACTCCAGTAAAGACTCATTCTTTTCAAAAGCAAAAATGTTAAACTCTGAATCAGGTCAGAATCCCAGAAGCATTAAGTAAGCTGAAAAGTCTTCCACTGTAGATTATGTAAAGCCTTTAAAGGAAAAACTTGCGTTTATGGATGAACATGCTCTAAGGCTTGTGCTAAACATTTACATTTCCTTATAATTAGTAGGACAATTAATTCTGGAATCTTCTGCCACCTTAGTGAAAAGTATTGTTTCCCTCCTGCACCCAAGCAGTAAGGATTCGTGATGAGAAATACTAAGTTACAATAGTCAGGCTTCTGCTAAAGAGGAGTAAATAGAGTATAGCAGAAAGAAAACTTCAGCAGTTTGTCACCCACAAGAGAAGTCAGTGGCAAAATGATGTCTTGGCTTATGAAGTTTGTAGCATCACATTCCAGATTTGCAATGGAAAAAAACAGGTGGAATATACAGCCTGAGAGTAGACTCTATTATGCAGAAGTTGCAAAAATGCACCCTGGCATACAAAAGCAATTCTGAGCATAGAAGCGTATTCTTTTTTGTCCTGATGCACAGCTTCACAGATACTTGTTTATAGTCTCTTTCACATGTTTACAAACTAACCACAGTGTCAAATTTCTTTGAAATTTGAAATTAAGTACATAACTAGTTGAGATATAGCAGAGCTGCGTGGAACATAATAATGCCTTCAAACGTTCCAGTCTCATGGAGTTTTAACCCCATCACAATTTTTTTTTTCTTTTGCATAACGTGATTTACCATCTTGAATGCTGTAGATACACTCATGCACTCTGAATAGAACACTAAAAATTATTTACCTTAAGTCATTACATTTTCAGTATTTTCCCTGCTGCAATACTGAAGTTCTAATCCCTATTTTAAACATGACAGTCTGACTGTTTATTGTACTCGGAAATGCATCATCATATAAGCAGCAAAACCAACTACTGACTTTAGGATAGACACATATTACATTCATTAACATTATGAAACAATATGCCTATTTCCACATAAAATATTGTTATTTTGTGTAGATTGATTGAGATGAACACTGTATTACAGTATTCATTTGCTGTAATAAGACAACATCAGGGAAAAAATAGGCCTTCAGCAGCTTAGAAAAAATGAACTAGAAAAGGACAAAGTTAGTACATTAAAATCCTGCTTCTTCAGCCCTGATTAGCATCTTTTCTGTTCTGAAATGAATTCTATTGTATGTGCATATGTGTGCTTGTGGATTCCAAAAGTCCTAAAAGGGTCAACAGGTAGCAGAGAGGCAAATAGGTTATTTAATTTTTGGTCCTTGCTTTACACTCAGTACAGCCAAGCATAGCGTGAGCTTTGCCGCGAGACCTGTTGACTGCCGTATTTATTCTAACAAGATTGCTAGAATGACAAACCGTAAGTATGTATGCAATTACTGCTTGTTCCATCACTTACTGCAAATGGAAACCTGGAAACAATACAAAGGAAGGCACGAGTTTAAGAGAGAATTATAATCTCAAGACCACCTGTAATTTTAAAGAGTAATAAATATATTAAATTTCTACAGGAAGATATTGCGTATCTTATGCTGCTAACTCATTACTTCTGGTAGTCCATCCAAATAAATCCAAAATACCTATCGAAAAATTGAAATTATTTTTCAGGGACTGAATTATGAACAAGTTATTTTAACAGCAGACGATGTTCCCAAAAATCCATGACAAGCTACACCATATTGCTCATATAAATTGCCCGTAACAGTTCCAGCATTAAAATCCCTTTCCAAAGTTGCCATACATGACTGGAAGAGAATGCGTAGAAAGCAGACAGCAAGTCCTACCAACAGGAGCTTAATTAACAGTTTATGTAATTAAAAAAATGGTGTTTATGTGAAACCTCTAATGGGACCTTTATTATTCTCTGACATGGTGCAGGAAGAAAGAAATGCTTGTTCTTCTTTACTACCTTCCTTTATTGCCTAGTTACCTCAGATCACACTGCAAGACACTAGCTTCAATCCTGTTCCCTTGGGAATTCATTCTGGAAACTGTGTTGGCTTTGGGCCAAAAGCTGCTGTCAACTTTACTTTTGAAAATCCAGGACAACTTAATCAAAGTCCATACGTGGCACACACAACTGAATAATCTGGCTACATCTAATATCACATAAAGTAGTTGCATTCCCTAAGGGTTAGGAATTGAACAGGAAACCAATAACCTATCGGAAATACTAACATAACAACAAAGGTAACCATTCGAGCAAACTTCAGAATAAATGGTCATAGTAGAATATTTTCATGCTTTATGCTATGTTCAAAGGCATCGGAAAGAGTCGGAGAAATTCAGAGAAATTCACTCATGGGTACATAAACTACTCACTCGAACTAGAAACCTGCAAAAAATTAATTTCATGAAAAGAAATGAAGAATATCAGTAAAGAAAGGAAATAAACTAATTAAAAAACCAAACAGAGCGTACATAATGACACTTCCATTATTTTTTCAAAGCATCCTGAACAGCTCTACAGCTTCTGACCAAAATCCAGATGTGAGATCTAAATTGGCTCAGAAAAAGTAAAATGCGGATCATTAGATCTTGTAGATCCTGTGATGCATTTCAATCTCAGTTAAGTTATGTTTGGTTTCTCCATTTTATAGCTAATGTAACAAATGTGACAACTGGACGTAGCTCTAAGTCCAGGTTCCATCCTTAACTCGTTCGTAAGGTTTTTTTTTCCTACACGCATCAATTACTCTGTCTTTGTGAAGATGGTTTAATCCTCAGTTAAACTCAAAGTGAGATTTCTGCTCTTTTTTCCATATACTACATGTCAAATTGCTAGGAATAGCCTGAAATTAATGTAATTACTCACAGAAGTAAGTATTTATTGTGAAATAGTAGAAAAATAACGGATAACTACGGAGCAGAGAGCTAACGCCTAGTTATCTGCATACTTAGAGGATATAAAAATTCCTTTTGTCTTTCAAAACCTAACTTAGGCCCCTAAAAAAAGAAAAAAACTGAGCCTCAGCAGGCACTAGAGAGAGGAAGCCTCTCCAGGAAACAATTTATGCCACCAGTGGTGGGCAGGATTTATGTGCCCTCACTGAGTAGTTTAGCTCTAAAATGTGTATCTACAATTCTCTTGTAAACACGGTTTCTACTGTCCAGTCTATTACTTAAATAAAAAAAAACAACCCCACAGATTACATCATCAAGTGGTAAAACAATTACTGGAAAAACAACTGAAAAAACATTGAAATGTAATACTAAAACACAGATTAGCTTCCAGAAGAGTAACATACTTTTAAAATACAGAAGGTTACATTAATAAAAATATAATCCAGGCAAAACACAGGATTTTTAAATATGGGGGCAAATAAAATGGGTATAATGAGTCCCTAAGAGATTGTCTGCAATGTGTGAAGCAGCAGTGTACAGAGATCCCTGAGCTAGCACCAAACAGGCTTGTTGTCAACTAGGAGGAGAAAAACTTTATCACGTTCCTCCTACTTAAGCTAAGTAGCTCTGATAAGTGGCAAGAACATTTAGTTTAGGTGCAGCAACTCATTAAGTTCCCCCCACAGCAATGCACAACATAGACATACAGGTTTATTTGGGGTTAGCTTAGAGTAAGCATAGGACTATTTAAAACAGTATTGTCTTTTATAGTGACAACATTCTCTCAAGGTTTTGGCTCTAGTAGCTGGATCTCATCTGTATTATATTCATTCTCTGAAACACCTTGCATTTCTAATGACTACTTTTTATACAGATATCACAGAATATACATAAATTCACACGATTAGTAAGGTAGCCTCTTTAAACAACGTGAAGAAATTTAAATTCTCCAACCAACAGATTTTTTTTCTTTTTGATGGCATCTGTTTTGAATATTTACCAGGAATTGGGTACTATCAAATGGCAATTTTTACATAGGGGGAAAAATATTCTAAGAGAAAAAAATCTTTTTTATTACAGCATTACAAATGTGTATTTGTTACAATTTAACGAAACAGTACAGTGGTACAATAATGGCTTTCTTTCTCAGGTACAACTGTGGAAAGTGCAGTATTAATTTAATTAATATCTGCACACAGAGAAATTTAGTCAGAGGCAAATATACTTCAGAAGTCTAAATTTAAACTACAATTTAGATTTCCAAATAAAAATTGATAAATGCTACTTTAGGTATCCTTTTACTGGAATTGTCTTCAAAGGTAAAAAACCCCAAACAAACAAAAAAAATGTATACAGTTGTGCAAACTCAGCTAAAATAGTTCAACAGGACTGAAAATGCATCAAAATATAAGCTAATGTATTTGAATTCTCAATTGTACCATTCTATTCCTATTCCTCAGAGTAAACACACCATTTATTTATCTGTATTATTTTCAGACAGCTTCAGACCAGTGAAGTCCCAAATGCCATGCCCTTTTGATAATTCTCAGTGCCAATCATCCTGGCCTCACAATCCCTCACTGCAATTGCAACCCCACACACCACTAGCACTGAGCTGTGCCTAGGAAATGAATCTGCAAGGTGGTCTGTGGTGAACGGCTCATGTCTGGGGTGCATGTCCACTGGCTCCTGCCCTGAACTACACATCCACACTTGCAACAACCACGTCTGCTGTCATGAAGCTTTCCACCACAGCTGCCCATATTTAGGCTTCATGTGCAGGCTTCGTGTGGGGTCTCACCTGTTCTTAATTGCTAATGTTTGAGAAGCCTGAGGAAATATAAGACTTTCTGATATATATTCTCGGGTAACAACAAAAAGCCAAATTCTACATAGAGTTAGAGAGATACAATTAGACAACGTGGAAAGGTACATAGGCATGAAGGACAGAATTTCAGTATTTAGTATATAAGTACTCTGTTATAAATCCACAGTGTCCTGCTTCATCCAACTTTGACTAGCATTCATTTCTGCAGAGATACCTGCAACATTTGAGTTGAACATTTACAATGTACATGTACAACCATCCTAACAAGATTTGAAGGAAGTTGGTATCCCCACAATGTATTTGCTGTCTATTCTGAGACTGAACTATCTGACTGCTGTCTTTCAAAGAAGTTTATCACGGAAAAGCCTTTTGCTTTTGTGAAAATCATAAGATCTTCTTTAGTTTTTCAATTCTAAATTCTATTTTTTCTCTTGTGGTTTTTTTTCCCTGTAATACCTGGTTCTTGCAACAAAAAGAACTATCTCTGGAAATGAAATGTAGATAAAATGAATTTTTCAAAGCACCTGACATATAGATACTTCATCAGGATTATTGGTGCGTTCAGTTTGCTCAAGAACAACATAGTGAGAAGAAAATACTAGTTATGACATACCTTTATTCTGAAATAGGCGATGGTAAAAAAACTTTCAGTCCAAAACTTAACAAAGATTTAACCTTAGATCACAGTAGATTTCTCATACAGAAAGTCATTAACTATTTTCTTATTCTAATTACACTATTGAATCTCTTTTCGGTGCAAAACATTTTACTCTGTTGCTTTAATTAAAGTTCTGGGAGAGAAAGCAAGAGTCCTTTGGGCTCTATATCTAGTGTTGTTATTCATATGATACTGCTGTTCTTACTTCCCAAACAGCAAATTTGGTCCATGGGAGTCTTGCCGCTCTCGGTTAGTTCTTAGTGCTAACCAAGACTACCCTGTATTCCCTGCATATTGACAATTTCCTGGTATTATTTTACTAGCGTATATATGTTATTCTTTACAAACAGCAACTGTTTTATCAACATTATTAATTAGACAAATTGGTTTGAAACATCCCATGGCAACCAGGACGGAAGGTCTTCATTTTTGTGACCTCCATACGCACAGTTGTTCTAGAATTTTTCCAAGATGGACTCTAAGATTTATTTTGCAATTACATTTTCCACTTGGTTTCATAGGTCAATGAGCCTCCTGGAACTATTTATCTCCTTCTTTACAAATAATTACACTGCTAATTAATTTCAGCTTCAATTGCAATGCCTTATGTTGCTAGAAGTTTTGCAAAAAACATCTACAGCCTGAATAGCAGAGAGCCAAAACGTTTTCTTTGAGGAAAGCAAGGATTAACTCAAGAACTGTACTTTCTCTACTGCAACAATTGGCAACCCAACTAGCATGACTA
>VZSC01001672.1:86242-155249 GCA_013398225.1 Steatornis caripensis | reverse complement strand
ATCTTTGCTGTGGTGAGGGAAAGGCAACGCTGCAGGTAACCACAGTTCTTTTGGTGTTTCGTATAGTCAGGTGTGCCCTGGGCTCGAGGGGAGCGCGCGCCGTCTCGCTGTTCCCCGAGGCGTAAAGGGGTGCGAAGCCTCGCGCGCTGCCGGCCCCGAAGACCGCTGGAGGTGAAGGGAGAGCGAGGCCAGAGGGGCGTGCGGGTGCGCAGCGGGGCGAGGGCCGGCCTTGGGCGGCCAGCCCGCGTCTCTGGCCCAGGGGCTTTGGGCAGCGGGTAGGTGGGACGAGGCAGACCCATGGGACAGCTCGGTGTTGGAAGCGGGTGCTGAGCAGCCCGTCACGAGCCGTGCGGAGCGTTGCACTGGTCCGCCCGCGTCCTGTGGGCCCAGGGACCAGTTGTCTCCGACCGCGTCAGCTCTGAAATGGTTTCTTGTGCTTCCTTCAGTCGCTTCAAAGAGAAACTGTTCTCTACGTAGGGAAACTTTTGTGCTTAGGTATGGTTCATAATTAGTGTGTTTGCTTACGATATTTGAGCTACAATACCGGTGGCTTTGGTGCAAGGATTTCTGTGAGGCTTTCTCAGCGGGAGGGTTGGGGTTTGGTCACACCGAGTCGATAGCGAGCAACATGGAACTGGAATCGGCTCTTGGGTTTTGCTTTGCTTGCAATTTGGAAAGAGCTGCAAACAGGAAGGGCAAACCATGAAAAGTCTATTTTTCTCCTTTCAGTAGCTTCACAAGGGAGATAATATTTCTTAAAATAGTCATTTGACTTGAAAACGCCTGTCTGCCTTTGGAGTATTATATCAGCGCTCTCTAATTTCTGTTGCTGAGTAGTAGTATTGCTTCATGTAAAAAGAGACTCCAGATTATTTGAAGAGTGAAATCAGGCTGCCGTTGCTTTTTCTTACTGAAACGGTATTTCGTTAACTCTCACTAGTGCTGGCAGACCCCTTGGATTCTGAAAGGGATTTAATGTAGGAGTTCATAAGAGTTTTAGGCAGTGACAGATGAAGCCATGGAGAAACAGAAAGTAGTGCGTTAGCAGTCAAGGATCTGTGCCTTTAGTGAGAAGTTACCTGAAAGGAGGGAGCTTAAAAGGGAAGTTTTAGAAAGAGCGCCCTTGCGTTTGTGGTATCTGTGACATTTTTCATTTATAGAAGTGGTGTAGTTCACCACGTCCTGAGCATGAAATGCTGTCTGATTATTCCGACATCATTATCGCATTGGTATAGTGACTTTATTATGCTGGGAAAGCCATGTTCACATCCTGTTGCTATGGAAAAGATCAGTGTAATAAATAAAAACATTTAATGTTCTGTTCATTGTTGTGGCAGAAAGAATGCCATTGATTTATTGGTGCGATTGGCTGAGGACCGACAGTGTATTCCAACAAAAGTTTTTAATGCCGGGTTAGAAACCGGGAAATTGTCACTTGCAGTTCTCAGCAGATCGTCCCTTCCTTCTCTCTGTTGTGCCGGGTAGCAGAAGTTGTGAAATCCTAGTTTTGGAAATGAGAATGGGAATATGCATGTAGTTCTTCAAGGTGGAGTCGACAGGAAGTGCTGTGCTCACATACACTGCTTCTAAAAATAATCTGTTTTCATGTGCAGTATTTCCTACGTGCCAGGAGGAATGTTTGTGTTCTGTCAGGCTCAGAACATCCACAGAAAAGTGAGTTGTACTGAGAGTAAAAGCAGGTATTTCTTATGGCCTTTGTAAACGTAGGAGAGTACGTCCAGGAGGGTGTAGGTGGTCTGATGAAGGGGCCGTGTACGGTGCAGAAAAATGCCATCATGGCTTCAGTAGCCCAGCCGGTGCTGGCAGACCCATGAGTTGTGATTCTGGAGAGTCAAAGGAATGAAGAGCGGTGTCTGTCATCATGTGTCTTGTCTCTGCTGTGGCGGTTTGTAGGGTAAGTAGCTTTGCTGAAGATCTTGAGAGGAGTGGGTGCCAAATGGACTAAATTACTAGCGCAGTATGATTCCAGTGACACGTTAATTGCCTTTATTTGGAGACTAATGTTTACGCCGTTTATCAAAATGGTTTATATTTGAAACCATAAGCTGCAGATATACATAGACTGTTTGTGATACATTTCACGGCTGTTCGTTCAGTCTGAGGACTGTTCTTAAAAGAATGAAATGTAGTTAGATAGCAGTAGCATATCGTGGATATGCTCCAATGTAAAATTTCTAATTGTGTGTCGAATTGTAGTCTTGGGCATAAACAACTCTAAACATGTGTTTGTACTGTATATTGCGGTGTTTTTTCTTGTACCACACACGTGCAGTGTGTACTTGGTCACACTTTGAACTTGTGCTTAGTATTTAGAGAACAGATTGCTTCTGTGCAGCTTTACAGAGACTTAAAAAAAAAAATCGTTTTAAAGACGAATCCTAATGTTCTGAGAACAGGAACGTGTTATCTGTTACCAGAGAAAAGGAAGTGAATCTTTTGAACGTACATGAAGTTGAAATAGTCACTCTTTATATCTGAAGTATTTTTTACTGGTCGCTGTTTGGAATTCAGAATTCCCCTTGGTCCGGGGTTACTTTCATCCTTGCTGAAATCAGTTCAGCAGGGCGCGGCTGGGCTCGGTCAGCTGGGTCTGGCTGTTGGTCCTGAGCGAAACTTTTTTTTTTTAGGAAATATGGGAGGCTTCCTATTTTAACACTTTCTTTTAATTTCTGATGAGTCAGATTGATGTTAAACATCAAGCACTTCTGGTAGCTTTGTGTGTTTAATTCTGCAGAAGCAGATGCGAGAGAGACCTAACTTTTAAAATGTGGTCAATGAGTCCTGAGGTTGTGTATGGTGGTTTTTTGGGGGGGCCTTGATTTGAGGTGAGTTTTGTTTTTAAGAGGAGATAGCAGTGATGGTGGTTAGAGTACAGCCTGAGCTCTGAAGTAGTTACTGATTTGCTGTTACTCTTTTATTTAATAGGTAATAGCAAATTAAACAGAATTTTAATGAAAGCAGCATCTTAAAGGGGTACTCACAAATCCCAGGTCAAATTTTTACTTGGGCATTTGTGTTCACACTTTGCAAAAGCTTCTCATTCTGAAAGCATGGCTGAGGTAAGTAAGGGTGTTAGAAAGTTAGAAATAAGTTTATCTTGGTGAGCTGTCTTGTTTGATCCAGTCTGTCTTGTTCAGACACTAAAATTTGTATGAGGTGTTTTGTTCTATTTGCTGAAGTCTGGTGGCAGCCAGGATTTGAGATTATTCGGGTTCCTAGACTGCTCTCTGGGTATAAATTAATGTCCTAAAAGGTTCAACTCTCAAACAGGTTTCTCCTTGGATTCTATCCTAGCATCGTAAGTGTGGAGAGGATGAAGGAGGACCTAGGTTTTTGTCCAGAAAGCACAGGCTGGAACGAAACTACAGCTGTATTAGCTCATGGTTGTTATGCAGCAGACTGAAAATCCGATATGCTTTCCAGTGCTAGTGTTGCAGACATAATCAAGTTCAGTATATTTCAGTTAATGGAAATGATTAAATAGAGCATAAAATTGTAAAGATTAATTTATTTCAATCCTACGTATACGAGTGATAAATTTCATTAGTCAGTCCAAGAGAGACACAGTTTTTATGGGTAAAACGTTTCCCAGAATGAGTGACTTTTTTTTTTTTTAAAGCCATACAGTTAGAAGTAGTAGTAGGTTATTCGTCCTCTGCAGTTGTACCATGAGATCAGAGCTCTTAGGCAAGTCATAGTCTTAACTCCTTTGCTTTCCCATTATTGAGTTTTTATTGTTGAGCATTCAGGAACACTTGGAAACAAGAACTCAGTAGGAGCGTAGCTGATCCAGTTTAATGTCTCCAATGCTAATATTAGAATGAAAAAAAAAATCCATGTTGAAGAACTGTTGCAATAATAGACTAGAAGAGAAAGGATTAAAGTAAGTGTGAAGAAGATATACTTTCATTAATAGCTTCTGAGTAAGAAGGAAGTAGTTCTGTAGGTAGTGTTTTCCATGTGCAAAAAACCCCGTTTTTTCAAATTATATGTGGTATGATGAATGAAGTAGATGTTTCATGCCTTTTAAGATCAATTTACCCTGTAGAGTTAGAAGCAGAGGAAATGGAGAGTTTGACGAAAGCTGTTCATGCATGAGCAAGCTAAGTTCTGAAACCTCATGGTGTGAGTTGAGTTTTGCCTCAGCATCCATAGATGTGTCACCAAGAGACTGACCCTGCCTATGCCTTGGAGCTTGCTGTGGTGAGGGAAAGGCAACGCTGCACGCTGAAGGGACAAGAGGCCATGATGACAAGTGGCAGCAAGGGAGATTTCAGTTAACGCACTGACAGACTGTTCCCATGGGAGTGCTTAAGCGCTAGAACTGGCTGCCCAGGACCTTTTGGAGTCTCTGTCATTGCAGATACACAGAACTTGACTGGGCAAGGTCTTGAGTCATCTGGTCTGACTTCGAAGTTAGCCCTGTTGGAGCAGGAGGTTGTAGCACAGACCTTTGGAGACCCATTGCAATCATTTCATTGCGTTTACCTGGCACTGTTGTATTGCTGGGTAGAGCGGGCGAGATGCGGTGGGAGCTCCAGCGGCCAGAGCTTCAGGCTGTGGTTTCACAGTCGCGACATGCAGCCCCCCTTGCTGTAATACTTGCTCTCATAGAGGTGGAGGTAACTCAGGGAGCTTAGCTAGCTGAAAACTGAGCTAGTCCCAAAAATACAGATGTAGTTTTCAGCCAGATCACTTCTTGCTCTGGCTCATTGTGTGGTTGTGCAAGTACCCATGCTGACAGAGGGAAGGGGTTGCGAAGAGAACAAGGAACGGCAGTTCCTGGCTACTGCTGACTTAGGGCAGTGTCCTTCTGTTAGTCTTGTGCTGGGACTGTAGTAGAGGTAAGGTGGAGGCTATCTGCTTGGCCTGTTACATCTGGAGAGAATGTGGCCTGCGGCTTGTTCTGGATGGTGGACAAATAGGTGAATATTTTCTCTCTGTCCTCAGTGGTAAGAGATTGTTATTTGCAAGGAACAGCCTGCACTTACGGGAGTTTATATCAAGCTGCCTTTCCGTTGCAACAAACTGAGGGTCTTCACTGCTTCTTTTTCAGTTGCCTTTGCTTGTTGTGTTGGTGACTGCTAAGACATCATCTGTGAGGTGGTTTTACGTGTCTGCTGGCTGACTGAAAGCATCCAGACCTAAATGGCTCATATTAGGAGCTTCCTGTTCTTTCCTGTGATAGTGCTATTGCCTGTTTTCTGAGCTCCCTTCTGAAGAAAGGGCGTGCAGGGGGAAGCTGTGTAGACCCTAGTGACAGTGGAGCATCAGTGAGGACACAGCATGTGCGTGCCCAGCTGCTGGTACTGCTGTTTACGCTGAAGCACTTTGTTCTGGTGCTAGGCCTACTGATGCCATTTCACTTCCAGGTTTGGTGTGAAACAAGTTTTGATCTCCAAAGCTCTGAATGGGACAGAAACTGGTTACTGAGAGATCATTTCTCCCCTTGCAAATAGTACAATAATTAAAGTTTTCCAAGGTAGTCCATTTAACAATATTAAAATTAAGAGGCTGTGGGAAGATGGGTGGTGTTTAAGGAGGAGGCACTGAGTGTTACATTCCTAATCAGAAATGGTGTGTTTAAACTTAAATTGCATTCGTCTGCTGAGGGAAGATCCTTTGAGGTGTGTGTGTGTGTGTGTGAAGAAATAGGGCACCTTCCGGAATTGTGATCACTGATCGTTTTGGGTTTTGTAACTTGTATTTGCAGATTGCGCTCACAACGCTGTAGTAGCCAGCACATCTAGTTAAAGGTGAGATGTAAAACTGTGGTGTTTCTGTTTCTCCTGTGATAGTAGTCCGCAGGGCGTAACAAAGAGCTCCTTTCTCACCGTGTCAGCTGGCTGAAGCAGGTAGGGTAGCTCTGCATGCATCTCAATGTGGCCACATGAAGCCCGTGTTTTGATGTGTGTTGCTGCTCCACGCTGCGAGTGGTCCAGCAGGTATTGGGTGCTGGGTGTTGGGAAATACCTGCTATACCTGAAGCGGCACTTCCTCAGTGCCGCCGCAGTGGCTCGGCGTGAACCTTGGTGAAAGCACATATTTAATTGTTTTGATTGAGAAATCCAGATGCTGACAAAAGCAGACCTTAGTATGTTTTGAAAACTGCTGTTTGTTTTCTTTAGATCAACGAAATCCTTTATCTGGGGGGAAGGTCTGACCTTCCACACGGCTTTTATAACAGGGAAGAAGCAGGTAACATAGGACAAACAGCAAAAAAGGAAGCTCCAGGGCTGCTTACAGCGCACGGCTGCAGGTGGTTGGCTTGGCTTTCTCACCTTTTTTGCTTTGACTGAAAATATGGGGGGGGGCACGCAATAGCAGGTGGCCTGAGTCATTATGGTATATTATTTACTTAGAATATTGATAAGATGGAAAGTATTTAAATCCATGTGGGACACTGAAAGAAAAGGTCTGGATATGCCCACGGCAGTGGCTTTGTGATGGCTGAAAGAGATCTTTATTAATCCATTCAATGAGGCAGTCAAAAATGTATGCTGCCCTGGTGCTTCGTACACTCACGTAAGGGGTAGGACAGGCATTTCTGTAATAGATAATTGTCGTCTTGTCAAAAGTTAGAGGAAGAGACTGCTTTTTGGAAATGCACTGCAACTAGTAGCACCCAGCGTGTTTGTCAATCGGTTGTGTTGCATAACTGCTGCTTGCTGGAGCGTTACAGAAAAACAGACAGTTGTGTTTCACTTGTGAGTGGCTAGAACTGCAAATGCAAGGCTGGCTGGAATGTTTGGGGCTTTTTGTTGAAATATTTGTTGGATCCAACAGTGTTGTGTTCTGGAGTGTTCTAATACTGAAAAAATTTGAATTTGTCATATTTAAATGAGGGCATTGCGTGTGAAACTCATAGCTGTGAAATCTGCTCTTTAAAAGATCTGAGCATCTCTGGCTCTAGCTGGCTGTGGCTGTAGTTGTGAGCACTCTGCTGTTAGGTTTTGTCCGACTGAATAATCTGTACGGTATCGGGCATCTCTCATGTTTCTGACACATTAGTTGGAAACAGACCCCTACTCTGGAAATCACCAAGTGTGTGGGAGGAGCAGTTCAGCGGGATGTATGGGTTGCAGTGCCTTTTATGTTGCTCTTTATGTAATGTTCTTTTCTCTAATGCAAATAAACTTGAAGTTGTAGGGAGGGGCTGCTGAGTGGAGGAAAACTTTCGTTGCAGACAGCTGACATGCAGAATAATACCTTTTTATATGCCACCTACCACGTGGTAGTTTGAAGTAAATCATAGTTCACTGGGTAAGGTTATTTCTGGCGCAATTCTCCTTTTTGCGTAAGTAGTCCCATTCCGGCACATCTTGCTTTACCCTGAGACTTGATGTGTTAGTACTGTGCCAGGTAACTGTTACTGGGTCTCAGGCCTGATGAACGGAAATCTTGGTGGATTTATGAAATAAATACAGGTGAAGATAAAATAAATTTACCCAATTGTTGCCTACCGCTTTGGATTATAACACTAATTGTAGTTGAAAATAACATTAAGATTAAAGATACAGACTGAAACAGTTCCAGGCAGCCTTTCTCATGAAATATTCATGCATTTAGGGCTTTTAACTCATCGCTTATAAAGTCATAGGGATTACAATATTAGTACGGCTTTGTCTTGTTTCATGAATACACTGCATTGGCATATTGATCACTAGAATGCACGCAAATAGAGAATAAAGCTTTTTCAGGACTCGCATTTAAAAAGATCAAACAGATCTTTTAATGCTGCAGGGCACTTTCCTCAGTGGGCGATTCCGAGAAAGTGAGTCTTTTCCTTTATTCTGTAATTTCAGTGCTTTGTAGCCTCTGTTAAAGGAACTCCTTTGCTCTAAACCCTCGCCATAAACACAATATCAAGTACAAGTCAATTTAGCACTAAAGCGAGCTTGAGCTGGGCGCTAGGGCAGCTGAGCGTGCTGTTAGAAAAACACGTGTACGGAGCTGGGAGGCCGAAACTTCTTTTATTGTCCTTTTCATGTTAACTGCATCTGTAAGGGCAAAGTTCAAAAAAGTTTGTGAATATATTTTAAAACAAGTAGCGGTGGTGCCCATGCATTTGTATGGCTGATGTTGTATTTGTAGAGTTACTCCAGAAAAAACAATTGAATGGGAGTTTTGACTTTGATGGAAAGGTGTCCTAACCAAAATGGAAAGCACAGAAATTGCAGATAATGGCAATTTACATTCAAATTTAAGTGTGGTGTGTTCTAAGGTCTTGCTCAGAGTGCAGATCTGACTGTCTCCAGGCCATATGCTGAAAAATTTGCATACTAATATGGGAGAGAGATTTTTCCTATTGCTGTACATGTTACCATTTCAAAGACACGTACGAAATGGGAGAATCTTTTTGTTCCTGTTCAAATACTGTTGGTGAGGTGGAGGGGAAGAGCTGACTGATGCCATTGGTACTCATCTTGTTAGCTGCTGTAGGATGTGTCCTCCCTTTGGGCCAACTGCCCATGCGGTTTTGTTGTTGCTGTTTAAAGACAACTGTGTAATAATTATTTTGGTTTTAATCAAGCTTGACCTATAAATACTGAAATGTCTCGTATAAAACTCATTTAAACTGTCAGAGCTATTTCCTTTACGGGTTGGTGTCACCTTTTATTTTCCATAAAGGAAATTCTGAGATGAACTGTCAAATTAATTTTGCCCTTTTAAGCCTGGCAGATTCTGGAGGGTCTAAAAACCTCAGCGAACGCCCAGTGCAGAGGTCAGATCAGCCAGTGGTTTGGTTCTCAGATGTCCTGGCCTGAAAGTTCTTGCTGTGACGCCCTCCAGGCTCCAGCATTGAAGGGTTAATAACATTTTTTAGTGTTAAATGTTAAAATCCTCACGTAGAAGAGAACTTTCCATTTCTGTTGTAAAAGAAGATCTGGTTTCCACTGCCCTCTGCCCCCAGGAAGCAGCATTAAGAGACTGAGCTAAATACTGCCGTGTTAAATAACTTCATTTCCTTATAAAAAAAGTAATGAAACTGTTACTTTTTCTCCATTTTAAGTTAATTCTGTACATTAACTTACTGCTGTTCGGATGCCTGCCTTAAAATTTGCCGTGAAAACATTTCAAGAGGTACAGTTCTGCTTTACAGTGCTAAAATACATCCATCGTTAACTGTATGTAGGGACTCATTACATGGATACTCATTGCTGTAGGGGTTTTATTTAAACTGATAAACAATGTGGTATTAGTAAGTGGCCATATGGTAAATGGGGCTTTTCATTCAAAAAATCATTGTTAAAACAAGCGTTTAATTAGCCGCAGTTGCGTGGGAACCGCCGCTGCTTTGGTTGCTTGCGGCTGACGCACACTGAAGTATTTCTAAGGCAGTGAAAATCTCTAGACTGCATATGCAAACCTGACCTTTAGATCGGTCTGCATGGTCAAATCCAGTGTATACACACAAACTGATTGTTGCAGCTTTGCCAGTAAGATTTAAAGAATCTTAATATTTCCTGGAATTTGTAAGTTAGCCCAGTCTCCTGAAAAGCTGGGCAGTGGTCCATGCTCAGAGACCACGTGTTTTTAGAGGCTTAGTATTAGTCTTAGAATTTGTCACTGATGGGTAGCAGTACATTCGAAGAGTAGTTTAAACCTTTACAGTTTTGGAAGAAACCTGAATTAGGAGGAAGCTGTATTGGTCTCTCCATCGAAGATTGGATCCTGGAGACCAAATCAGGACAAGCTGTGACCAATGCCTGGGCCTTGTGACCAGCGTCTGGTCCCTATTGCTGCAGAAATAAAATAATTGAAGTGTAAGCTGAAATTGCAGTGATGATCTACCTACCTCATGTCACTTATTTACTCTAATTATAAAAACCAGGAAGAACACAGTTAAGAACGTTGCCAAGCTACTATCAGCACAAAACATTATTCTTCCCCAGCGTAATGTAGTTGGTGTTTTGCTATGATTGAGCCTTCTAGAGTCTGTCTGGAATTTAATCTGTATTAAAAAAGGTCAGAGTGTTTTTTCGGCTAAAGAAAATGGAGGGGCGTGTGTGGAAATTATAGGCCTTAAAAATCAGTGGCAAATTGTGGATGTGGTAGACAACAGATGGAGCAAGTCCCATAAACGGCTTCAATGTCTAATGTTTCTGCCCTTTAACATTTACGTGTTTTGCTGATGAGGAGCGGGGAAAGGCAATGTTTTCCTTCTCTTCTTCCAAAGAAGCTGTCGAGAACTCTCCTGGATTCTGTAAACCCCTCTGCCGAAAATGCTGGAGTAGTTGTAGATGAGAAGAGGAGAGATGGCTGAGCACGCCGGTGGTGGTGGTTGGGAGGCCCTCTGTTCTGCCGGCTGTCAGCCACGCAGGCGCTGGCTGCCTGATTTATCGCCATTCTGTTTCCACAATGTGGCTACTTGATACTTCCTATTAAACCGTTTTATGTGTATAATTGAGAAAAGTCTGTTTTCTCCTAAATCTGCACGGGTTAGGTGGATGTCTTTCCTCCCGTTTGCGGATCAGTGCTCGTTAGTATGAAGTTTGCAGCCATGCTGCAGCCCTTTCGGAGGGGAGGCTGCCAATTACAGCGAGTGGTGTAGTGTGTTGTTCTAATTTGGGGATGCAGTGTGTGTTGGTCTTTGAGTTTTGCTTCTGGCTTCCTTTGCCCTGCCTTTGTCTGTCTGGCACACATCCCTAGCAACTTTCTGCAAATGCAGAGCAATAGGACAAAAAATAAATTAGCCGTTTCAGCATGGCGAGCTTTATAGCTGCCCAAAGTACTTGTTTCTTGCCCGGAGTGTGGCTATAGCAAAGCAATTTAAAATGAATAAGTAGACAGTCACTTCCAAAGAAGTAAACATTAAGATATTTGAAATTGCAAGTTCAGCGGGAAGCTGGTTGCAGAAAAGGTTACAGGCTGAGGAAGATCAATCGCAATATGTCTGTGCATAAAATCACTTTTTCAAATGACAGAATTATTGCCATTTTCAAGGAAGTTTGTTTCTCTGACGCGTTTGTGTGTGCTGCAACTGATTTGCTCAGAGCTCCAGTTCATCACGACACTGAAGTCAAAAAGGACGGCTCTGTTGCTAGAGGACTTTACTGTTAGCCCAGGCTTTTATTGCTTTGGCCCTGCATCGGTAACCTTCATGATACGCCGCGGAAGATGTGAAATTCTGCAGAAAGTGGCGATCTGGATGTGGTTCAGACGGAGCGTGTGGTCGGGACTAGAGTTTTTAAGGATGGATGTGTGCAAGATTTGAAGGCCAGCCTCTTGCCTTTTTCCAGTTCAGCTCTTCAAATAACATCTCAGAGCAATGCCGTTTTTCTCTTCCGTTCTCAAATACTTGTGTGCTTATTTGGCTCGTCACTAGCTTTATTCTTCACGTGTGCTCCTCTCTGTGGTTTTTTGTTTTTATCTAGTACTTCAAAAACAAAACAAAGAATTTTATTTAGATCTGAATTGCTGCATCGTGATTGCCTCTCACTTGGACGAGGTACGTTGTTAAGATGTTGCTGCCTTCTTGTTTGTAAATTTATGAATTATTGATGAAAGTTCTCTTTTAGAAATATTAGAATGTTACAATATAGAACTTGTGTTACGCTTTTCACCAATCACAGAGAATTCAGTTTATAGTTACTTGATTAAAATGCTTCTTAGCACAGTAGTGGTTCAGGATTAATCAATTCCCAAGTCTTATTGTAGGGAATTGGAACTCACTTATGAGTTCTTTCAGTTCTTCTACGTACTTAGGATTCCTCTGAGGAGTACGTGTGTCTCTGAATATCCAAAATACCTGTTTTCTAATGCTGAAGTTACTGAAGTATAAAAGGTTGGATTAGGCAATGTAAGTTCCTGCTTGGAACGAAAATGTTTTCCTTGTTTCTACAAGAAATAACTCAGGTTTTGGCCTGCATTGGATTTAGGAGAACAAAAGCGTACAAACCTAGAGGGACTGGCTGTGTGCTGCAGAATCAGAAGTGCTCTGCGGTTGGATACTGACAGCCTACAACAGGACTCTGCACACAGTTAGTAGTTACACGCTTGTTGCCTTGATTTGTGTTGGATTTGATGCTGAAAGCAGTCAGTGGAAATGGGAATGTTTTTACTGTTAAAATTGTAAAATTGAGGGTGAGATTCCTGATGTAATGTGTAAAAGACGTATGCTATTATGTAATGTTGATATGTAGAACGCATTTACTTGGGTGTCAGGTACCGCAGTGATAATGAGCAATAAAGTAGAGGCAGGCTCTTAAGACTCTGTGAATGGAAGTTGGTCGAATTGTGATTTAAAGTCACGTTGAAGTCCTGCTTTCTGCTTAGTCTTGGCTTTTGCCGTCATTTTTCAGGTGTTGATGGCCTCAGGAAAGGTGGAAGAGGTTTTCTGTGTACCCTAAAGACAGGGAGATCGACTGCCTTGAGGAAGGGACTTGGCAAGTGAGTCTGTGGCAGTGATTTTTATTATTTAAGTAAATTCCGTGCTAACTAGCAGGCTAAGTCCATGGTGGTGTTTGTCTCATTAATTTTTAGGGGAGCTGTCTGTTAATTAATTGTGCGATTGGCAGACAAACACCCTTTCATTTGCGATCCGCCATCCCTCTTCCTGACACGTTTCCACAGCTCGTGTGTAACAATTGCGTAATTGTTGGCAGCTTTGATTAATATTAGGGAAGTATTTAATGTGCTTTTGAATTCATTGAGTAATTTAATATCTAAGAACATGATGTATAACAAATAGCTAATTTAGGGAGCAGATGGTGAGTGGAACTGTCGTTTGGCAGTGCCGGGGCCGGGCGGCCGAACCGGCGCGGTGCCGCTGGCAGTTTGCAGCCCACGGTTTGGCAAGTGCAGGTCCGTGGTGACGCCAAGGGTAGAGCCTCCGGCCTTGTGTTTCCAGCCTTCACTGCTGGATCATTGTTTCTGTTTGGGTTTTTTTTTTTTTTAAATTGTGGAGGGGATCTGTCAGTTCTAGTGTGATTTTGATCATCACAGATCTTTCCTTTGCAGAAGTGCTGGATTTGAGTTTGTTTTGCAAACACGGCTATGAGTAATGAAGGGATTTTGGTGGAGTATTGAGCAGTGTTTAGTAGACACTTCAAAAAAAAAAAAATCCACTCATTTTCATGACTTGGCTTATAGTAACTTAAAAACTGGCATGAAGAACATTTACAAGTTCAGAATTAAACAGGTTTGTTTATAGTAGCCATGATTCAGCATTTAACTGTCAGAGTAAAAATAACCAAGACATGTGGGTGTAATGTCCCAGGAATCTGCCCCTCTCTCGGGGAAATGGGAAGGCTATGGCCGCTGGGTATCGCAGCAGCCCTAGGCGGGAGGTGCTGGAGTTCGCACAGACACCTGCACGTTTCTCCCGAATCTGTAAAATGCTGACACAACATTTCCCCTTAGAAATGTTAAATATTTTGGTTTCTGCGTGTGAAAATCAGACCGCTAGAAAAAGGGAGGTGTGGGTGATGAGCAGGCCGGTGCTCGAAGGGAGGTTGTTATGGTTTTGTCTTCCTTAAAGCTGGGTGCATGGTGTTTGCTCCCTGCCCCTCTCCTCTGTCCCAGGGACATCTTTCTCTATCCCGTTGCATCTTTCCAGGGAACAGCAAGAGAGCAAAATACTTGTCGGGTTACCAGTGCACGTGGCTGTAGAAGCTGCACCTTGAGAGGCCGTTTCACGTTGTCTCTAGGAACTGATGCTTGTGGTTTGCTGTGTGCTTGTTCAGTGCCTTGCTTTTTTCTGTTCCTTTTCTCACCCTTTTTTAAACTAGGGCTGTGCATTGTGCTTGTTGAGTGAAAATGCAGTCTGCATTGCTGAGCTGTCATCTGTCTTCGGTCCTATAGCTGAGACTGTCAGCACTTTCGCTAAAAATCCCTGCTTTCAGGTGTGTACAAATTGGATCCAAGCAAATGCTTGCAGCAAGAGCTGCCTGAACGAACTCTGCTTTGCTGTAGACTCACTTCATATTATGTTTGGAAAAATATTTGACAAGGATTGTGACAGCTTCATTATCTGTTTCTAAAACATTTTGACTTCTGTGGCTCCAAGGTGGCACGCGCCCATGGCTCTGGAGTGTTGTATGCAGAGCTGCTAAAAAGTATTTTGAAAAAACCCCAAAATTATTAGGTTTTCATTTAAACTTCCTATGATTGTAGTATTAAGAAGGGAACAGTTACTACTTTTATCCCTTGGAAGCTTCCAGAAATGCTCTTGGGAAGAGACACCTAAAGCCAGACCGTCTCATCTGGGGCTTGAAGGACCAGGGATGCTTTCCAAGGGCTTGTCTGGCCATGCCCTCGCAGCACTGGCAGTGCAAGGCGAGCATGTGTCCTGCCCTGCCTGCGCATCGGGAGGTACCACCTCGTCTTCACCTCTGTACTTATGCGGTTGAAACCTGCAGGCAGGACAGGACCCTGCTGCCTGGGCTCTTGGTGAAAGACGGTGGCTGCCCATCCATGCCTGGGGTGAGTATGTGCTTCCCACGCTGCATGCTCGGGAGTCGACGGGCGCTGGTTTCCACGCTGGGCAGCGCTGGGGCAGCCAGAACTGGAGTTGGCAGGGAAAAGCAAAATACGAGGCTTCCTGCAATACAGCACTTGCTTGGCAGACTTATCTATGGGTGTTGATCTGCTGCTCCAGAACCAGAGAGAAACAGAGCTGTAGGCTTTTAGTAGTGAAGAGACTTCAGTGTAGCTGGTGCTGAACCTATAAAAGGCTGAAGGCAGAGGACCCTTCGCCTGTCCTAGCAGCAGGATGTAGCCGTGACTGTGATGACTGACTGAAGTGTCACTGCTGCTGCAGATCAGCCTTACTGAACGAAGGATTGTGATACCGCAAGTTTTACAGTCTTTTAAGACATGTGGACAAGGAGCGGGCAGGGGGATGGTGGTGCTGGGACTTGTCCTGCCCTTGAGGACCGGCAAGTGCTGCATCCCCTCTCTGGGCGCACCTCATGCTCTCCCCTCTGCCCCTTTCTTTTCTCCCGGCCATAGATGCTCTCATGTGGTGTCACATGCATGATGTCTGTGCTGCCCGGCAGGGGCAGGGCTGAGGGGATGGCCTGTGCCCCTCAGTCCTGCTGCAGCAGGGCTCGTGCACGGGCTGAAGAGGTACCGGACAGGATGCGGGATTCATTTCGGAGGGACCCTGATAGAAGCATCAGGTGCTGATGCTGTTTCCAGCGTGCGGTGACGCTGCGCCTGGCACTGGGGTGTGCTGCAGCCTCCCCACAGAGGCATGCTGCCAAGATCATGCTGCTTGGCTGCAGAGGTGCAACACGATTGCATGGGCATTGTATGTTTCTTACAAGAAACAAACCCGATGGATTCCGTAAAATAACTTTGCTTTGTAAGTGTTGAGACAGTCATTGGATTTTTACCACGACAGTGCTGGTTGTAAGTGGTTAAGTGATGGCTTCTCCCCTTTAAAATCACTCAGGGTTACTGAGCTGCTATAAACATAGCTGGCTTTCTCCTGCATTCTTGGTAGTAGAAAGTACTAAATTTTCATCTCCTAAAACGAGTTGCAAACTTGATACAACCTCCAACAAGGCTAGGCTGACCTCAGTTTGTCTTTTGTAAGTGGAGCCTTCTGTAGAGTATATTAGGGAGAAAAAGGCCGCAGGAACGTGGTGACTTGGCTTAAGCAGCGCCAGTCTCTCCTGCAGAAGAAAGCTGTCTTTTTGTTGTGGAAAAAGCAAACTGTGGGAGAGGGGGAAAGAATCTGGAGAACACAGGAAGCTCCCGAGCGCTTCGAGATCCATAGCAGCCAGCTTTTGGGTGAGGGTTTGGTTAATCCAGTTTGTCAGAATGGATGGGGTCTGTCAATCTATTAAGACGTGGCTGTGGCTGTTTAAACCTCCCTCTCAGACGTGCGCTCAGCGTGCAGTGGAAGCCCGGCCAGTGCCCTCGGTGGCGTTTCCAGCCCCGCGTCAGCTGTGGCGTGACGCCAGCGCCTGCCCAAGCGGCTTCGCGGCAGCAAGCGGGAGCTGTGGAGGAGCAGATGCCTCCCCCTCTGCCCTGCCTCCGCCTTGCCGCTCAGTCCAGCCGTGGCCTTCTGACTCATTTAGTACTGACTCAGTTTTTAAATATCTTGGCTGATCTGTTATCTGTAGCTGGTTCTTCAGAATACGTTTCCCCGGGTTTCTGGGGTAATGCTTTCCCACGCTGGTGCAGGCACAGCATGCTGCAGGTGCAAAGGCAGCGGGGAGGGAGTTTCGAGTAAGTTGGAAGGAGGGATGTGGGAGCCCAGATCCTGTTGACTTTGCATAGGAATTGGTCATTGAACTGTTCTTTAGAATTCCCACCATTGGGTTAGCTGAACAACGAATGGTCAGAGAAGGAGACAGAATAGCCATCAATACACACTTGGGGATGAAATCCGTGGTGTTGAGGTAGAAGGCGTTGCAAGAGGAAAGGGGAAAAGTCAGACTTTGGAAATGCATGTGAACTTTTTGCAAATGCAGTCATCAAATGATAGGTACAGGGTATTGTGGACGGAAGTAGCAACTTTGCATAAATCCGGTAAAAATTGATGTAAAGAAAATAACAAGCGGTTTAGGTAATGATTTGAAAACAGCGCATAAGAACAGAGAAGCACTTGTCCCTGTGTTGGCAATCTTTTCCTGCCATGTCTGCAGACTGTATTTTATTGCTGTCAAATCTGGTAGACAAAAATCAGGAACTTGACATTTTCATTAAAAATAAAAAGGGGAAAACACCCCCAAACTGCAAGTAACCTGTGCTCCTGAATGAAGTCTCCAGCCAGTGAGGCGGCGGGGCGAGCAGCCCTTGCCTGAGCCGATGGGAGGTGAGAAGGAGCGCGCTGGAGCGCAATTCTCCGCTGCTGCAGCTCTTCTGCCGGCTGTGCCGGGCCAGAGGTGCCAGAGCATTTCAGCTCTGCAGCTCGGCCGTGTCCAGCCCAGCCCGCCCGAGCAGAGCCACGGGTGTGCTGTGGCTCCTGGAAAACGGGACTGTCAGCCACGGTTACTCTGTTGTCACACTGAGGCTTTGTCCCTGGACCTGAAGGATTGGATGGCTGAGCTGATGCTGCTCCAGGAGCTGCATAGCCCAGGGACAAGTTTTACTTCTCGCTTCCAAAGCCAGCGTGGTTCTGTGTTGAACAGAAATGTCAGCTTTACAGTTGTGAGCTTGGGTTTTACTTTTTAACCTAAGAAATTTCAATTTTGTGTCTTTCTCCAATGGTTTACCCTAACTGCAAGTCCGGTTTGTAAAGAGTTTTTTAATGAGGTAATCAAGTAGAAACTGTGTTTTGCCATTGGTTTCCACCTGAACACCCCTGGTCTTTCACTGTCCCAGAGGGGAGGTTAAACTGTGTGGGAGTTCTTGTTTTTAAGGTCATTTGATTCGAGTATTCAGAAATTGCGTAGAGCTCTGTTGATAAACCAAAGAGCAAATTTTGTAACAGGCATGTTCACGTTTGAAATGGTTTGATGCTTACATACACTATCATTTGAAAAATGATTAATTTATTTTTTCTTTTAGTCCCTTGTAGGGAGCCTGGAAAAACCTTTAGTAGTGCTGCTAACACTGATGAGAGATCTTTTATGCCAAGGTATGAGGTTTTTTAATGTTCTCAGTATATTTCAAATGAAACTGCTAACTGTGAAAACATTGGCAGTTGGGAAATTAGAGAATTGACAAAATTGTTTAAATTGTTTAAAACAAAAAGATGCCTGAGCCTTGTTTCCTGTAGTGGGGAAAAGCAACCCTGAAGTTGTGTGTTCTCTCTTTCCTAATGCCCTCTGCTGTTGTACAAAATACAAATCTGTGATTACAGTCCACAGTTTTTCTTTTAAAGGCTGAGTCAAGAATGCATCTGCTTTGATTTGTATTTGGTTTTTAGTCTTTTGTTATTATCTTCCTTAATGGGGATTGTGTCACCAGTTACGGCCAACGTTTCATCAAGTTACGCAGACCCATCAGACCACATGCTCTTACCGCTGCCTTCCTCGCACTGAGCCGTGTATCTGCACCTCCTGTTCCTTGTAGCTCCATCAGTGTTTGGAGAAGGAAGGAGAAGCTAATGAATGCAAACTGCCTTCTTCAGTTGTATAAATTTGTACGCAGGCATTTGCATTTCACAGGGTACGCGTCACGTTTCAGGTTAGTGTAAAGTTCTTGCACGCGCTCTCTTTTCAGTGCTGTGCTCGCTTATCTACTTTGTTTAGATTTCTCTGTCCCCACCACTCAAATTATAAACTTCTTGGTGAGCTGGTAAAACTTTTGTAACAGGAGCGGCTAATTTTTGTGCCAGGTTTATCTCCTGAAGGGCCTTGGCCGTTCTTCCCATGCTGCCCTCCCTGCAGCCTCTGCCTGACTTCTTCCACTGGTTGGGAAATACCCTGAAAGTTTTACTTCTTTGTACCCCGATTCAGCCGCTCAGTTGCAACAGGGCGAAAGATGATTCGCGCAGTTAAGAGAGCGCGTGAGTGCTTGGCTGAGTAAAGATGCAGGTGAGCAGGTGCTTGGAGCCACGTGTCAGGTTACAGCTTCATCTGCGTTTGCATCCGTGTGCTGGTCCTCCTCGGACATCCTTCTGCAATCCTGCCTGCACTGCCTTTCATTTGTGTATATGAAGACAAATATCCTGCATCTTTTCTTCACCTCTCCGTCTGTTCACAGGGTAGGGTGATTCACCCTTCCTTCAGGAAAGAGCTGGACAGTTTGGGGCTGATGCTGTGCGTAGCTGAATACCCATTTCTGTCACTTCCCAGGCAGTGTTGGTGACAGCAGCAGCAGCAGAAAAGAAACGCTCCTGTCAAAGAATAAAGAAGAGATTAATCCTGAGGTGTCAGGTGTTTCACAGTGTAGAAGCAAAGTTTGTTCATTATTGTAGGTGAAATCTGAACTCTGCTAATTTACTATGGTGTATTTAAAGCGGCTGTACAGGTGCTGGGTAGGTGGGCGAGCCTGATACAGCGGGGGAGAGGGAGCCTGCTGCTCGGGGCAGTGAGCAGTGATGGGTTTGTTTGGAACGTGCTCTGTGCCCCAGGGCTGTCCAGCCTAGGTAGGTGGGTGTGTGCCTGTGGGCAAAGGGAGCGCGAGCAAGGAGCTGTGCTCAGCTTTTGCTTCGGTTTTGCACCACAGCATTCAGAGCTAATGAGACCAGTTTCACAACATTTATGACAACGCTAGAAGTTATTTTTCACCCTCCTTAGCGATCATATTCTTTTCTTGAATCAAAAGAAACGATTAACCCCCGTAATTTAATTCAATTTTGAAACGTAGCTGTTGCTTCACAGCATGCAACTGCACTACACAGAGCTCTGGATAGAAATGAATGCTGCTGTGTCTAACTGTTTTTAGGTGGGCCTAAACAGTTGCCAAATGAAAAGTTGGCTAGGATGCAGCATAGTAATTTCTTGAGCGCTCTGTTCATGTTGTATAAACAGATAACATTAACATACTTGTGAAAGAGCTACAAGATAATTAAGGTGTGGGGGGTGTACAGTAATAAGGCTCATGCGTTTCAGGATCTTGGATTCCTGTTGCACCTGAAAAAAAAATCAGAAAATACTGTAGAGAAGAAATGAGAAGTTAGTCTTGTACTGCTCCCAGCTGAGAATTTCCCACAAGTATTTTTACTATAAATAAGAAGTGAAAGAGTTCACAGCTAAATTTAACCCTTAGCTTGGTCTCTTTCCGAGTTTTCTTGGGTGGAGCAGACTGTGGAACTGCAGGAAGGTGAAGATAAACTGGATCAGTAAGCTGCCTTTATACTTTATAAAAATGCATCGCCTTTTAGTTTCTAAGGGTTTTCAAGGGAAAAATAATTGCTAATTGGAATTCCCCTCTCCCCCCATCCAAAAGCACGATTTTTTGAAAGAAAGGAAGTGAATGTTACTTCTCAGGGAAATTTTCAAGCAGAAGAGCTGACAGCTGCCAGAATTTCGACCAATAATGTCGCCAACGTACTAGAGTTCATAGACATTGCTTGCGCTGCTTTTAGATGTTCAGAGTTACCGTTCTGGAAAATCCCTTTCAGTTTGACTTAGTTTCACAATTTCTATGAAGTTAAGCAACCGCAGCTCATGTGGGTTTCAAAAGTTGAAGAAAAACCGCCCCAAGGTGCTTAAAACTATGGGCTGCTGCTGATAGCTTTAGCTTTATTCCCCCTCTAAGGCTTGGGTGAGGAAAGGGCAGCTTGGCTACGTGACTGCAGAGAGCCTCGGTGTGGGCAGGCAAGCCATGTATTTCTGTTCGTCTGACTTAAAAGTGAGCTTAAAGTTGTGCTAAACCGGCCGCAGAATTTGTATGCCTCTCTCCAGCTGCACGTGGGATTTTTAAATTTTTGTTTAAACCTGTGCTTGCGTCACGTTTAGACCACAAAACACGCTGTGGTTGAGGGGTGAGGGTAAGATGTTTGGGCAAGGTCTCCAGTAACGTGTTCAGCTGCCAGTCCCCGTGCAGCTCCGGCGGGGACTGGCTGTGGGTGTGCAGCAGCACGTGGGTTTACTCTTGACTCTGTGTCTTACAGCTTTCCCTTGGGAATTTAAATGATAGAAAAAAACCCCCAAACCTGGCCAGATTTAATGGTTACATAAACTTGAGACATGGAATGTCGGGGAGTTGTCCACAGTCGCAAAGCTACAACTACGATCCCTGTTCTCCGCAGACCGTTGTTAGCGGTAGCCGACAGGGTGGTACATTTCTCTATCGAACTACTTGGAATACGTTTTTATTTTTAAAGCAATCCTCGTACTGTAGCCAGTGAACCCATAAATCCTGTGGCAAGGTTAGTTTGAAATGCCTTTGAGAAATGCAGCTTGCCCAGCCTCATGGTGCTCGTGTTTCTGAAGCCTTACTTGGGAAGAAAGCGCTATCTTGCTGGGGGAAGAGGGGGGAGATAATTAGCTGCTGAGGTCATTGTTTGCTTGAGCTCTGTTGATAGGGACAGCCCAGCCTGGCTTATAATGTAAACATAGTGTAAAGTGTTTATCACCAGCTTTGTCATTTGCCTTATTTGTCAGGGGATCTCGGTGAGAATGAGAAGTTTTCTGGTGCTGCGTAGCGAGTTGAGGGAGTTGCGAGATTTCCATAAAAAGGCAGAGCCCTTGCTTGGGCGAGCAGAGAGGTTCTGCCTTGGCAGCCGTAAGTTAGGCCTGACCTTTTCCAGGGACACAATACTGACCTCGGTCCTTCCCTGCTGGGGGTGGGCGGGAGAAGTAAACCTCTCTACTTGCATCTTTCTGATCCAGTTTTCTTGTCCGATACTCATTGTTTTGCACTATAAAATGCGGAGAATGCAGAGGACAGGCGGTGAGGGCTTGCGCAGCTGGGCGCGCGTGGCTGTGCTGTGTTTGTGCCGTGGTGCGTTCCTCCTCTTCCTCTCTGAGCACCGGCAGGCTCACAGGTCCGGCTTTGGGCATCTCAGAGAAACGGGCTGTCAGAGCAGCCGTCTAAACTTGAGTGCCCAGGTGGAAAAATAAAAATCATAGCTGTTACTAAAGAGATTTTTGTTCTCAGGAGTATGTGGAGAGGGGGAGCGTGTTGCTACTGTCAGATGATGGTGTCAGAAATTTGTATGTGCGGGTACGCTTTTAACTGTTGGCTTTTTTCCTGCTTTCCAGATCATCGCTATTTGAACAGACCACACCATGCGTGAGTACAAGCTAGTGGTCCTTGGTTCAGGAGGTGTGGGGAAGTCCGCTTTGGTGAGTTTTGGGAAGCAGTTCTGAAACCAATAGACTTCAGAGTTGGCCTATCTCATTGCAGACAGTGCTCATTAAGTGCATTGGGATATTTGTATTACTTTTAACATGCGTAGTGACTTCCATGTAGCCGCTGTTACATTGCCGAAATATCTGTGAATTTGTGTCATGTTTTTTGAGAAGCAGCAGGCAATTAATCGCTGTTACAATAGTTAGCATTAGATTTCTGCTTCCCACGTGGGTGTAATACCATAAATGACTGAATGTCTGTATCTAAGTGTTAAAAGCCTAACCTACACTGGAGCAGTGAATGGCAGTGAATTAGGGATGGTTGCAGCCTTGCATCCCTTGAAGGCTGTATGTGTTCCATCCTGGGTGGAACTTGAATGAGCAGCCTGGACTGAAAACATGGGGCAGAATGAGAAGTCGCCTCCAGGGTGTGCAGTGCAGAGGGATAAGCAGGCTGATGGCACTTTGCACTCCTTAAGTACTTGCGTTGTTTCTAATAAGAGGGTTACATAACAGGGTTGATAGCAGAGCATTGTAAGAGAGATTTCTGTCACCTATTTATCACAAATCAGTCAAGCAGCTTGTTCCAACAAGAAAGGCAAAGAACTGGTCAAGTGTAGAGTTATCTAAACCAAGGAACTACACTGTGTTCCTTTTCACAGAAGATGGTAATAGCTGACCAGCCATTCATGTTGTAGACACTCTTCTCACACGGTTGCTTATTCTGCTGAAATGGGCTGCTAATAATCTTGGCAAACCACCTGCAGAATCCAGATGAACAGGAGGAAAGATTATTCAATTATCTATCAAATTTGACGTACTCTTTCAGTTATTCGGTCCTAATCTTTACGAGATGTAGGTGTCA
The DNA here is from genome assembly GCA_013398225.1 of Steatornis caripensis. Lineage (NCBI taxonomy): Eukaryota > Metazoa > Chordata > Aves > Caprimulgiformes > Steatornithidae > Steatornis > Steatornis caripensis. The sequence goes on along the minus strand of VZSC01001672.1, from coordinate 132,719 downwards.
GATTGGTTTTGTACACTATTTTTCCACAGCAGCTTAAGCAATCTGAATTACTTTTTCCACCAGCATCCCCTTGATTATCTTGCTTTTTTTATGTAATACTGAAAGACTCACGAGGTAAAACAGAGCACTTCTTAATATGCTGTATGTAAAAATTTTTCAGCGTCTGCCATACTTGGATTTCCTTATTTGTGATGTGAAGTCTGAGTCAGCATCCATCACTGGCCTTCTTAGAAGCCGATATGCGAATACTTAGTCTGGTAAACCAAAGTTAAATTCTTTTTGACAGTCTAGGTGCTAAGTAAGCACACATTGTAGTTCATGTGCAACATGGATCCATTATGTTTATAACAGGACCCAGTAAGTGCCAGTTAGCAGCTAAGAGCGAGTAATACTTAGCTTTCAAGATGACTGTCTACTTACTTACAAGTATTAGCAAGGAGAGGTCACGAGGTGGGATTTAGAAATATAAGGAGGTCACTTTAAAATATCTTTCTTCAAACTGTGTAAACTAAAATGTCTAACAAAGCGTCTGGTGTTGTTTTCAGTTCTGTGCTTTTACAGTCTGAGTGTAGATTACAATATGGTGTTGTTTCACTGCGAATCCTCCTTGTTGTTTTAACTCTTCTGTGACAACGTGGTGCTGATTGCACCTTTTGGTGGCGATGACAGCCCAGCAGAAAACCCTCTGTAGTTATTAAGGCACAGTTATTTTGCGAACTTCTTTATAAATGTTTCCTGTACAATAGTTTTCTCCGCATTTCTAATGAGAGTAAAAATCTGGAGAGTCAGTGGGTAGACAGTATTACCAAGTGTATCCAGTCGTGCATAGTGCTATATAAAGCTGGAAACCAAAGCTGCGGCACACAACCCTCAAACTAATAGAAAGTTATAAAAGTCTTGGATCCATGCGTAACCTGAAAACAACTCCAGATTTATGTCTTCTCCCTTGGCTTCTCTTCCCTCCTACAATCAATAAAAGTAAAGTACATCAGAGATTAAGAATATTACGTAGTAAGACAAATTATGAATGAAGTTGAATATTACCCTAAGTACGATGGTGTGTCATCGGTGTCAGTGTGAATGCATAAGCACCAGTTGAGATACCAAAAGTTAGACCAGTGGCTTATTAGAAATAGAACAGTTTGAGAAGAGAATACGTGGGTTCAGTTAATTTTCTTTCTGAGCAGTACTGTATTTGCAGATATAAAATAAGACTGAGTGTTGTAGTAGGAAAGATGAAGTGTCGTGAGGCGTTTGCCGGATTGTCGTGCTGAAGGCTGTTCACAAACATAGTTCCAGCAGAGTGTTGTACAGACATGACCGGCTTCAGCGCCCAAACGTTAGCCTCCTAGCAAATAGCAGCCTTCTGTGGACCCTCTTTGGTTAGCAGCTGTGCTGAGAATCCTAAAATACAATGTGCAACCTGCAATTCTTATTGTTGGTTTCCATTGCTGGTGTAACCCTGTACTCCACGCTGATAGTGGTATCTTCTTATAATGATTTTGGTGAGATCTGTTATGTGGAAGGCGGACTGGGACAACCGTTCAGTGCGACAGGAAAATACTGGAGAAGCAAAGGCTTTGATCATTAGAGTGTAAAATAGAGTGTTTATTTAGTGATACGGGATGATTTTTAAATGAGGTAGTACTAGAAATCTTTTCTTCTTACATTAAAAGAAAGAGCAAACGATGAGGAACTGCTCAGTTTCCAGAATACCGTGAGGTGTTCTGCCTGCGGTGGGCATATGCCACTGTCCGGAAGTTTGCGAGTACTTGGGTAACGAATGTGAGCCCTCTTGCAGAAAAATCTCGGCCTTCTGTCCAAACAAAATATGGCTTCTCGAAGCAGGTGGTGACTTTGCAGAATTTGTATTAAAAATCTTGTGGAAAGTTCAGTAGGCAAAAGATAGTTGGTGTGTGTGTTGATTTTAAAGAGGCAAACTTAGTTGCTGGGATCTTGGCACTTAGTTTTGTAAACACACACCACCTCGTTTTACAAACATCAACCAGACCTCCAGGTGCTCCTGTGCTACATTACGGTGTTATTGTGGGTTATTGTGGGTAAGAGCAGGGGGACGCGAGGCGAAAAGGGAAAGCCACGTTTGTCTTGCAGAGGTCAAGTAAGGCTGTGGACTGACAGGAGGCAAAGCACGCCAGGATGGCCAGAGATGGCCCACATCCGAATGACAGCTTGATCGGAAACATTTAGAGTAGATTTACTGTGAATAATGATATAGGGGAAGAAGGTTCTTCCTCTGCGAAATGAATGATGTCTCCTTCTTTAATGGTTTAATACAAATTGAGTATCTGGAGATGCTCCAGATCTAACTTGCGGCTCTGAAATGTGTCTGTGCTCTGGGCATGTAATCCAGAGTGGCTTGGCTGTAACTGTAATGTGATTGAGTTCAAACATGGATTTTCCACAGTGTTACAGATTGCCAGTTCTTCTGATTGAATTTCAAGTCTTCCATATTTGGTGATTTGTATTCTTCTGAAGTTGCGGGCACTGTAGTAAAGGCATTTTTGAGGATATCATCTTTTATGAAAAAGCAAGGAAACGCTTTACGTTGCAAAGAAGTTTTGAAAACATGTTTGAATAAAGTGATTCTTGAAACAACACAACCTACGCAAATTTTACGTTCAAAAATTGAAGATGTATGTCTTATTCTCTGCTCCTCACTATTGAATTTTAACAGCAGCGTTGAGTAGTTCTCATGTTGTTACTTTTTCATAAAGTGCTTCTTGGTAAATGTTACTGGTCATGTTCAGTTCACTTAATCTTTCTTCTTCTTCCCTTTCTCCCCAGACTGTACAGTTCGTTCAGGGAATTTTTGTTGAGAAATATGACCCAACAATAGAAGATTCATACAGAAAGGTAAAATAACATTACTTTTATTTCTTTCAAGTCTCATAGAGTGTGCTTCTTTTTAATAATGCAACAAAAGCTTATCAGAATGAGAAAGGGTCTTTTCTGAGAAAATGTTGTGGCTGTGTGAAACCGCAGCAAGAAAGCGATGCGTAGAAAAGCATCAGTCTTGGAAATGGTGGCGTGCGGACAGTTTCCTTTGGCTTTGCAGAGTACTTCACTAGCTTAGGGTGTCTGAATGCAATCAGACAAATTGCATTGGCTACTATAAAGCTGAATTATCAGGGAATGACAAATTTGGGTGTTAATTGGACCACTCCCTAACTTGGTTTTGTTTAGCAGGAGGATTAAACCTATTACTCCGTATAACTAAGAGCTTTCACTTTAAGTCTCCGATGACTCAAGTTGAGGCAGTTTGAGGCTGCAGCTCTCCACTGTTTGCCTGTTTCTTGGTTAGGTGTTACCACACCTGCCCAGAGATCAGTCTGGGCCATTTTCCTGAAGCATCACTCATTTCCGCTCTGCTGGGGTATGAGCTCTGGTGGATGGCAGAGGAGTCGTCCTCCTGCCAGTGCTTCTGGGCGATGCCTGGGGGTAGGAACGACTCAACCAAACTAGAGTCAGACTGTTACTCAGATCTGTTTGCTGTAATGTGACATGTAATTATTACTTTGAAACATAAAGATAGCAATATTCATGATCCATGTACTACCTGTAGAAGTTACTATAGAGGGGGTATGCACCATTCATTGCTATGGGTTACATTACTGCAGCATAGCAATTGCGTTTTGTTGTTTTCTTTTAGGAATGACTGTTTTGCCATTTAGTTCAAATGTGTTTTCCTTGATCTGAAGGCAGATAAAATTCCTCGCAGCCATTTTGGATGCAGGCTTGTAATTGCTGAGCAAAAGTCCTTGTCAGGATCCCTGATGCTTTTGTGTTACGTAATTCTGTCAACAGAGCTGCTTTCTTCACTTGATTGATGTCAAGTAACCCATTGTTTTGCAGATTAGCATAAATGTTACTATAATTAAAGGCACCAAAACAGAAGACAAAACCTTTTAACGTTTGTGCCTGTGATAATTAAATGTAAATTGAGGTATGAGTTCTGCTGTTAAATTTGTTTGACTTGCCTGGAATTACCCTGGTTGGATCTGAGACATTGCTCAGTGAGTGGAAGATTAGCTAAGCGTAACTGAGGATCATGAAATATTTTGCTCTTTCTTTTCTTCCTTACTCCCTTCTCCTGCAGCCGCAAAGAATAATGCAAGTTTAAGGTCCTTTGATTTGTAAGAGTTTTATCTCACTTGAGATGCTTACAAGGAGCTGCTCATTTAAGCCCTTACAATCAAGAGAGTCCTGGATCATAAGTGAGCTGACCCAAATGCTCGGCTTGGGGCGTAATTAATCCTCTGATAGCGGTGCCTCTCTTAGCGTTGGGGAAGTGCAGGTGGCTGGCTTGCTTATAGAGGTCTTTGTGGCAGAAGTGAAAATGAAGCTGGTATTCCTCTTGCCTGTCCCATTTCAGACTTTTTAATTTTAACTGCATTTGTCTCTTCCTGTTTTCCCCAGCAAGTGGAAGTAGACTGTCAACAGTGTATGCTTGAAATCCTCGATACAGCAGGGACAGTGAGTATCATTTCTTTTTCTAATTGGTGCAGAGTTTCTTTGTTAAGAAAGAGGTAAGATGTTAAGAGTAGGACTAAGCTAGTATAATAATCCTGCCCAACCAAAAGCAACAGATCAGCTGCAGTAATTTAGATGAAACGGTTTTGTAAAATAACCCAAACCCCAGTATGGTGATGAGCCTTGTGCAGACCAGCCAGCAGCGCTGCGAACCCATTCACCCGCCGGTGCCCAGTGCTGGGATGCAAAGGTTCATGCATCCTGTGCCACTCACCTCTTCTCTGCTGTCCACCATTGTCTCGCTATGAACATACTGATACGGGATAATTTTTCATGTTAATTTTGCAAGTGGCCCGAGTACCCAGACACAGACTGAAGCCACTTCCAGGCGATGCAGAGGGATTGCCTGCCAGCGTGTCACATCAGCCTACCTGGAGAGGGTGTAATCAGTAAAGATTCTGTACCTGCCCAGGAATGCTCCTCTACCCAGGTGGCACCTCCCTGGCGCTGCCTTATGCTGCTTTGGGAGGTCCGTGTTGTCCTTTCAGCTGGAGAGCAGCCGGGGCCGGTGTCCCTTGCTGTCCTGCCAAGTTCTGTCACTGAGTAAACAGACCTTGTAATGGCCGAGTGCACATCACAGGGGGGATGTGCTTCCTAAAAGTTAGTTTTATTTAGAAAGGTTTGAAAATTGTCAACAGCAATGCAAAGGTAAAGCTCCCTTTCACAGGTGTGGACAAAGGCAGCTCTGATCTGGTACAGATTTTCCATCCTGCTTCTGCATTTCATTGCATCAAACCTTGAAGCCATGTTCATGCTAGAGATGACTATGATATAACTGCGTGTGTTCAGAGTTTATCAGACGGTGCCTTCCCACGCAGTCGTGCTCACAATAAATCGCAAGCGTGTAACACCTAGGCCTGTTTCAGTATCGTGTTAGAGGAGAAGTTGAATTTCCAGGCCATATGTGTTGTCTGGGGACTTGGTCTGATGGCAGACTCACGCTTAACACCGTATCAGAAAATAAACGAAAGATCACTCCAAAATATTGTCAACCAAATCTTAACACTTTGTATTATGGTTTGGGGCATACAACAGTCCGTCTGCAGATACATTTTTATTGATCTTGATCTTTTTCCTGTTTTTTCAAGAAGCTTTTTTCTCTATTACGGGGGGGAAAAAAACACAGGGGAAGAGATGTGTTAATGTTTTTATTAAATTTGCATGCTTCGGTGGATCTCTGTAAGGGCTAAAAATGTAAATGTGTGCTGTACGGTACTATATACTTGTCCATTACATCAAAAGTATTCCTTTGTAAATGTTAATTAGTTGCATTCACGAGCTAATTACTTTTAAAATATTTGATTACAGGAGCAATTTACAGCAATGAGAGATCTCTATATGAAGAATGGTCAAGGGTTTGCACTAGTATATTCTATAACAGCACAGTCCACGTTTAACGACTTGCAGGACCTGCGGGAACAGATTTTACGGGTTAAGGACACTGAAGATGTGAGTAGAATATTTTTTTCCTTGCAGATGTTTAAAATGTTGTTGTAACTAAGCATATGGGAATTTGTGAGCAAAATTTCTTTCTAAGAATGTTCTTTGCTGTATAGCAAAGTTCTGTGTTGAAGTAAGTTTCTTTAGCATTGTTTGTTATTTTCAGCGGTGTGGTTTGAGGTCCAGCACTTGCTAAGGGGCAGAGTGAAGACAGATTTTCGCAGGTGCAGGAAGGCTAACAGTCTTTGGAAATGGTGGGAGTTGATTGAAAACACAACTTTTTTCCGCTCTCTCTCCTTTTAACTCCTTTCCAGTACTTGCATTTTCTTCTTTCTCTGTGCTTTAGCGGTACTTCATTTCCCTCAAAGTTAATGAAAAGTAATACTTAAACCCACCAGTGATGATGTTCTTAGTAGCTCCCCAGCTGTCGTACAATGGAGGCTGACATTGCTTTTCCCAAACGTGTGAAGTGGAAACAGAAGGACAAAGCCGTGACGTTTCCTGAAGGTCAGCTGGGCAGTCTCTTGAGTCCCGGCGCAGGGTGGTGTTGTACGCTGTGCCCTCTGTGCCGTTCACGTGCCTACGAGTCGTAATCCAAGTCGATGAACGGCAGGTAGAAGGGACAGGTTCAGCTAATGGAGCAGACTGTGCTGTGTCATTTAAGTGTCATTAGCCTTTTCCTTTTTTTTTTTTTTTAACTGCTGAATGTTCCTTTATTTTCATTTCTCTGTGAGAGGGCAGCGTCGGTAGGGGCTGGGGAGGCGGGATGGGAGGCTGCTCGGTCGCTGCCGCCCCGGCTGCGGGAGCTGTTCCTTAGATGAAGCAGCCCTGGGTCTTGGTGTGTGAAGGAGCGATTCCCTTACTGCAGCTGTGCAGTCTCTTGGTTTGCGAGCTCTGCTTCTCTCAGATCCGTCAGAAGCAAAACTCTTAGAGAATTTTAGGTTATCGTACGAAAACGTGCTTATCCCTTTCTGAAGGGAAGGAGGATGTTTAAGGGTCTGTCGCTCCAGCAGCGAGCGGGGAGGGTTGAGCTTTGTGCCGCAGGGGTGCCTGTCCGTGTCCCTGTGATGGCGCTGGCGCTCTGCAGACCACCCTCACGGGCCGAGGCTTTTAAACTCTTGGCAGTTTTCTTTGTTCCTTCTGTCATTTGACAACATCTGTAACCAGAAGGAGAGCATGCAGTTGTATGTATTAAATCATTAAAAGACACTGGAAGAGTCTTGGCTAGTGATGGGAGGTTGTAATTTTGGTTGTTTAAATCGCTTTTTAAAATAAGGGGAAATTACATTAAGATAGTTTGCATTCAGTACTGTTTGAGAGAAGAAAACTGTTGGCTGTACTTCCAGTTCAGGCTCCAGCTCCTGTAGCTGGAACTCCTTGGCGGGCTTTTAATTTATAAATGTATGATGTAGGTGAGCTTGCTGGTGGCTTTTGCTGTGGTAGTCATGCAGTAGCCATGCAGCTGGTGGAGATGTGTGGGAACTCTCTCTCTCTGTAGGCTTCCTCTAGAAGAAGCTGAAATTAATTAATTTTTTTTTTTTACCTAACAGTTGGTAATGTATTCAAGAGTTTGCCCTGAGGAGTGTGAAAAACATCGCCTGTTTTTTTGCCACTGACAGCTTAAAAGTGCCGTGCTGCCTTTGATGTCTGTTGCTTTGGGGCTGTGTCAGCCGCTACGTGGTGGAGCTGTGGAAGCAGCAGCAGCCCCTCGCTCACAGCCCTTAGCTCCTTGCAGCACTGCTGGGCTGGGGCAGCGGTGGTGATGGGTGAGCAGGGCCAGGGCGCGTACTGAGGCCAAATCTGGGTAAGCCGCGTGCATTGTATGTAAATAGCCATTTGGGAAAATGCGGCTTGAGCAGTGAACGCGCCGGGTGGGGTGAGCGCTGCCTGCAGCTCGGCCCTTGCGGGGCTGAGGGCAACCTCTCAGCGCTGCTGCTTTCTCTTGGATCTTCATCGTTCCATGTCCTGATTACCTTGTTTTGAATGGCTTTGGTTCCCTCCTTGGTTTAACAAGCTGAACTTCTGTTTATGCAAAACTGATTTTCATTTAGGTAGGGATTATGCTTGCATAAATCCCTGGTAACATGAGTCCTGTATTAGCCTCTCGGTCAGAGCCCAGCGCTTCGCTCAGCGGCACTCGCTGGAGGGGAATTTGCACCGTAAGCTGGTCAAGTTCATCAGACAGTAGAGGCTGTTGCTTTCGGTTTTACTTCAGTGATTTGATTTAATCATTAAAATGCATTTATTTACTTTGTGTTAGGAGGATGTTACTTGCTGAATCTGAGCCTGAGAACCTTTTGAACACTCAAGCCATGTTCTGCTGAGTTAGGAAGATGCACTCCTTCCTGTGCTTGGTTTCAGAATGTGTCTTTCAAAAGCCCAATACTTAAACCATTAATCTATGTATGTCTAACAAAGTTTAAATTACAGTCTTCAACATAAAATAGTAAATGATCAAAAGCTAGTTGTTCATCAAACTCTGGTTTTGGCTCTATGGTAAACAATTACTACTTTTTGAAATAACTTTATCCAGAGTTTCATGTCTTTTGAACCCATCTAAGTACCACTTGTTTCCCTATTATTCACATCTCAATATACTTCTTTTTTTTGTTTTGTTTTGGTATGAGAAAATTTCTCTTAACTATCTAGACAACTGTGAAGAATGGGAGCAAGCTGATGTAGTTGTAAATAGCCAGTTGGTCTCTGATGTCAAATAAGCTTTTTTTGGATTTTTTCTCATCTGTATTGTGACTTCAGGTTTCTGATGTAATAAGTAAAACTTATTTCTCAAAAATAAAAATGTGATCATTTTCTAATCAGTATAGCTGTGAGTTTTAAATACAAAAAATTAATCTAGAAAGTAGTTGAATTGGGAAGAGACTACAAATACTAACATTGAAGTAGATCAGAAACATACAGTGTGTTGTAAGTTACCAGAGGAAGTGGGTAACGATTTGTTTTCCAGCTGGAAAGTACTCGTTTTCTGTTCAAAGAATTAAATGTTTCAGGAAATGGAGCTGGGTGCACACCCATTATCAGCAGTTCTTTAGGTTTTTTTCTACTTCTACGTAGAGTGAGGGAAACAGGATGCTGTCGCTGTTGTGTGCATGCAGAGCACTGCAGGACGTCCTGCAGATCTTAACGGTGGTCTCACATGTCACAATCCACCGTACCTCTGGCTTCATCATCCCCTCGGATGTATATGAGATGCAGATTGTAAAAGCGAACTTTAAAATGACGTGTAACCCACGATTATCAGGCGTCGAAAGTCCTGAACTGTGTATGTGCCTGCAAGCTGGCTGTGAAGATGTGGGGCAGGAGCCGGGGAGCCGTGCGGCGTTGGGCTGGGTGCCCCGGCTGCGCGGGCTATGGGGAAGGGTCCTGCAGGAGGGGCAGGCTGCAGGCTCAGCATCCTTGTAGGTGTGGAAATGGCGCTCAAGGGTAGGTAGTTTTGGTTTTGTGGGTTGTTGTAGAGATTTTTGGGTGCTTTAGGTGGCTTATGTGTGCTTGTTCTAAGGTCTTTTCTGCCTGTTTGTGACATGTTGGTGGGCTGCAGCCATGGTAGAGACTGCTTGAGAAGCAGAGAAAGCCTTCTGAAATTATATAACAGGGCATTATTTCTAAGATGTCTTAGTACTGTTGTTAATTTATGTTTTTGCCTGATTTCTTTCTCCTGGAAGAGTTCTAACTCGGTATCCAAACACAGCTGACAAGGGCAAGCCTCCTGCTGCTTACACTCACCAACGATTGCTCTGATAGTTTCTGAGACAAACGAATTTGTAACTTCACGAGTGCAGCCTGCACTTGGCTCTCTGCACTGCACCAGGCAAATAGGATAGCAGCCCCTGCGAGAAACCGCTGAGCTATGGCTGAGTGAGAGACCCCATCCTTTCTGCTGTCCCTCGTGCTGTTTGCTGGGGGGCTGTCCCCGGACCCTGGGCAAGCCAGGGGACCCCTCCGGTCTGTGCAGCCTAATGCAGGCACGTCGGTAATAAGCATTTACTACAGCCAAGGTCGTTTTCCTACAGTATGAAATTTCTGTTTTTCTGTAGGAAATGTCACAAGGAATATGGTTTCCCAAGGCACTTTCTCCCTCGTGAAGGCGCGAGAAGGTGACTTACCCAGACACTTTAGAAAGCCAACAGCTTAAGGAGAGGGACAGATGCCATTTCATCATTGGCTTGAACAAATGATTTGCCTGTATGTGCATCATGGCTGTAGGATGAATCTTTAGAACATGTATCGAATGTTTGTTTTAATGGTATTGCATGAGGTTATTTCTTGGAAGTGATGTCCTTTCAGGAGCTGAGCTGCTAGGTGGTCACTAGTTGGAAATTTTAATTACTCTAAGCTAGTAAATACCGAGCACAGTGCTTGTGCCTTTTGTAGCGAGTGTCCTCTTTTCTGTGTGCATGCAGGACACGTCAGCAGTATGATACCATATGGAGGTGAGAAAGGCAGGTGGGTGGTCTGGCGCATGGGGCTGTGGGCATGCTTGGCTACACAGGACTACTGCTTTTTATTCCATGTCCAGGACAGTCCTTTTCCCTTTATTGGTGTGTGGCTTGACAACAGGTTGACAAGACAGGTCAAAGGGGCTGAAACGTGTAATGTATGTCTTAAAACACGTGCTGTATGTCCTGTTGTCTGAAATGGGCTAAGTTGGCAGGCAGTTTAGCTGACTGTCACATGAAAGTCCTGAAGTGTGTTTCAGTAGTAAATTAAGGTTTTGACTAGAATGGTGTTGGATGTAGAAACCAGAAAATAAATCTTTACTAATTTAAGATGGTGCTGAAATATTGCCGTTTGGTTTTACAGTGTCCTCCGTGTGTTTAATTCTTGGTGAACCAAGGGATCTATAGTGTGGACTTCCTTCAACCCTTTCCCAGCAGGCATCTAAATTCCAGTCTAGTCTGTGAGCTCTGCTGAACTTCTGTTTTTTATTGTATTGATATCCTCTATATTGTCTTTCCCCTCCCTCCCCCTGTGCCTTTGTAAGCCATAGCATTACAGTCCATGTTGTACATTAACTGGCTGATGCATCTCTTGTTTGTGCTTGTCTCCTCTCCAGGTTCCAATGATTCTGGTTGGCAATAAATGTGACCTGGAGGAAGAGCGTGTAGTCGGCAAAGAACAGGGTCAAAACTTAGCAAGACAGTGGTGTAACTGTGCCTTTCTAGAATCGTCTGCAAAGTCCAAAATCAACGTTAATGAGGTAACTATCAGCTGTTCACTTGTCTTTCCTACTTTAGCATGAATGCCACATTAAACCAGCATGCGGTCCTTCGTGTATTTCTTGGTCACGAAGATGCAGGATGGTTCTGAAATACCAGCCTGAGAAAGGCTTGCGATGCAGTGTATTTAGGTACTGCTTTCTGGTTGTTTTAAGGAGATCTGCTCCTTTTTCTCTGTAAAGCATGGGTGACTTCTCCAGGTAAGTGCTTTCTATAGCCTGTGTCAGAGGACACTAATAGCAGAGGGTCCTGAGTAAGCCCAGTTAACTTGATGACTCTTAGCTTACATAGACTTTATTTGGAAGGTATATTATTTCTTCAAGATAACTGCTGCTGCTATTCAGAATGTGCATTATGCCCCATTGTATTACATTTAGTGTTGCATAGTGTTGGCTGTTGGTTTTGAAAGTATTCGCTTTTCACATTCCTGCTACGTCTGGCTGCTCAAGCAGACATCCCATCGCAGTCCTCTGGCAAGCCACTAACTTACTGAGACCGTGTCCAAACACATGTCTGTCTAAGCAGTTCCCCGTGTCTAAATGAGAAACACCTTTGCCATCGGTGTGCCTTTTGCTGCTGCCTGCAGTAGTGGACTTCTGCTGCGGGAGCTCCGCTTGACATCAGGCACTGAGTGTTGTTCTCCGCTGTGCATTATCTGACTGTGACAGAGGCCAGGTTTCCAGCCACAAAAGCTAAGGTGACCCCATTGAGCAGAGCTGTTCTGGTGCCAGGAGATAACTGGGACCGTTTAGCAGGCTGTGAGATAAGCAGGAGCAGTAGCATCTTGGACCAGACCCAGTGTTAACTTGGCAGCCAGTGGGACGTGCGCAGCACTGCATCTGCCTGGTTGACAGCGACGGGAGCTCCAGGCTGCAGGAATTGCAGCTTCTGTGGCTGGGATTAGCCTGGCTGTGGTGTGTACTGATCTGACTCGGTTAATATAGCTTGCTGAGCGGGGCTCCTGCCGGAAGGGATTTTTGTGTGTGTGTGTGTCTGAGCTGTAGTTTCTTCATTAACAATCACAGTTCTCCTAGTGGCTCAGTCATTGAACAGATCGCCGTGGAGTATAACAAATTCTGGTTTACTTCTATTTCCGTGGTTTGCGGCAGAGACTGACCTCTTGGTAGCCAAAAGTGCCTTAAAGCTCTCCTGAGAGCTCTGCAGGAGCGGGTGTTCTGTCGTAGGCAGAACACTGAGCTGGCCGGGGGCGAGTGCCCACTCCAGTGAGACTCAGATCACAGAGAAAACAGTTATTACATGCAAGATTAGTTTCTGGTTTTGTGATCTTAATTTTCTGGTTTTCTGCCGGTTTATGTTTTCTGGTTATGAAAAGCATAAAAGCTGAGGAAATCAGAGAAGAAACACCGTGGACCAAGTAACTTACTGTGCTGGTGATTTGTGTTATCTGCTGGCTCGTGGACTGGGGAAGCATTTGCATTATTCCGGGGTTTGGGTTTTTTTAGCTGTTTTGGACTTTCTAACTTTGTTAAAATCTGGGCTAAAGTGTGATAAATTTCTATGTGCATTTGGTGAAAGCGAAGCAAACCTTTCATACAGATAGTAAGCTTTTAATACAGGTGAGAGTCAGGCTCGGGAGCAGCACTTCAGATGCTTTCTGGTGGCCTGTGTGATGGATGCTCTTGCACCACACTGACTTCCCTTAGGGGTAGTGGCATTTCTGAAACCTTGCTGCAGACTTCACTTCTCACAGGCAGTACTAGCACTTAAATGATCTGATGGGAGATTTTTTTTTTTCAGAGGAATTTTTTTGCCCTACCTTAGCCCTGGGAAGGTGAGAGGGATCTGCCTCAAAACATTCAAGGACCTCGTTTGCCAAAGCAGAGGTGGTTGGTGCCTTCAGAAATTCAGACTCCTCCTGCACATCGTAATCACATTCAGATCTTCTCGGGTCTTGTTTATAAAGACTTAAATACTGAAAACTGGTTCACATCAGCACAGAAGATGACACTTATTAATTGGTTTCTCCTGCAGAAACTTCTTCTTTGTATCTCATCTGTATGCATTTTAAGGTCTTGGCTGTGTCCACTGGAGAGTACGAACTGCTACTTTTGCCTGAGGCTGACAGTAGAAAACTGTAGCAATGAGCTTAGTAAAGGAGTAGCGTGAGCAACCCAAATGCTATTTTAAAATTTTTCACGAGAGCTTGATAGAGCCACCGTCACGTTCATTTCATGTGAAACTATTTTAACTGTGCGCTAGTGCTTTTTCATGTAGGCAATAGCTGGAAAACCTTAAATTTCCAGTTATTGCAATTTGTTATAAACTGTTTCCTTGTCTTCTGAATTTCCTTCGAATCAACAAGAATTTGTGAGCTGTCAGCCACTCCAGGAAGGAAAAAAGTAAACAAGGACAAGGGTGGAGCTTTCTGAAGGTTTAAATACTTCGCCTCAGTACTGTGACCCAGCTCCAAGCATTTTTGCAAAGCTCATTTTGCTATAAATGGGTTGAGTATTGCTGGGAAAACAACTCGTAGCAAAAGCGTTTGCAAGAAACTCGTCTCTGAAGCTGAAAGAGGCCCCTGTAATCGTCCCCTTCTGGAAACGCCTGAGTTCAGGGCAGATGTTTTGCTGCTTCTTGCTAATTTTATTAATAAACTCAAAAGATTAGACCAGGCAAAAAGGTGATGTGATTAACAGCTCGAATCTTGTTTGGCAAAGAGGAAAATTAACAGTGCGTCCTATGCAGTGGGTGAATGAAGACCACTTGGTAAGGTGAAAGCCGAGGGGAAGGGATGCCTTTCCCTACAGTGAGAATACCCTGCTGCTGGCGAGCAGCTCTCTGCGAAGACACTCAGCAGCCCAGGGAGCAGCAGGGAGAAGATGGTGCGGAAGGATGTTATGCCTGTCTCTTAAACAAACCTTTTGTCTTTTCCCAGTTTTCTCCCACTTTTCCAAAGCAAGGGATTTGCTGTCATTTCATTGCCGTACTCTTCCGAAGCCTTTGGTCATATGCAACCTGAAGGAGAAAGCGGTGTGCTGCAGGATAGGAGTTTGCAGCTCACTTCATGTTCTGCACACTGATGTGAGCTCTGTGCTCTCTTGTTCCATAAGCAGTTGCGTGAGAAACGTGTTTTAGTCAATACAAGCAATTGAATTGAATTTGCAGCCACTGGGAAGGGCCGACCTACCCGACTTTTGACGCTTGCATAGTGTTTTATCACTTTGATTTTTCAGTTTGTGTTTCTCCTTTTCAGATCTTTTATGACCTGGTCAGACAGATAAATAGAAAAACGCCAGTGGAAAAGAAGAAACCTAAAAAGAAATCATGTCTGCTGCTTTAGACTCCCGTCGTGCAGCAGCTCTGAGCCAGGTAAGAGGTGTCTGAATTCCCCCCACAGCTCAGGACCATGAGCTGCTCCCAGGAGAGAGAGGACTTGCTCCCCTTCCCTCCACTCCTCTTCCTTCTGTCTGCTCCCAAGTATAAAATGCTGCATTTGTTGGACTTTTTTTTTTTAAAACAGTCTGTTCTACTGAATGACCTGGCAGAGAAATAATCTGCTTCTCCACCGTTCCCCTTTTGCTTGGGTTGATGAGTGCAACAGAGCAGGAACTAATGGAGACGGGCAAGAGGCTTCCTTTTTATTCTTGCAGGTTCTCCCTGTTTTGTGACACTGTGCTCTGAGCCACCATGGCTCAGTTTTGCTTCCTTTTTATCCTCTGCTGAAATTTGGTAGCATCTGTGTAACTTGTGTTATTGTTGCAGCTGCTGTCTCAGTCCTTGGTGACTGGGGACAATTGCAGGTTGGATTGGGTAGGGCATGGATTTCAGTGGCACAGGAATAAAAAGCTGCCCACCAAAAAACCCCCAAAATCAAAATAAAAACAAAAAAACACCCCAAGGTTGGACATAGCTATAAATAATCTTCCTGTGTATCTTGGCAGGGTACTCTGTGTGCTTACAGCTGTTCTATCACACTCCTAAAAGAAAACAGCATTTCTGTAGCTTCAGGTTTTGGACATAAATATCAACAGAAATACTACCTGGGCTGTGCCGTGAGCTGTCAGCTTGCGAGCACATGAGCGTGCCGCACAGCACCCTTCGGAGGCAGGGAAGGTGCGCGCTGGGTGGACGGCCTTGGCACTAGGAAGCAAGAAATGGTCAGAGAGCAAGCAGATCATCCCGAACGGTGGTTGCAGCACAAAGCGCATTTGGGCTGTGAGCGCAGCAGGGCAGAGCGGCAGCCCGGCCCTGTCGGGACAGGTCGGGGAGGAACCAGCTGACCGCAGCGCTTCGGCTGTGCTAGCCGCCTTCCTGATCATAGGCCGCACAGACTGTCAACTTCTGATGTTCCCTGTGACCCCTCAGAGGTTCTGTATTCTCTTCTTTAGTTTCATAAACAGGTGCAGTGTAGCTGGCAAAGCGACTGGAGTGCCCTTGTCCTACAGCATTTCAAACAAGCTCCGGTCATAGAAGGATTCAGGGATGAATTCCTGAAATTGGGTGGCTCTCTGCCATCTGCCAGATCTGAAGTTCGTGCTTTGAGACGGCCATTTCGATAGCCTAGGTGTGATTGTGTAGGATAAGTGGAGCTGTGCAGTTAACCTAGCTTCTAATGACTTGTGCTTTATTGATTGATGAGTCTCGTATCCTGAGCTTTGAATGCCAGAAATTAATAGCTTAGGGTTGTGGGGGAACAATAGCTTTAGGAAAATAAGTTGAAGCGTATGTCTCAAGTGGCTTTTCCTGTTCCTTGGGTGATGCGGCTGAACTTAGTTAGTGTGCCGTCAGCCAGGGTGACTTCTTGGAGACAGGCTTCCCCAGCCCTGTGGAGGCCATGCTCCCCGCCTGGCTCTGCCCTTGCCCTCCCACCCGCGCTTCCGCACTGCAAAGCCTGGCATTGGCAGCAGTGCAGCGCTGAAACACCCGCAGCTGCTGAAGGAGCTCCTGCATTCGGTCAGTTGCTGATGAGACTTCTCATGATGTTAACTTCTACCCATGCCCCCAGATCTGCTCTAGAAGGACAAAGTGCGTCGCGGTGTCTCCTCCATTCTTTGTAAATCTCTTCCCAGTTCATTGCCTGTGACAGCTGGAACAGGGCTCGGGGAGGTCTCCGCTCATGAGACTCTAAGAGCATCTCAGAAATAGAAAAGATTAAATCCCTGTCCCATAAATTGTTCCTCCATTGCTGAATTCACAGTCCACGTGAGGGCTGCCTATCTGGTAAAGCGAAGGAGTTGGAAGGGCAAAATCGTCGTCAGAGCAGAAAGACAGGGTGGCAGCTGGCTGCTGCTGCTCTGCTGCAACCACGGGAAAACAAGAACTTGTTTCTTAGTTGTAGTTGCCGACATCTCTTTTCTTTCTGTACCTCCAAACTCGGAGGATGGTAGGAACAAACCCCAGTTCTGGAGGAAGATAAGCTCTTCCTGCTGAAGCGCTGCGTGTTTTTACAAGTGTGGGTGTGGACAGTTGCCTGGGGAAGCCTTCAGGCCTTTGGTTGAGATCATTCGTCACGTTGGTAGCATGAGCAGCGTTCCCTCCATCATCTTGTTCTACTTTTTCTAGATTGCAGGAATGAAGAACTGTTGCCTAAATGGAAAGTGCCAGCATTCCCGACTTCAAAACCTTATGGAAACCAATAACATACCTGAAGAAGCTTCTCCTGTTTTTGTATACTACGAGAAGAATTGAGATCTTAAAATGGTTTGCACACAGTCCCTGGAAAAAGAAATTGCTCTGTGTATATCTCTTGGAAATTTAAGACAATAGTACTCCTCCTTTGCAATAGCAGTTAACAGATGTGAAAATAAATATAATTGACTCTAGTGTATGATTATACAAAGGAGCATGGATGCATTTCAAATGTTAGATATTGCTACTATAATTAAAATTTCATATTGACCCTTTTATCGTAATTTCTCCCCATCAAGCACTAAAAATGTTCCACCATTATATTTTATATCTATAACGATAGATATATATTACCTGAAACTTCCCTTTGAACTCACTGCAAGAAATAACTTTTTGAGTCATTGACTTCATTTTATATTTAAAAGTTACAGAGTATCATTATTTTCATTCTGCCATTATATTCTAATTAAAAATGTTTGTGCATAATGCTTTGGAAAAATGGGTCTTTTATAGGAAAAAACTGGGATAACTGATTTCTATGGCTTTAAAAGCAAAAATATATAATATACTAAACCAACTCTAATATTGCTTCTTGTGTTTTACTGTCACAGATTAAATTACAGCTTTTATGAATGATTAAATTTTAGTACATTTTCATTTCGCTTCTGTGTTTTTGTTACCGTTTCCAGGCTTTGGTTTTTACCCATTTTGTGAATTGCTCTTCCGTTCTCGTAGATCGGGTATTTTGTTGTAACCAATACCACCAGGATGCCGTTATGCCGATGCCACGTCTTCATGCACCCTCGCTGATGGATGTATTCAATCGTACCGCACACTGAAGTACAGAAGGCTGCTTCCGATTAGATTTGTATATTCTTCTGAATGTTTAAAGATTGTATTCTGCTGAAAATATTTCTTCTGTACGATTATTTTTATATGTACAAATTTGGTTTAACACTGTATCGAGGTCTGACTTCTGCTGTGCTCTTCAGTTTCACATGACCGTGTACGCTGGGGGTAAAATCCCTGTTCTGACAATGCCCCCGGCCGGGCAGGAGCCCGCAGTCGTCTCTCACGGTCAGCATCTCGACACGAAGCGGTGGAGTGGGCAGTTGGTTCTGTCTAAATACAATTTCAACAAAGCAAACAGCTGCTTTACCTTTTTAGACAAAATCTGGCTAACGTTACCTGATCTGCATAGTCGGCCGAAGGGGCTTGAGGTTTCCTTTTGGGTTTGTTGGTTCGGGTTTTTTTAAATACTGGTTGGTTTCATAAAGTTTAAGAGAGCAGGATATGAAGAGAGCCATGGGTGCGCCGCCTCGATCCCCTGTGTATGCGCAAGTAAAAGAAAGGCCTTTGGGACCTGCGGGGCCCAAATCCCATCCTCGGTGTGACGCTGCCGGAATTCCTGCAGGTGGGAGGACTTGCTCCTGCTTCGCTTCTGAGTAAGTGAGAAGAGAAATGCACCTTCACAGTGGAGAAAACTCAGGTTGTTTAAATGGGAAATCTAAATGTAATAGCTGGTGAACAGTTGTTCCTGGACCCGTTGTATAGTTTTACTGGAAAGCAGGGGGGAGAAATTTCTATAAATAGGTTTTTCTGAAACTGTTTCACTGATGCAGCTGTTGAATTATACAGAGATCCCAGTCCCTAAATGCAGCACAAACACAACGGGATGAAAATATTTGGATGACGATAATGTGAATACATCTGCCTACTCACAAGCTACTAGGACAAACATAGTGACTTAGCTGGTTGTCTTCAATTTACCTGTGCGCTTCCTTTTTCAGGAGGAGCAGAAGCATGGTATTTGCAGGTTGGTTATCTTTACTAAATGTAAAACTATTTTAGTAATAAAGTAATTTTAATGTACGTGCTCATTGCTAGATGTCTCTTCCATAAAAACAGAATCCTAACCGTAATTTTCTAGATACAGCGCGGTATGGAAGTCCACCAAGTCTCATTTCACGAGTTCCAAGTGTGTTTTATCCAGAAGCCCTGGCTACGTCCTCTCCTGCCAGCAAAGCTGGGGCTGTGCGGTGACGGGGGGTGTTCGACCTGCCCGTGCTCTTCCACGACGCTTCTGACCTTTGCGTCTCCCAGCGTCTCCCAGTCCGGCCCTTCCCACGGGGCAGCCGCTTGGGCTGGTGAGGCCAGGTCCAGCCTCGTCGGGGGCATTGTTTGTAGCGGGATCTGCCTGGAGCAGGTCAGGGCTCCCAGGGGTGAGCAGCAGCGGGGGCGGCCGAGGGCCACGCGACGGCGGGCGCTGTGCTGCGCAGAGCTGGCCCGCTCCCTTGGCCGCGGCCCCTGCGCGCTCGGAGGGTGAGCGACGTTCGTAGTCGACGCTGGCTTCGCAGGAGCGGCAGGGCGAGCCTGGGGGGCTCCGCGGGTTCCAGAAGGAGTAAACTCGGTGTAGGGGCTGGAGGAAGAGGTCCGGGCGGGTGCAGACGTTGCGAGGCTGTCGGCGGTGCCGCTAGGTGGGGCTGCGGGGAGGCGGCGGGGCCGGGGGCTGGGGTAGGGGGGCAGCTCCGCGGGGCTCCCTCGCCGCGTCGCATTTCTTTAATCTCATGGGTTTAATCTCACGGGTTTAATCTCACGGATTTTAGCGCAGCAGCCCGAGTGCCGCCCTGGGGCGCGCCGCCGCGGGTGCGCCGTCGGTCGGTGTCGGGAAGCGCTCGGCGTTTAATGTTTCCCTGGGTTAAAACTAAGCTTACTGAAGAGCGTCCTGAAGAAAGGTTAAAATAAAAACCTTCCAGATGTAGCCGCGTGCTTCTGCTTTTGACCAGCATCCACTCGGCAAAGCGACGTTTTGTTCCGAGGAGAGGAGCGCGCCTGAAGCCGCGATGCAGCCCCGCAGTCATCCCGCGCCTGCCTGCGTTCGTTTGAGCTGCGCGCAAATTCGGCCAAGTGATTCACCGCTCTCGGTGCACATAGGCTGTTCTTAAACTTCTCAGCCTGTACGTGTCTGTCTTCTGCGTTATCTGAAGGTTACTTGAAATCACGTTTTCCCGTCTCACGTGGGTTGACGGTGGAAGGACCAGCCGGTAACCGCCTGGTAACGCCCTGCCTCGCTGGGGAGTTGCGATTGCGAGTTTTGATCGTGATCCAAACGCACAAGCGAAGCAGGAGCTGTGGAAGGAAACGTCACGACGTCTTCAGAGAGAGCAGTGATGCCGGTGCGCGTGTGGTTTGCTCCGCTGCTTCTGAGCTGCAGAGACGTCGTCGAGGTTGCGGAGCGCTGGCGTGCAAGGTCTCGCATCCAGCAGCAACGTGAGAAACTTAAGTTCAGAGTCAACCTTTGCAAAATTGCCAAAACTAATGAACGTTTGATTTATTTTGCCAGGACTACGCGCTGAAGAAGTGAAATGGAATTTTACCGCGGACCAGGTGCTGTTCAGTAAATGGCTGGGCACGTGCCGAGCCGCCCTCCCCGCTGCGGCTGGGAGCCGGCGCTGGGTTCTTCTGCAGCGACTGTTCAGTGCCCTGGCTTCCAGCTCAGCGCGGTCTGCCCGGCGTGGTGCGGGGGCTGTCTCCGGTTTTTCTGGGCAGAAAACCGCCAAATTCAGAGACGAGCCCTGTGCAGGAGGAGGGAGAGGAGCCGCTCTGGAAGATCCCCAGCGGCACCATGAAGCTCTGGCACAAAAAAGAAAATGCCCAGCAGTAAAAAGAGCGCTCAGCTGAGCTCCGTGCCTGTGGGGTTTCCCGGACTTTTAACTGGGATTCGTTACCAGTGAAGGCATTCAGTGCTCAAGGTACTGCGTGATGTTTTGTGATGGTTTCACCCACCACCCACTGGGAAAATCAGTTCCTCTCCCGCGAGAGTGGCTGCTGTGAGCAGGGACAGGAACTGCTGCTGCCTGCGCCGCTGCCTGCACCTCGGGTTGGGGGGGCCTGGTCTGCCTGGGCCGTGCCGGCATCTCCTGGCCGTGGTCGGAGCCGGGGACGTGCGGGTTTGGCCAACGTGTGCCCGTGCTGCGGGCGGCTCTGTGCTCCCAGCCCGGGGCAGCCCACTGCAGAGCCCCAAGCCAGCTCTGCAAACAGTCTAATTAGAGGCTGTGCCAGGGCTAATTAGCCATGCCGCAAGCTCACAGTAACCCTGGCACGGCGCTGTGCTAACGTGGCTGCTCCTGGCTGAGGCTGGGCTCTCGTCCTTAACTCAGTTACTTGCTAATCCCAGTGTTGGGAAACAGCGTTTGTGTTGTCCCGGGACTGAAACAAGCCTTTTCTCCCTCGCTTTGCAGAGAACTTGCACACAAGTAAACTCAGCTCATTCCTTGTGTCTGTCAGCAGCAGGGAGAGGCCAGAGTGGTGAGCGATGCCCCCTCATCTACAGTGTCCTGGATCCTCAGTCCCTCATCTCCAAGGGGATGCACTTCGGAGGGAGCAGCAGCAGCAGAGGAAGATGAAATCATTTGTGTGAGGTTTTGGACAAGTCAGGGACAGAGCTGGAACTGCAGCCCCATGCTGGAGTCCTGGGTGCCCGTCCTGCTGGCTGGGCTGTGCCAGCTCTGGGCTAAATCCGGATTGTTCCAGCCCGTTTGGGACAGAGGAATCGCTCAGACGAGTGCATCTCCGCTGCTCCCGCAGCCCCAGGCAGAAGCCAAAGTTCAAACACCCATGGCATTTTCTTTGGGTGGTACCAAAGTTTAAGGCCGAAAGTCGGCCCCTTACTGGCACGTCACGGTGGCTCAGGGGTGAATAAGGAGCCCGTTGTGCTGCGGGGGGAGGATGCTCCAGGCGCTGGCAGCGCTCCCGTGCTGCGCGCCCATGGGGAGACGGCTGCGGCACGCGGGCTGGGCGGCAGCAGCAGGGCGTGCACGGCCGGCAGCTGCTCTCTGCTGCCGCGGCCCAAGATCAAGCAACAAAGGACAAATTCATGGAGCGGAGAGCGGCTCTGTGGGCTGAGCACACTGGCGCATTATGGAGCTGGGCGAGGCAGCCGGGCCGCTCTCGCCTCCGGCAGTGGGTGACGACAACTGTGTGCTGTGCGGGACCACCTTCGCTCGCAGGGTGCTGCCGGAGGCTCCTGGGATGAATTTCCACGGAGCGTTGTTTTGCAGCCAGGAAACCTGAGAAACCTCTGGGTGTCCTTCAGAACGACCCCACGGGGAGCAACAGCCGCCGCAAGCCGAGCTCCTTCGGGCAACATGGAAGCCGACAATAATTTTGCCTTTTTCCCCTGCAAGTGTTTTAAATATAAACCAAGCTCCCTGAAACCCGTTTTGGTGAGTGATGGTGGAGCTGAGTGAAAGCAAGCGGTGCTGCAGCTCCGCTGCCCTCTCCTACCCAAGCTGTTACACATCCTCGGACAACCCCACTTCAGATGCGTTACACCACTGCTCAGCCTTCCCCATGGGCGGTGTGTGGGTATTCTGAGGGCCACAGACATCCACTGTCCTGCAACCATTTTTCATTTAGCTTTGGAAATAAGCAATGTCAAGCTGCTGCGTCAGTGTGGCTTAAATTCACAGGAGAACTCATTTGATTTGAAGCCGTTTACGTTATTAAATATGACTGCATGGGCGCCCCTGCGGGATAATCCTTTACGATAGATGATGTTTGAAATGAGGGAGACCCGAGCCTGGCTGTCTCACGCTGCGGTCACAGTTAATCTGCAGGACCAGGGAAGGGCACGGCGCAATCACGGGTGCGCGGGGCAAAGGGCGGAGGCTGGACTTTGACAAACCAGCAGCTAAACCTGCGACGCGATCGGCCCGCAGTGTTACAGCAAAAGCAAACCGAGCTGGAGCATCTTTCTGTAACGCCGTAAAGTGGGGCCAGGACTGAAGTAATAACTGAATAAGCGTGAGGCGGTGAATAAGACACGTAAGGATGAGTCAGAGCAGCTGGAGGCAAAGCCGCTGCCCTTGGGAAGAAGGCAGAAGGCTCCTCGGTGTCTCGCCCGCTGCCTGCCAGCGGTGGGACTGAGCTCTTCTTGCTGCTAGGAGCAGATTCTCTAGGGGGAAAGGCTGGGGAGGGGTGCGCGGCAGCCCGAGTCCCGCTGCAGCCTGCCATGGGCGCTCGGTCGCAGGGCTGGGTACCTGCGGCTCTCACGGGGTTGGGGGGCTCAGGCTGCGCCAGCCGAGCCGCAGCGCCTCTGCCTCGTCCGTGCAGGGGCTCGCGGGGCCGAGGGCGCAGCACGTGCGCGGGTGCAGCCAGCGAGGCGCGACGTTCCACACGCGCCCGTACGGCGCCCGTGGAGCTGGGGCCCGGCGCCAGCGCTGCCCCCTGCCTCTGGGGCCGGGGGTCTTCTGGGAAATGGGAATTTATTTGCTGTTGTGCTGCGTGAGTTGTGCTTTCCAAAGAGGCTTGGGGGTGGGCTGTTGCCGTCTCCCTTCACTTCTGTCGGATTTCCCACTTCCCTTAATTTTTTATCAATTTGTTTGGTTCCTGCTCTCAGTGGAGATGGCTCTATGGGAAGCTGAAGAAATCAAGTGTTTATTTTTAGAAACTGCAAAAAGAGTTCAACCCAAGGCAAATACAATTACTTCAGGTTGCATGCGGGCTTCTGAGAAGCAAAGAGGAAATATTTTCTAAATAGCAAATGCCCTAAAAACAAGTGCCATGGAGCCACTGTGCAGTAAGAGCGTCGCTTAACCATTTGAGGCGTACATTTAACTCCGCGGGGGTGAGAGGTGGTGCTGGCTGCCTGCTCCGGACACCGCGATGCTGCGCACACCTCACGCGCCCCAGCGCACGATGGGCCCCATCCCACCCCGTCCCGTGCATGGGGAGCCGAGCCGTTGCTGCTGCTCCTGGCAAAGCCTGTCCACCCCTTTCAGCCTGAAAGCCTGCTTCTATCCGCTGGGTATTTTTCTGCTTGAAGGGGCCTCCCAGATGCTATTCCTGGACCAGTTTTAGGGCATTTGTTGCCCAGAGCTTCTGCTGGGTTGTTTCTGGAGACCTCGTGGCTGGGGAAGGGGAGAAGGGGTGGGAGAGAGGCTCCTCGGCTGGAAGCTTTCGCTCTATAATTAAGCTGAACAAGGGACTCTGAGCTCAATCTCTGTTCCTCTTGCTCTGCCTGAGCAAACACAAAGAGGAGAAAAGGACTGAACCAGACAATTAGAACAAGCAATAAAATTGCACGCAGAGGTCTATGGAATGGGTTTTCCTTGACACGCTCACCCCCAACAAGTGCCGCATGCCCTGTGTATAAATAGCAGCTGCCCAGACTTGCTTAATCATCCTACTGTTGCTTTATAATATTAATTAAACATTCCTATGGGATTGTTCGCATCCTAATTAAGTCAGGAACTTACAAAAAACAGTGAAGAAACCAAACGAGTGTGTGCTGGGGGATGCACAACCCCGATTTTGCGAAACTGTGCGCACCCGTGTTTAAAAAAAAAGTATTAAAACTGCAGGAGGACTGTGGTCAAAAGCATTTCTGATAGTAAGAGTGACAAGGACTGCTTGGTTAACGGTCCTCGGGCATCGAGAGCGCCTTTCTGCTGCAGGAGCGGCTGGAGGCAGAGCTGTAGGACGCGAGCGGCTGTCTGGGCGCGCTGGAAGCGACGAGCTTCTCGCCCATCGGCGAGACGCGAGCGAATGGTCCCTGGCAGAAACCCACCGATATCAAAGGGCCAATTAATCCGCAGCTGCTCTGCAAGGGGGGACGGGGACGGCGGGAGACAAGGAGCTGCTTGAATCGCGTTCAGCCGCCCCACGCAGGCGGCAGCTGGGGGCCGGGGCTGCCCTGAGCCCGGCATCGCCGCCCCCCGCCAAGAGAGGAATCCTGAAATCCCCGCTGGGGCGAGGGAGCTGTGCCGGTGGGAGCGCGGGGACGGCCGTCCGGAAATGGATCTGCATCAATACCCGCGTGGGATAACATTTTACTGCAGTGTGATCCCGGCTTCGCTGACATCTCCGGTGCTGGCGGAGAAACTGGCTGGAACCTCTGCCCTTCGGAGAAATCTTCCCAAGGGCAGGAACCACCACGGTCACGCTCCCCGTGCCGCCTGCTGGGCTGAGGCTCGTCCTCCCCATCTTCTCCTTTCACGTAGCGAGGAAGGCTCGAGCGCATTGTTCCCAACTCAGACTCGTGCACCCTGCAGGGATGTACTGTGAATTACTTCCCAAATTATGTGAGTAATTAAAATCAATGAGAGGGTATCCTGTTAAATAACGTAATTAGATGAGCATAGCGAGCAAGACGAGCGCAAGAGCGTTTTTGTTCTCCTGCCTGGAGACAGCTTTTAACCCTTTCCCTCTTGTCTCTTCCCCGGGAAAGGCAGGCAGGGCTCCTCGGTGTGCTGACGGCCGTGCCGCTCCGCGCGCTCTGCTCTTGCCAGCGCCGAGGTTTCCCAGGATCTCCAAAGCCCCCGCTTCCTCCAGTGCTTCTTCCAGGCACAGGGTTTTGATTCCCCTCGGTGTCCACCCCTGTGTTACGTGGGGGACAAGGCTGCAGCATGAAGCCCACGAACATCTGAGGCTCCGAGGACGTGGAATGGCCCATCCACTCTAACTTAATACCGTGCCAAATGAAAATATGTCTCATGCGGAGCTGCGCTCCAGCAACTCAACTGTGAACGGAGGGCCCCGCGGAGCGGCGATGAGAACGAGTCTCGGCGTGCATCGTGAACTGTGCGAGCGTTTCACCCGTGGCCCCGCGGAGGAGGTGCAGCCGCAGGTGACGGTCGGGGGCAGCCTCCCAGCCTGGCTGTTCTTCCACCGCGTGCACCAGGACGTGGGGCCGGGAAGGACGAGCTCAGGCTGGGTCGGCAGCCTGAGCCGAAGGTCTCAGTATACAAACGCATACGTTTCCAAAGGCACTGTAGGTTTAACGTCTTGTCTTAACTCCAGAGGAAACCAAACGGCNAAGAAACCAAACGAGTGTGTGCTGGGGGATGCACAACCCCGATTTTGCGAAACTGTGCGCACCCGTGTTTAAAAAAAAAGTATTAAAACTGCAGGAGGACTGTGGTCAAAAGCATTTCTGATAGTAAGAGTGACAAGGACTGCTTGGTTAACGGTCCTCGGGCATCGAGAGCGCCTTTCTGCTGCAGGAGCGGCTGGAGGCAGAGCTGTAGGACGCGAGCGGCTGTCTGGGCGCGCTGGAAGCGACGAGCTTCTCGCCCATCGGCGAGACGCGAGCGAATGGTCCCTGGCAGAAACCCACCGATATCAAAGGGCCAATTAATCCGCAGCTGCTCTGCAAGGGGGGACGGGGACGGCGGGAGACAAGGAGCTGCTTGAATCGCGTTCAGCCGCCCCACGCAGGCGGCAGCTGGGGGCCGGGGCTGCCCTGAGCCCGGCATCGCCGCCCCCCGCCAAGAGAGGAATCCTGAAATCCCCGCTGGGGCGAGGGAGCTGTGCCGGTGGGAGCGCGGGGACGGCCGTCCGGAAATGGATCTGCATCAATACCCGCGTGGGATAACATTTTACTGCAGTGTGATCCCGGCTTCGCTGACATCTCCGGTGCTGGCGGAGAAACCGGCCGGAACCTCTGCCCTTCGGAGAAATCTTCCCCAAGGGCAGGAACCACCACGGTCACGCTCCCCGTGCCGCCTGCTGGGCTGAGGCTCGTCCTCCCCATCTTCTCCTTTCACGTAGCGAGGAAGGCTCGAGCGCATTGTTCCCAACTCAGACTCGTGCACCCTGCAGGGATGTACTGTGAATTACTTCCCAAATTATGTGAGTAATTAAAATCAATGAGAGGGTATCCTGTTAAATAACGTAATTAGATGAGCATAGCGAGCAAGACGAGCGCAAGAGCGTTTTTGTTCTCCTGCCTGGAGACAGCTTTTAACCCTTTCCCTCTTGTCTCTTCCCCGGGAAAGGCAGGCAGGGCTCCTCGGTGTGCTGACGGCCGTGCCGCTCCGCGCGCTCTGCTCTTGCCAGCGCCGAGGTTTCCCAGGATCTCCAAAGCCCCCGCTTCCTCCAGCGCTTCTTCCAGGCACAGGGTTTTGATTCCCCTCGGTGTCCACCCCTGTGTTACGTGGGGGACAAGGCTGCAGCATGAAGCCCACGAACATCTGAGGCTCCGAGGACGTGGAATGGCCCATCCACTCTAACTTAATACCGTGCCAAATGAAAATATGTCTCATGCGGAGCTGCGCTCCAGCAACTCAACTGTGAACGGAGGGCCCCGCGGAGCGGCGATGAGAACGAGTCTCGGCGTGCATCGTGAACTGTGCGAGCGTTTCACCCGTGGCCCCGCGGAGGAGGTGCAGCCGCAGGTGACGGTCGGGGGCAGCCTCCCAGCCTGGCTGTTCTTCCACCGCGTGCACCAGGACGTGGGGCCGGGAAGGACGAGCTCAGGCTGGGTCGGCAGCCTGAGCCGAAGGTCTCAGTATACAAACGCGTACGTTTCCAAAGGCACCGTAGGTTTAACGTCTTGTCTTAACTCCAGAGGAAACCAAATGGCCCAGGAACCCAAGCGCCAAGAGTCGTCCGTGTTCTGTTTCTGCCTGTTTCAGGGCAGGGGCTGAAGCCTCAGCCTGTGGGGAGATACACGTGGATAGATCTTTCCTTCTGCATGGAGTGCTGTTAACTCC
Source organism: Steatornis caripensis (assembly GCA_013398225.1). NCBI lineage: Eukaryota > Metazoa > Chordata > Aves > Caprimulgiformes > Steatornithidae > Steatornis > Steatornis caripensis. The sequence goes on along the minus strand of VZSC01001672.1, from coordinate 105,409 downwards.
GAGGGGGCTCTGGTGAGGGTAAAGGCATCTGGCCAGATGGCTCTCATTGCAGGGCTGGGATCTAAATAATTAATTTATAGTATCGTGTTCATGACTTTGCTGTCTCCCAAAGGCAGCGCTGAAAAGTCCTCGACTTGGTGCTTATTTTTTCCAGCTGTGATGTACGGAGAGATGCGAGTCTATGCATTCTGGTTTATTTTCAGCTCGTTTGTGATTTTCCAAGGTAGTGAATTGTTGCAAAGATGTGTCACATCTAATTACGCTTGTCACATTAAATCATATTATGGCACAAAACCTAAACCCCTGCTGGGAACATAATCCCCTCCGGTAGGGACACGGGGAAATCTACCTTTGACATGCTGCAGGAGTGACGGGCTGGTCTGCAAGAGATTTAAACACACACGCAGAGGGCACAAGCACGCTCGCGCGGAGCCCTCGCCACGCGGCAGCAGACGTCCCTCCCGCCGCGGCGCGATGCCGCTGCCGCCCTCGCCACGCAGCCACGCTGCTGGGCTGCTCCGGCACCGAGGGCTCGGCTCGCGGAGGCGAGGGCCGGTCCTGGCACGCGGCCTCGCAGCAAGGCAGGGTTGCACGGGTGTTCCTGAGCAGAGGAAAGGCAGGCAGGAGGACGCGCCCGCCGGGTGTTTGTAAGAAACCGCAGGTTTTGCTGTTTCACGGACTGGGTAAGAGTGTCTTACCCTGTCCATCTCCAGAGTGATTTAGGGGCCCATGAAACCTCTGCGGAAGGAGGACTTTTGCTCGACTTTTCCTGGCAAAACGTCTGATCTCCAGTGACTTTTCCAAGGCTCTGTTTGTAGCTGCGAGTAGAGCGTTTGTTCCCGTTCATCTCAGGAGACCTGTTTGCCCTTAAAAAGGCAAATAAAATACATCCTGTGAAAAGCTCCGATACTCTGGCTAACAGTGTTGCCGACGTCAGTGACGTCTGAAAACCAGGTAAGCAGCGAGTGGAAAGATCCCCTCTTGGATTCTCTTAAATCCAGAGGACCTGATCTCTCCTTTTTACAGGCAGAGCTCAATTCAGGGTAGAGGAAACTCAGGACAAAGCCGACCACGAGTAGTTTCCACACAATTAGCATGAGTGCATGCAGATCAGGCAGCTGCACGCATAAAAGCCTGGCTGGCTGCCTTTGGGTGCAAACTCCCGGTAATTGGGCTGGAACAGAACGAGCAGTCGACAAGGGGGGAAGCCTGAGCAGGTAGGTCAGGAGAGCTGCAGCCGAGTGACCCCAGAACGGGACCGAATGCGAGCAGCATCCTCGGAGCTGCGCTGGGTTACGTGGTCACAGCCCCGAGAAGGGAATGGCGGTGGTGGCAGTGGCTCCTGGGACCTGAGCTGCTCCTTTTGCCCTTGCAGGGGTGAGGGAGACACCAGGTCCCCAGGCCCCCAGGACGCTTCTCCTGGCTGCCCTGGCCGACAGGAGGGCCCGTGGGCTGGATGCGGTCAGCGGAGTTGCAGGGCGCACGGACGTGCTCAGAGACTTCGTTCTCTGCCACGTTACACCACCGCCTGCCACAGCCTCTGCCCACGCTGCTGCCAACGCTGCTGCCGAGACATGAAGATAAGTGGGACCTCACCTCGCGCTGCCCTTCAGCAGGGAGCTGGTGCTGCAATGCCTTCGGTCTGGAGCGGTGGAGGTGGAGGATGCTCTGCAACGTTCCCGCTCTCTGGAGACACCCAGTCAGTCCCCTGAGGAACTTTTGCAGCCCCAGAAGATTGTTACGGACCACAAAGGACAGAAAATATTGTGTGGGGGGCCTGGAGCAACCCTTCAATCACCCTAACTAGGCTAAAGGAGGTTGCTGTTAGCGTATGCATTTAAGAATAAAGTAACCTCTTCATGGGGGAACTGCTCATCTCAGTGCCAGAGTCTCCTGCCGGTGCTCCCCTCTGCTTGCGGAGCCTTCGGAGGTGACAGCCCTCTGTTCCTGCCAGCCTCGAGCCAGGCACGGCCTCCGCGGCGGCCGGCACCGGCACAGCAAGGGGACTAATTAAACCTGGCAGACTATCATGTTCGTTATCTCTAGGTTCGAAATGTCACATCGCTAACTCCAGCCCGACGTCGTGAAAGCGGCAGAGCCCTCTGGGAAGGCCCAGCCTGAACTGCCGGCTTATTCTGTTAATGAGGGAGCCGATCTCCCGCCTCGTTGCCCGCGTGGTGGGACCCCCACAGCCCCCCGGGCAGCGCGGTGGTGCCGGAGCCAGTGCAGAAGCCGCGTGGTAAAGCCGGCGTGGTAAAGCCGGCATGAACCACCTCTGTGCCACGAGCACCCAGCTCTGCTCACGGCCGGGGGGCCCCCCTGCCTGCCCAGGGACCCCGTGCCAGCCGCGCGGCAGGAGGCGACAGCCAGCGAGCAAGGTCAGCCCGAAGCTGCTCTCCCTCCACCAAGGCTGTGGCCGCATCCAGCCCCTTCCCCCTGTGCCGGTGGAGGCGCCGGGGTGGGCTTTGGTGAAAGGACGGAGCGAGTGTGAGCAAGGACCCCCCAGCCTCCCCTCCGGATCGTGGAGCTCGTGTCCTGCCAGCTCCGGTGGGATTTAAGCATGCGTTTAGAGCATGTCGGAAAGGGCTTTCCGCGTGAACCTCCAGCCTGCCCAAGGTGAGGGCTGACACAGAATCAGGCGTTTCTTCTTTCTGGGAGATTGATCTTCCCTCTTTCGCTTTCCTGCTCAGCAAAAAGCCAGGAAACCTGAGCCAGCTCAGAGGTTTGGCTCAACACCGTACTTGCAGGAAACGCTCTGGAAAAACACCCAGATGAGAAGTCACTGGAGAGGGCGAGCGCTCGGCCGGGACCGACCCCCCGGCTGCCGAAGGGCAAGCGCAGAGGCTGAGGCAATCAGCCCCACGGGGAGGCTGAGCCCGGGCTACGGTCCTGTCCGGCCGGGGCAGAGCCGAGCCGGGGTGACTGCGCTCCCCGAACGGTGCCGCAGCCCGGCCCCGGCTGAGGCAAATTGTTGCTGAAAACTGGAGTTTATTTACGCTTTAAAACCAGCGTACGAGACTGCCTGCAGCTGGAAGGGGGTAGGATTGTTCGGATTAGGAATGCCACGTGGATACAAATGAACTTGAACAAAAAGAAAGAGAAATGAAATAGAGCCTCTGTCTGCAGAGACAGGACGCTGCAGGAGCGTAGCCCCGTTTTCAGAAACGCTGCTTGAGGAAGAGATTCTGCTGCTGATTAATTGCCCAATGAAGGTGACTGGGAATGCGCTGGAGTGAATAAAACAGTGCTGCACTTTGGATAAACCAGACCTTATTTCAGCAAGGATGGGGCAATTGGTTTCTTTCCTGCCGGACTCAGTACAAGGGGAATTGAGGGAAAATTGTTAAATTTGCTCAGTCTCCAGTCAGAAAGCCTTTCAGGTTAGTTAGGCACATCAGCACGGGTGGTTAACGGGGACAGAGCCGAGTATCGTTAGGGAAGGCAAGCGCTGGCCCTGGGGAGGCTCCAGCAATGACGCAGATTCGCAGCGCGTGGATCCCTCGGACAGAAAATATAACCCGTGCCGAAGGGAGAGGGGAACACGACGGGCAGCAGCCAGCCTGTGTTTTCCTTTCCTCCTGCCTTGCGCTAGCCTAAGAAGCCCCATCCCATTGTCAGAAGAATAAGCTGTGAAATGGTTTTGAAAATACAGGCTTTTTAATTACAGGCACATTTGTGAGCCTTCTGGAGGCCATCTGGCTGGAAGAGCGGGGTGTTGGCATCGGCGCCGGCGGGGAAGGGAAAGCCCAGGGGGGCAGAGCGAGGAGCAGCTCCTGTTGGTGTTAAGAGCCAAATCCTCTCCATACCTTAAGCCGTGTGGGCCAGATCCAGCACCTATCCGTTTCAGCGGTGCCGGATCCGCTCGGCGGTGGCAGGGACGCGGTGCTGCGTGGGCTGGGCTTCGGGAGCGGCCGGGCTGTGCTGCTCATCCACCCCTCGGCCGAGCCGGAGCCCAGCCACACTCCGCAGAACGGGAATCGTGCAAGCACCACCAGCACGTAACACCGCGCGCCCCGACGTGCCCTTCCTTCCGCCCACCTGCGTCGGTGGGACGTTTCCAGCCGCGCGCAGGAGACGTTCGGCGCAGGCAGAGCTGGTGTCCAGCGTCGACCTCCTCCCCTTGGCTGCAAGGAGCAGGTGCACAGCGAGCAGCAGCTCCCCTCGCGCCAGCTCGTTAATCGCCGGCGTTTGAGCAAACGTTATTGGCGTCAAATTAACTCCGACGCACTTGATCCCGTCTGGGCTTAACATACCCCACCAACAGAGATTTCTAATAAATTGGAACGCCCAGGCTTCATTTGCCATCGCTGCCTTCCACGGGGCAAGCTCACGGGGGAACGCGTTTCTGTAATCACCGTCCTGGGTTTGGTGTTAACCGCTCCTATCGCAGAAGCAGAACACAGCTAGGGCCTCATCGACGACTGTCACGGTGCTAATTAGGTACGTTTCATACTTAATAACAGGGAACTATTTCATGGCAGTTTCATGAGAAAAAGGGGAGAAAAAGCCATTATAATCTCAGGAGAAGTCCCTGGAGAAGTGAAATGGTAATTCACAAATCCTACCCTGATCTATTAGCAGATCCTGCTCTGGAGACTAAATTAGGTAGGATGTCTGGCTTGGCTGATATTCTTTATTATCTGAATGCCTCTTAAAGCATATTTTTAAAATATGTTTTCCTCTTAAGAGCTTCGAGACCCAGCTACATTCACTTGCAATTTTCAAGTGGCTGTCTGAAGCCTAGGTCACACTGAATTTGTCACTGCAAACTGCCTGGAAAATCCTATTTTGATGCAAAGCATCGTCTGAAGACAGACTTAAGGGGCAGAGAGAACATAAATACATTTGAAACTATGTTGGGCATTTGGTCAGCTCTCTGTGCAAAGCGCCCCGGGAGGGATCCGAGCCTTTGGAAACAGAAGAAATTAAGCAAACACCATCACGGGGATTCAGGTGGGAGCGGGCACGGACTCGGCGGTGCTGGCTGCAGCAGGAGCAATTCTTTTGGGTGGGAAAGGAACACGTGGGCAGCAGCTGAGACCAAGGTCTGCCCTTTCCACGTGGAAATAGAAACAATAGTGTTTCCTCCGAGCAGGGACAGAAAGGCCGGGTTTAGCAGCTGATCTTTGAGCAGCTCCCCAGCGTGAGCATGCACGGGCAGGATGAGCCGGCTCTGCCCCCGTGGGCCAGGGCAGCTGTCGGGAGCACGCGGGGCCAGCAGCGCCTGTTCTCAAGAGAAACTTCCCGTGGGCTCCTTGCGAGAGCCCGGCGACGGGGGGGCAGCACCATGACAGCTGCTGGGGTGGGCGATCCAGCGTTTGCAAAGAACCGCGTGTGCTGGCAAAGTGGGTCTGAGTTCATAGAGCCCTGCGGTGCACGGCCTCTGCAGGGTGCTGGAGGTGCGGGCTGCGCGGGGGTGGCAGCAGTGGGAGCAGACGGGGGCAATCCCCCAGGACCGCTTGTCCCACGGAGCTGGTTCCCAACACGCATTTTAGGCTCCAGCTCTCCCTGCGTCCTGCACAAACACCTCCTGTTTCCTGGACAATACATGGCCTTGGAGAGGTAACCACCTGCGGAAATGTGCCCTTCATCTCTCAGCCGCAGCAGCGCCGTGGCCGTGGCCGTGGCCGTGCCCCTTCCCCGCCGTGCTCAGCCCCGGCCCCTGCCTGCTGCCCCCCACACTCATCACAGCTGAGGGCGATGCTCCGTGACAAGCTTAAAAAGCCCCTGGGGTGGGTGCTCAGCTCCCCAGAGCCTCTCCCCACTCAGCACGCCGCTTCTCTCTCTGCGGGCTCAGCCTTCGGCGCCACGCAGGTACGGCCGGGACGTGCTCCTGGGGGTGGGGGTGCCCCCCCCGGCAGTGCCGCCGTGCTCCCCGGGGCCGTGCTCTCCAGGGACTGAGGCTGGTGCAGGAAAAGCTGTTGCAGGAAAAGCTGTTGCTCTCTCTTGCGCGGCTGCGTACAGAAAGCTGCTTCTTCTCTTTGCTGACCCTGTGGAAAGGCTGGTGGGAGCTGGGGGGGGGGGTGCGTATTCGTAGCAAACAGGATGAACTACTGATAAAAGAGGCGGAAAACAAATTGCTTTAGAAACAGCCTTTTGGTGTTCAGAGAAATGAAGAAGGGGGGAGACAACCAGACCTAAAGCCTGCGAGGAGGAAAAACAAAAGCTCGCTCGCAACTCAGGTTCCTGAAGAAGTGCTGAGCGCGGCGTTCAGATGCTGCCCCGCTCCTCTCCTTGTATGGGCAGCAACAGGGCTTGTCTTGTGCCTATATTTAATTTGCAAGGGGGGAAAAAAAAAAATCTTCCGCCTGCCTCTGCTCCACTAGCCTGTCTGTCTTGGGAAGTTACAACAGGAATAGAATTGCATGTTTAAAAAAGACACTACTGCTCGCGCGTAAGCCCTCCCTGAGCTTGGAGTGAGGGGAACAGGTTTCTGCAACACAACGCTGCTGTGCGCACGAAGCGTCCGGCGACCCCCGGCTGGTGGAAACGGGGGGCAGCTCCCCCTCGGCTGCAACGCGATTGATCGATGGGTTCTGCGTCGATGCTGGGGACTCGGCTCCATCGCGTTTAGCTCCAGGAGACAGCAAGGTGGGGGGACCCGTGGCAGGACCCGCACGACCCTGGGATGGCGTGGCCCCGTGCCCTTCCACGAGCCGGAGCCTGCGTGGCTCCAAGGCCCTTCCCTCAGCAGCCGTTGCTCCCTCAAACGCTTCTCCCTCTGCCTCCCCCCGTGCTGGGGGAGGAAGATGGATGTCGAGGCGATACCCGAAGGCTCTTGGGGATGTGCACGGGCCACGGTGGGACGTGCCTCCAGAGCAGCGCTGGGACCCTGGCAAGGACCTCTGGCTGCCTCTCTTCTCCCTGCTGTGATTTATAACCTCTCCTTGAGTGGAAACTCTCCTGGCCTCTCCCCAAGCTCCCCGGTCCTGGCTGGGAACGGGCTGATGCAACCCGCACGCGCTCCTGGCTCCGACCCCCGCCAGCCAAGCCTTTCGTGTCTGCTCAGCCGGGTTTTTGTGATGATGAAAACCCAGAAGCTTCCACGCTGGAGAAAAGCGGGACCGAGGGTCGCCCCAGGATGGAGACGGCCCCACGGCACGCTGGGGAGACTGATGCCACTTTATTGGTAACTCTCGGAGGGCCGGACACTGAAGAACTTGGTTCTGTCAAGACGGGGTTTGTACACAACAGCAAAGGAAACAACAACAATAAACATCTGTTGCAACTTTGCGTCTCGCTGCNCCTGGCTCCGACCCCCGCCAGCCAAGCCTTTCGTGTCTGCTCAGCCGGGTTTTTGTGATGATGAAAACCCAGAAGCTTCCACGCTGGAGAAAAGCGGGACCGAGGGTCGCCCCAGGATGGAGACGGCCCCACGGCACGCTGGGGAGACTGATGCCACTTTATTGGTAACTCTCGGAGGGCCGGACACTGAAGAACTTGGTTCTGTCAAGACGGGGTTTGTACACAACAGCAAAGGAAACAACAACAATAAACATCTGTTGCAACTCTGCGTCTCGCTGCAACCTCAACAACAAACTTCTGCAACGTTGAAACTGGTGTGACCTGTGGGGAGAAGGGCACGGGGAGAGAAGCAAAACCCGCTGAGAGCTTGAGGGTCACAAACTTCCATGGAAGGAGCCCTGTGTCCTACTGGTTTAACTGGCAGGGGAAGGAGAGATGTTGGGGGCACGGCAGAGATGCAGTTTAGGGGAAAAACCCCCACAGCTGAAATGCAACAAAGCTGCGGTTCAGCGCCCCCACTTAGCAACTGTTCAAGTCTTAGAAATCCAAACTTACTTCTTTCAATTTAAATAACAAGTGCTTCGGGTACAACGCTTGCATTGCCTGGTTCGTAACCCAGTTTTAGGTGCCCACAAGCAGGAATAGATTTTTCTTTTTTAAAAAGCCATATACGTATTTGCACACTCATACACACACACGTGCACACAGCGAATTCCGTGCCGCAGCTGTTTTAACCGGAGATGAGGGAAGGGGCCTGAAGCGGCTGTCGTAAGCCAGGCTCCGGGAGCTGGCTGGCTGCCCCGCTGCTCACCCGGAGGCTGCTAAAGATTCTGATTATTTTTGCAAACGTCAGTCCCCAAGTCTCCCCACGCGGGGCTGTGTCAGCTGCAGCGCCTGAAGCCCGCAGCACGCTTTGCGGAGGACTCCTCTCGCACCTCGGTCCACGTGGAGAGCTCGGGGGTCTCCGAAGAAGCCGCGCACAGCCTCTGGCTCCTCTCCGCTGTGAAACAAATGCTTGGCAGAGCAGGGGACACCGACAAACTCAGACCCAAACAGCTGTATTGATGTCAAACCCAGACTGGGTGTAGTCAGTGGTATTGCGGGCTTTCTTGGTGCCAATTTTGGGTTTCTCGCTATGGCTTTCTGCCTTTGGGCACCTCTCAGCTTTGCTGTGGTGGCTCTGGATGTTCCCGTGAAGAGGGAAGTAAAATGTCCCTTTAAGTTTGTTCATCTTTTTGGGTCGCTTGGAGATTTCGGGCTGTTTGTCTTCAGGTGGAAGCCAGCAAGGTTTCTCCTTGAGCAGCCTGTCTCTGTCTGGCCGAACGCTCCTCAGGAACTTCTTGAAGATGTTGGCTGTGAGGGAGAACTTCCTGCAGAGCTCCTGGGATCTGCTTGTGGACAGGGAGGCCTCGCTCTTCTCCCCCTTCTTATCCAGCTCTGGTAGATCCAACCAGTTCCCGACCAAGTCTGCAAAGATGTTATCCCCCAAGACCAGCGGCTGCCGATTTCTGCTCTGGGACATTAGGGAGGACGTCCAGTCGTGGCCATCATCACACCCTGGGCACTCCCGGCATGCCNTCTCCCCCTTCTTATCCAGCTCTGGTAGATCCAACCAGTTCCCGACCAAGTCTGCAAAGATGTTATCCCCCAAGACCAGCGGCTGCCGATTTCTGCTCTGGGACATTAGGGAGGACGTCCAGTCGTGGCCATCATCACACCCTGCGCACTCCCGGCATGCCGGCCACCCCCCGGCCGTGCCCTGGTTACTGGGCTCAAATGTCCTTGGGTGGACGTGTTCCGCTCCGATCGACGGGAAGGAAGGTCCTTTTGGGTGACAAACACCCTCGCCACAGAGGTTCCTGAAGGAGGAGGGGGTATCTCTAAGGCGGCTGCCCCCTGGGAGCGCTGCGGGATGGGGCGGACCCACCGGCCGTAGCACGGCACGTGCAGAGCTGCGCTCCCCCACCAACGCCTCCCGCCGCGGCCGCTCGCCCTGCCGGGCCCCAGGCACGTCTCTGCTGCTTCGGCAGCACTGGTGCTGCTCGGTGCCGGAAACAGTGCTTCGGCTCCCTGAGATGTCCAACTGCTCCAAAGCTGTCTGGACCTGGAGGAGTTTCAGCTCCTGCAGCGCACCCATCATGCAGTTCATCTGCTCGTGCAGCCCGTCTCCGACCTCCTTCATGGACAGCTGCGGGGAAGGAAGCGGACATCGAGTCAGTGATGCCAGGAGCCAGGGCAGAGCAAGAAAAATTTGACCAAACGTCGCCTCTTCCTACTGACTGCGCTTTGGATGCAGCCTACCTGTACTACACCCATTTCAGGGAACGGCAATTGGGTATTTCTCAGCTTTCCTAGGAGTTTCCCTCTAGGAATAAGAGGAGCTGACAGGAGCGGATTTTTTTTGACCTGACAACAGAAATAAATAGTTTGAGCTTCCATTAATTGCTTGGCAGAAACCCAAGGCGTAGAACTATGAATGGTTTTGGCTGCCTCCAATTCTAGCGTATTCTTCTGCTTTTGTGTCTTTTGTGCCGTGTAACTAACTGAAATCAGGAGTCGGAATAACGAACAGAAGCGCCTTCCACAGAGAACCTTGCTTCTTTACCTGAAGTGCTAAAGTAAATTAAAAATAAACCCCAGTAAGAATCACGTTGTTACTACATAACGTGTCTTTGGATCTCAATACCCTCGTTACAGGCACCCCTCGCTAGAGGACAAGCAAAGCCATTTCCATGCGCTTGAAATTTCGTACAAAACAACCAACAAACTCTAAAATTACTTACATTAAGCTAGCAATCTCTTTGATTCCCAAGCTAAGACCTTTAGTAGCAGTCCTGCTTTATCCTTGAACCTTGCTATAAGGATTTAACTTTCTATACCGGACTTAAAATAAGCAAGTTATTTTCCAGAGCCTCTGAATTCCTTCCTCTTCTCTTTCGCTCTGTTGCTTTCTCTCTCTCATGTAGGATCTGGATCGTATTCCCAAAGCGGCATCACAAAACAAATGGGCCATACTTTCCAGCAGCTGCTGCTTTGCGGGGAGAGGGGCAGAACAGCAGGGGAGGGCAGGGCTGGAGGTGAAGACATGTCACATTGATGCAAGGTGGCTTGCAGAAGAGATTACCACTGTCTAGGAAAAGCTTCAGCCTACGCCGTTACAAACAGTTTAAAAGGCTCATCACAATTTTTGTACAGCAACAGATCGTAAGCTTAGGGTGAAAAAGGACAGATGCATCTCACGTTCAGCTTTATGCTGTCGAGCTTTATACTTTTTTCCATCTCCTTCATTTTAACTCAGTAAGTTCAATTACTCGCTGTACTTCCATTTCTGTACCTGGATCTGACTGGCGAAGAGCAGTCATCAAAATCTGGATCCTCTGTTAACAACCTAGCTCCGTAAGCAGAGAGCTCAACAGTTTCTGACCACAAATCTCCATTTCAAAACGCAGAACCTAAAACTAGCCGGCAGATTACGATGACTTTTCAGAGCTTCACTCCCAAGAAACTCATTTATCACTCAGAATGAGCACACAAGCTATGAAGACATGGAAAATCTGAGTTTAGCTGCTTCCTGATTACGCTATCAAGTGTCTCCAGCTATCTAATTTTTTTAACATCAGCAAATAAACCTCTCCTCCTGCAGCCAGCGAATAATGCCCCGCTTACGGACTAAGCGAGCTCTTGGGTTACCCGTGCAAAAGCTAGGACCATATGCTCTACAAGCCCCAGACAAAACTATCACCTTACCTCTCCAGATTTGCTGTAATGCTTCTCGTCCTAACCTTTCTCGCCTTATTAATGGAAGTCTGTTTTATCTGCGGCTTTGCAAAAAGCTGGATTTGGAGCCAGCCTGGCCCCTCATTGGCCGCTTCCCACCAAATCCCCTGGCCGGCGCGGCGCTGTAATCACGGCACGGTGAGTGACGAGGGTCCTGCGGTAATGACTGGGCTGATCAAACCCTCGGCACACGCTGGACGGCTCCGCTGTTCACCTCAGCGGTTCAATTAACGCCCCCGTGACGGGTGGTATCATCACAACGCGTGCCTCAGCCAGCAAGGCTCTATTAAGCACTGAAAGTTCCCAGGCAGCATTTATCGTCAGTGCGGTCGTTTCACGCGGCAGATCCAGCCTCCCTGCAACGAGAAAAGACCTGAGCCCCAAAAGCTCAGACTCCAGCACTTTTCCTTCTGAACAAAGAAGCTGCTTCTGCCAAAGCTGGTGCCAGCACCAGCCTGGGGAGCCTGAGTACTGCAGAAGGACTGGACGCGTTTCCATCTGTGGAAACACTCCCCCGTAAGTGACGACGAGGTTCGGACACATCGCCCCTGATGCCCGGCGCTGCCCGTGCCGAGGACGGGGCTGAGCCGTCCCCCTCGCAGCAGCGGGGAAAAACAGGGGCTTTGGGATGTGACTCGCCTGTCCTGTTCCAGCGCCCGGCTCTGGGGTGGGACGAATCCTGCCCTCCGGACTCAGCAACGTGAATCCCACCATCAGCAAGAGAGTTTTAAAGATCCTGAGGCTTTTAACTCTGCTTGCAACAGCTGCTAAAACTTCAGGTTGTGCAAGTTAAAAAAACCCCAGCAAACAACCCCTCGGCTTCATCTTTTGCTCTTCGTGGCATCTGTTCAGTCTTTTACAGAACTGAAGAGGGAGTGAAACCCAGCCCAAAGTGAAGTCACCGACTGGTGACCAAACAGTCTGCAGGGGCTTGGATTCCATCCACTCGTAATTACCTTGTGGTGATTAAGAGGACTCACCCTGGAGAGAAAACTCTGGAGGGAAAAGGAAAGGTTTCTTCCCCAGCGTCTAACAGCCGCTCTCTCCTGTTCGCCAAGAAGATCTCAGTTCTCCCAGGTTCAGACTGGCTTCTCTGAGACTCTCCAGAAAAGGAACAATCTCCCACAGAAGAGAGACTGCGGCCCTGGCAAAGGGTCAAGACTGAACTGTCTGGGGTGCCAGAGGACAGAATGCTTCTGCGAATAACCCAGCGGACTGGGCTGGAAGTCAAACAGATGCTCTGACTGCAAGGTGACGGGAGCTCAAGGCTGAAGGGACAACCCCTGTAGCCTCGCTGGCTCTGTGGTCACACGCTTCATGTAGAAGGGACGGGAATTTGTGATGAACTAAAACACAATTTCAAACAGAGCGTGAATGTGACACAAAACCCCGGAGAGCCTTAATGTGGCGCGGAGAGAGCCCCTGACTGTACTTGCTGGGGTTACGCAAGTGACGTTATGTAAGTCAGCCACCACGGGGCATCAGGAGCCGTTCTGTCTTGTGCATGTTTGGGAGCTGGAAATCCCAAACCTGTTCCGGAACCGGCCCCGCGCTTGGTCGTGCTGCAGAGCAGAGCGCAGGGGAAGCGGCATTCACTGCAAAACTCCAGGTCCAGCACCGCTCTTGCTCACCAGCACCCTCCCTTCTTGTACCTGCTGGTCTCCGCTCAAGGGGCACTAACACGTCAGCATCTGAAGGGACCCTGGGTCTCTAATTTCAGACGCTCTGTGTGTCAATGCAATGGTTGCTGGGCACCTCTACTTCCAAGAAAAGCTAAATTGGAACTAGGACAACTTGCAGATGTTCAAGTTCATCTCTAGAAAACACTTAAAACTCAAATGCCTCAAATTGCATCTCATTATTATTCCTGAAACTTTTGCAGTCCCTAAAAATTGACACGAAAAAGTTTTAGTCTAATTCTGAACAAGCCAGCACAGATGCCTTTTATAGCCAGACAAGTATCCACAAGGCCGAGCACAGCCTGACGTGCGCGTTCCACTTCGGGGGCTGGGATTCAGTGTGGGATGTTAAACGTTTCTTCTCCCGCAGCACGGTGCTACCTCCGGACCAGCGCCCCCGCGAAGGCGTGGACAAGGCAGCTCTGGGCTAAACGCTTCTCCGAAGCGGAGCCTGCTTAAACTACGGTCACGCTGAACGTTGAAAACTGAAGTGCAACATTCAAAAGCTCTTCAAGCATTTGCAAATGATCATCAAGGAACATTCAAAGGCGGAGGGGGGTGGGGAACCAAAGAGCGAGCACTTTGCAAGACTGGCAGAGCTCAAACACGGAGGTGTTTTATGTTGGACGTCTACCACTCGGGGTAGCAAACGTATCAATCACCGTGTAAGCCATGCCTTGTTAATGATTTCCTCAAAATACTTACTCCCAGAACTACACCCACAATTGGTTTACACAGTTTATAAATCCGTGATCTTCCACCACCGATTACCACAGCAGGAGCACAGCTTGCCCCAAGGACCATGCTCTAGCAGTTGCTGGCATTTTATCAAACTCAAACCCAAGTACCTGAGACGTACAGCCAAGGGAGATTTCACTTGTCACTTCCCACTTCACAAGTAAATAAGTAACTATTTTAACCCACTTCGGGAACCAATGCTTTCCTGTTAGCATCTACGTTCACAGAGTTCTCAGCACTCCGTTCCCCATCGATCCCTGAGCCACAGCTGTCTGTATTCCCAGCCCACCCGCACATCTGGCCTGCCCGGGACTGCAGCAGCTTTGTCACGCTGACGGGAGAAAAGGAAAAACCCAGCTAATGCACCACGGCCTTCAGCTGAGCGCAGAACCGAAAAGAAGAGCTCTGAGCGTGTTTGTCACAACGAGGAGGAAGACAGATGGCCAGCTCCTGGGCAGAAGAAAGGCAAAGAGAGGAAGCTATTGCTACGAGGACAGGAAAGGGCAAATAGCAGTTCTTAATAACAGTGCTGATTGATAGGCAACAGAACCAGCAACAAACAATTGGTATTTAAAGAGGATGACATAATAGAGACCAAAATTATTTTAGAACTGCTGAGCTGATCATATTGTTCCTGTGTTTTCCTTTGGGCCGCTAACCAGATTAATCGTTAACCAGCCTGCAACTGTGGCTGGGCACAACTCCGCAGAGCGCGCTGCTCGGCTCACGGAGGGCTGCCTTCCAGCTTCATGCTGCGCCTTTCTTTTCCTTCCCTTGATGAATGCCAAGGGCCTGCAATCTTCTTGTCCTTGCATTTTATCACGAGAATTTCAAGTCACTTTTTTTACGTCTTGTCCTTCCAGAGTATTTTAGGAGTAAATGAGGATGTTAACAGTGAGATCACAATTTACCTGAAAGAGGAAGGATGCTGAAACTTTACCAAGATTTCTTTTTCCTCCCAACCCTTTAAACAGATCTTAAACAGATGTTAACCACGGAAGACATGGTTCACACCACTTGATTAACTATCTTCCTTACTCAACTGCCTTCCTTTCCATTGCAATGATATTGTTCTGTGCTTCTCACTTGCTACTTTTAAAGGCAAATTAGAAAATTGGTTCTCTACAACCAGGAAATAAACGGACCCAAAAGAACTCCAACATTCACGCTTTTACTCACAACCCAGGGATAAGAGAGACCACGAGCCTTGATGCACGGACTGACCATCGAAGATGATGGTTAAAAGCATGGTTTTCAGCCCCGTGGTCTGCTTCCCTGGGGGATCTGGTCTTTAACGTTCTTGAATACGCGCAGCTGGGAGTCTGAAAAAAATCCACTGTCACCTTTAGGAGTCTTCTCTGCAGGAAGAACAGCGGACGGAGCCTGTGACTGCTTTTTCTCTCCCCAGGTTATTTGTGACATGGCATCTGCTGTCGAGTTAGTCCTTTGGACCTTCCCTTACGGCAACACCAAGGAACGAGATTCTGCAACGGCCACCCGAGTTCCTAACGCTATCTCCAGCAGTGATGGGTAAAGCCACCCCTAAAGGGACCGTTTTATTGGCACAGCCACAAACGGAGCTGCGTATTTCCACCTGTTGGAGCTGTGAGCAGTGACGTTAGCCCTCGAGGTCTGTCATTTATGCCTTACCCTACTGAAAATCACAAGAGCTGCTCCTTCAGAAATAGCAGGAATGAAAATACAGCGGACTCCTTTTTGAGCGTGACACAGTTACCGGAATAGGAGCCAGTGTGAGACAAAGAGTAAAAATAATTGGCTGTACTTTTCACTCAGACCAAATGTTCTATTCCTGAAAGATATTCTTAGCAAGAAACGCTGTCTACCAGGACATAAATCAACGTAAGAAGGGAGTCAGACTCTATCAAACTCAATAATGTGATGCATTTATGATGAACATGCAGAGAGAACATCCAACAGTTCAAGTCAGAGTGGTGGCGTTTGTTTTTAATACCTACTTTCATACTTTCCCTCCTAGAAAAAAAGCACCAGAAAGCCCAGAAATATCCCGGATTCCTCAAGAAAGACCAACACAGGCAAAGCAAAGTTACAGCTCCAGCCAACTTGACTGTGACCCCTCGCCTGTTTCAGCCATACAAGCCCCAAGTGCAAGATACGTCTGCCCCGTGAACTCACCAGTCCCTGGCTAGATAATAAGTGAATTATTCTGACTTGAAACCCCAATCCCATGGTACGTACGCTGATGTTACTATGTATAAACGCAAGCAATCCCCGTGTCAGAAAGTTTACGGAGGTAATGCCATCTGCAGCGTGAGACACGGAAATGAAATTCCTCTCTGCTAATCCCCGAGCAAGACAATTCTTGTTAAATCTGATCTTTCAGCTGAGATAACATTCTGCAGCTCGGAAAGCAGACATCATACTTCTGTGCCTCAGAATGATGTTTGCAGACTCCAAATCCAGCCAATAAAGTCAAGAGGATTTTTAGTTTGGGGATTAATTGCCTTAACGGAAGACTCGCAAGCTCTGCGGCACGTTTCACAACTGCCACACGAAGGACGCGACAGGAGCGGAGAAGCACAACTCATTCCACGCCAGACCTACCAGCCGGCACATCCCTAACTCTCCAGGGGAGGGGAGCAAGGTCCTCTGTGTTTTCTANTTCTGTGCCTCAGAATGATGTTTGCAGACTCCAAATCCAGCCAATAAAGTCAAGAGGATTTTTAGTTTGGGGATTAATTGCCTTAACGGAAGACTCGCAAGCTCTGCGGCACGTTTCACAACTGCCACACGAAGGACGCGACAGGAGCGGAGAAGCACAACTCATTCCACGCCAGACCTACCAGCCGGCACATCCGTAACTCTCCAGGGGAGGGGAGCAAGGTCTTCTGTGTTTTCTGCACCCGGAGACTGAGGTGCAGAGAGCTGGCACAGCTTGTCCAAAACAGCTCCGCAGGCTGGTGTCAGCGCCCGGATGAGGACCCCGGCTTCGGCAATGGATCCGACGGCAGAGCTGCCCTGATCCCGCACCCAGTGGGGATGAAGGGCTGTGTCAGCTGAGGCTCTCCTGGCTGTGAAGCGTTTGCGTGTGGAAGCTTCTGAATGAATTCCAATCAAAGGGACGCCACACGCGCCAGAAACTATCAGCTGACAACGGAAAGCATGCGATTGGAATAGGGGACCTCTCATTGCCTGAAACGGGTCAGATTCATCCTTGGGAGCCGTGGCAGAGCGCTCCCAGAGGTGATGCAAAGACCGGCGTAAGCACGCCCGGACCCATGCTCATCCGTGACTTGTCTGGCAACGCACGGTGTGATCTCAGCGCACAGGCTGCGCGTTGAAACGTCTGGGCGCGCCAGCAGCCCATACCACACACACAATTATTTAAGCATGTTTTTAATGCACGAAGCAGGAGAAAGAAAAATCAGAGCTGGAATCCTCGAATTCCACACTGGTGGGGGATAGAGTTGCGCTCGAAGATAACCTTTCCTTGGGAACTGGGAGCTGTGCCAACATCCGCTCTTTTTTGAGAAAAATCCCCTCCTCAGAACCAGCCAAAGGCTGCAGTAGTTTAAGAGACGAATGAAGCTTTTGCTAACTGAACGGCCTCTAACTTTGACGTGTTACACCGACAGCCTCAGCAAGCCCGGGTCCTCAAACGGGGCGTTTTTGCAGAACAGCCCTGCGTGCCAGCCCCTCTGCCGCTCAGCAGGCCCTCCCGCCCGAGCAGAGCCGCTCCGTGGTCACAACGCAAAGCACTGTGTTTCTGAATTCGCAGTGGTGCCCTACAGCCGGGCTCCCGTTTAGCTGCGCAGGGGGTGGCCCGTTGTCTCGATCCGGCCCAGTCCTTCCCACCATTCCTGCCGCGTGATTCTCGGTTCCGGTGCATTTGGTGTCTGGAGGCGTGACCTGCCCGGTAATGAAGAAAGCGGTAAAGCAGCAGGGTCAAGAGGTTCCGTTCCCACTCACCATTCAGTGCAGATGGTCCCAGCTGTCTATCGCGCTGCTTGCTGGTCTTTAAAGAAACATTAATCTATTTTAATTCCAGGCTATCTTGACAATACTGATTTTTAAAAGCTGTTATTGCTCAGGATATAATTTATGGTTGTTTTAATTAACACAGTCCCCCTACCTTCGCTAAACGCAATCTGCAGCTCACTTAAGTTGCTGATGAAAGGAATTGCTTCCGACGGCGCGCGGTAAGGCAGAGGGTCTCCCCAGCTGTCACCCTGCGGGCTGTCCTGGCACGCCTGTGCTCAACAGCTCCAACACTACACTCTGATACCCTGAGAATTTGTTGTCCAAGTAAGTTTTTACGTTTCAGTAACAGAAATTGGGGTGTGGGAGGGGGACGGAATGCGACTAGTGAAAACCAAACGTAGGAAGATCTGGGCTTCTTGCAGTTAAGTCCCGAGTTGTCCTATTGCGGGTGACAACTGCCCCTTCCCGATCTTTTAAGCCGAGCACCTGCATAAAATGTTTGCCAGGCTAAGGTCTTGGTTTATTAATATAATAAAAATTGTTGCATTTTTACAATTAAAAAAAAATCTATTACTGCATTATAGCAAGGGTACGAACAAAACCAGAATTTTCTTACTTTATGTGGTGTTTGGTTTTCGCCTTAAGCGTGAGGGGTCTGCCTCCCTTTCGAGCGTACTCAAATTCCTCCGAAGTTTTGTGCGCTACAGAGTAGGCACGTTTTAGACTCACAAGCAAAGGTGTGATGTTTAGGCTACAAAATGCTGCTCAGACAACGAAACTGATTTGTTTAGAAGACAGAACACAGATTTAGGAACCTTATTCTAGGCGCGCTCTTTCGAAAGCTGCCCTTTACCCAGCTCACCTTCCAGCGTGCTCAGATTTGGAAGATCTTCCAGATCATAACGTACGCGCCCTGGCGCGTGGTTGCCTTTCATTCATCACACGCCGCGTACGGAACACCAGCCGCTCTCATTTTTCCTTCGTTTTCGTTCGTCCTCTGTTTGCCGAGGAAACGCTGGTAACGCTAGCAGGTTAAACGCCGCTGTTTGCTGCCGCGTTTATTCAGGGTAAAGCGCTGCTGCCCAAGCCCCTGTTCACGGGAGGCGTCCCACCCGCAGCAGCACGGCTCCCTCCAGCCAAGAGCGCGGCCCTGCCCTGGGCACGGCCGTGGCTTTGCGTCTCTCTGTTGACTCTGTGTTGCTTACAGGAGAAACGTTTCCTGCAGCGCAGGCACCGCAGCAATACCGCCACTAAGCCCGTGCTGTAAAACTCCAGCTAGCACGAACGTCAGCTGAAAGCGACACTGCATTAAGTCCTAAACTGGGAAGCTTCTGTGCGTTCAGAAACTTCACCCGCTCGTTTTTGCTCTGCCTTGTCTTCCCCTTTTGTTCTCGTTACTTATTTCTTTGAACGGCGCACGGCTCCCCAGCCGGACCTGCCGAGCACCGCAACCCAGTTTGGGAAAGGATCAGTTCTTCCTCCCAGTCCAGCCTTCGCCAGCCCCGCTATCAACGCTACCTTCGGGCTGGCGGACGAGCCCCAGCAAGTTCGGCGAGTGCGGTTGTAACGCGAACAGGAGCGGGCGGCGGGAGAAAACAGCGCTGATTTATGACAAAGGGCTCCCTATTAGAGAAGAAGAATTTTCAGAGGGTACCGGCGGGGGCAAGCGCACGCTCCCTTGACATCCTTTTGACTCCCGCAAACTTGCTCTTACCGGAGGTTTCTGCAAACGTTTCCTTGCTGGCTGACCTTCGCTGGCCCCTTCTCT